>CM042429.1:29166128-29296128 GCA_023631565.1 Gymnocephalus cernua
TGAATGAAAACTGCTGTTTTCATACTGTTTTTTTTGGTAAATTCACAAGATTATCCAATCCATCCACAAGAACTCCCTGTCAAAGTACAGATTTCTGGATGTAAAACACACAGAAATCATGTCAAATGAAAGTAAAATGACCCTCTTTTTACAGCCCATTAATAGTATCTTAAAAGCTTTAGGCATTTATTTTATATGATTATCCAGTCTATTTACAGTAAATTCCTGTTTAATACTGGTTTTCTACTGTACAAAAAAGCAACTATCTAATATACCTACATACTTTAACCATTAATATAACAGTTTTACTTTATATAAACAGTACTTTATAGTGATTAAACACAACTATTCAATATATCTACAGACTTATCCCATTAATATACTGTTTGTTTACTTTGTAAAAACATTTGACAGTATTTACAATTAAATATCCAATATATGCATCAGAGACTCTTCAGAAAAATAAATAAATAATAAGTAAATATTGGTATAATGTATAGGGGTCCATTTTAGCTTATTCAATGTGGTCTCATACATACTGTGTTAGTGTTTTAATCGCTGTCAAACATCATCCTGGCCAATATCTCCTAATGGAAGTGTACTAAAGGGGTTACCAGAGGTACTGAGACAAGTAGGACCAGCCTGACCCGTTTAATGCATTGAATGAGGCTGACATGAACCCTCACTGCATGGCCTCAACCACGCCACAGCACAAACCCACAAGCATTGTTCTCAAGTATAGTTGGATCAATGTAATTCTATTAGAAACTAAAATACTGTAATATTTTGTAAGCATATTTATGGTAATACAAACAGTAAAAGAACTTGGCAGCACACAAGCTTAAACAACCAGCTAAAGCCGTATCGCACCAAATCACCACTGGGGCCTATGTGGACAAAGATGCTGTATTCAGATCTGTCTTTGTAAAAATATAGATTCTCTCACCTAAATATTTGTGGAAACAAAGCCATAGCTTCATTTAAGGGAATGCATAAGAGACAAGAGACAACCTAAACTGCAAGCCTTGGATGTACATGATGTCTGTTTTAGTCCAAGTCTGTGATATGCTCATCACTATATAATCATGTTTTGGTCTGACAAATGAGTTGACAAAAGAATCGTGCAGCCACAGTTCACATCACATAGGCCCACAACCCTATAGGCCTACAGGATGGCAATACAGTACACAGAGAGCCAGGCAGCCTACATCTTCGCTATCCTAATATTTTAGGGGGCATCTGATGATCTTGCCTCATTTAACTTCCGTGGAGGCCATGTGAGGCTATTTCAGATTCAAGGCCCAACATCTTTTTCCACTGACTGCTTACTTTGCTGAGGTCTGCTGTGATGCCTTATACTGTGTCCACTCTGGCTTCTGATGTTTGTTCCTGTCTATGTCATGCAAACAGCTCAGAGCATGAGCTTCCCTCTTATGTGGGGTAGAATGAATATTATGCATGTCCAGTACCTCAAAAGCCTCACCAGCGCCTGACAAGACCTCTGTGATCTGATCACCTCTGCCTCTGACACAGGCATTGATGCACATATAGCCTGGGCAATATGTGTTCCATTTAGGTGTAACATTAATACGTTAATACGTCTGCTACACTTTTATAAGGGGTGGAAAATCAATATTCATGCACACCAGTACCTCAAATACATACCTGCTTGCCTAACTTGCACACCACCTAACCTAACTTGTTCAACTAGTTCCAACCCTCATACAGTTTAATTCAACCCTGCGTTGATACGCCATAACAGACACAACAGAGCCATACGTGTAATGCCAGATGTTGCTTCATAGTGTCCTATACCTGTAATTTACTGTAACAATAAAGAAATCTTGAATTGTGTGCGGCTGCCCATTTAAAGTGTGTCCCCTCTTATGAAAGTCATGCCTACTGACAAACAGTATGGACATCTGCAACATTATGCTTATTTGAGAAATGATCTGTTTTTTCATAGGCCTTTCATAAAAGGCTGTTAATCCACTTTAAAAACGTTGGAGGCTGTCTTCCAATACAATATGTTAGACCAGAGGTTTTGAAAGTGGGAGGCAGGCCCCCCTAAGAAGCTCCAAACTGTTTTAGGGGAGGCTCGTGAATGTAAATGAAAATTAGGAATTCAGAAATACAGTAGTTTGGGGAAGTTTTTAGTGTTTTTTTCAGTCAGAAACTAATAAATGCATGCGGGACAAACCTCTTTTTTATGTATTTGGTGTACTTGAAATAATATGTAGCATACACATTCTTTTCCTTATGAAGGTGCATGATACATTTGTTACATTATTTTCTCTTAATATTAAGACCCAAAATGAGTGTTCAACAAAATGCCAGGTCTTTGTGCAGTCCTACTGCTCCCTCAAATCATTTTGCCTCTCCACAGTTTCTACAGGTCAAAGGGAATAAAGAGTTTTTCATGGGCTGAGGTAATATAAGGTGAATAAAGACATTAAGTATGAATAAAGCCTTACATTGGTGTGCTATATATTGTTTTAATTTAGCAATACATGCAATGTGTGAAAGACTGGGAAGTGATGTTAGTGCTCAACAGTTCAACCAAGGCTTCTGTAGCATCAACATGAATTTAGTAATCTGGGGGTGAAGCGATGCAATACCTTACAATGGTTGAAAAAACATAAATGTAAACAGAATTAGTCTCTTTAGTCTCTGTGCTTCAAATATCAAGAAAGTGCGCGCAGATTCAAATAACTGAATGTTGTGAAATCATTGGATGAATCATGCCAGGCGAGACAATCTTGACCAATGGTATTGTTTGACTTCAGAGGGGGAGGGGCTAACGTCAAGATCAACGGCACAGAGACACTGTGGAGTGGATAACGTAGCTAGCTAATGCAGGACATTTCCATGAAGATTCACATTCAGCTTTCACTTCAGGTAAAGTAATACTGTTGTTTTTATTTACATGCAGTTTCCTCACGAGATATCAACTGAACATGAGTTAAGATAACACTTGCAATTTTAAAATGTTAGCAGGGATAACGTTAGCATTTGCCGTTTATGTGCCTTATCAACATCTGGCGCAACATTATGCCTGTCCTTAGGTAACGGTAGCCTTGAATGTGAACCATGCACCAGTCGTAATGTTAGCTAGCTAAATATATAGGCTAGCTAACAGTTACGTATATTATAGTTGTCAGTTGACTAACGCTAACGTCAGTGTTCCATGTTTAACTTAAGTTCCTATTTCCTCGTGCAAACACGGACCTGACAAAGACAGTGGCAGTTAACTTAGTAACGTTAACTTGCTAAGTAACGTTATGTTAGACTGTTTAGCAGGTTAGCTTGATTAGCTAGCCAGGTACTAATACTAGTAATTAAAGAAACGTCATAACGCTCCGTTGCTCCTAACACTAGGTAGTTAACATTACATGCTAGCTAAGCTATCTCAGCTGACTAACTTTAATTTTGTTCTACTTTATGAACAGTGAACCACACGTTGTAATTAACGTTTTACCCCTGCTTCATTCAAGATTGTGTAACAAGTTACAACATGACATTACGCAGAGAGACTGCTTTGTGGACCACAACATCTTAATTTGAACGTGATCGTTATTTTCACTCATGATTCAGTGTGTCCAACTTAACATTATCATTCTGTCTTTCCAGAGAGAATGTTTCCATTCTCGCTTTCCACATAAAAGTAGATGGACAGAGAATTGAACAAACTCAGAAATAAGATATAGGCTACCTGCTCTACTTAGAAGTGTCTCTCCTTCCAGTCCAGACCACTCAGTATGTAATTAAATATGTATTTTAAGTTTCATTTTTGCTGTAAATCTAAATAAATAATTACCTGGTGGTCAATGCTGGCAAGCCACCACAAATACATTAATGTAGCTATAGTACTGTTACAGTAATGTTGAAATGTTAAAAAAAATCTCACCCTAATTCTTTAATCCCTGTTTAGGCAAGATGGAAGAAAGGAGGATACAAGATTAAGAAGACCAAGGAGAAAAAGAAAGCTAAAGTAAAGAGATGTTCACCATACAGTATCACACGTAATCAGCTGTACCTTACCACATCTTTCTCACCCATGATATGGCTCTCATTCTGTGTTCGGTTTGACAAGGATCAAGAGGCCAATGACCAGTTAATGAAGGCTGAACCAACAGACCAGACTGAGAACAGGATAGCCCAGAGCAAGAGGGGGCCCAGCAGAGGCTAAGAAGGAGGCAGAACACCCACATACAGCTGAAGGAGGTACCGAATGACATCTGCACTGGTAATAGTTGCTTTACCTGGGCTGTGCTTGTAAACAAAAACAAACCAAGGTCTGAACCGAACGTGTATTTGTCACATTGTTACACCCCTATTTGTTGGTACAGCCTTACTTGAGTCTAAACACAGTGACTTGGGACTTGTTCAAGATGGTGAAGGTTAAAGCGTAACTCTCGGCAAAATGCAACCATGGGTGTTTTTGTGAATGTACCCGAGTCAAACTTCAGGTTAAAAGCATAGTTAGGACGGTAGCACAGCTTTTAAGATTTACCATATCTTCGTTTTCCGGTCAAATGGCCTTTTGAATGGGAGAGCTAGGGGCACTACTATGATCACATCAAAATGACTTTTTTTAAAACACTAAGAAGGCTCAACACAACACTTTGCTCCAAGTATCACCAGGGGATCTACACATTAACGAAAGTATTGAGAACATTGATTGTGTTCACAGAGTTTACTAAAAAAGGTTTTTGAACGACTTAGTTTAGCAGTTGTTGTTTCCGGGTGCTAACATCTCCAAATGCAGCTTAACAGGGAGGAGAGTAAAGATGGGAAGCTCCTAAAGCTTAGTTCCATATAAATACACGGATAATTTATTGTTTAGTCATTAGTGAAAAACCATATCTACCTTGTAGTTGAAAAGGGAGCCTCACATAATAATTACATTTCCTCTTATTGAGTCTGTTCATTCGCATTTGGAGATTGACACTTTTTGAGAGATGGTAGCGCCCGGAAACAACAACTCCTACAGTGAGTTGTTCAAAACCTTTCTTTTTAGTAAACTCTGTGAACACAAACAATGTTCTCAATGCTGAGTTCATGTGTAGAGCCTCTGGTGATACGTGGAGCAAAGTCTCATGTTGTGTCGAGCCTTCTTAGTGTTTTGAAAAATAGCTAATTTTATGCTATCATAGTAGTGCCCCTAGCTCTCCCATTCAAAAGGCCAGTTTACCAAAAACAAGAATACGGTGAACCTTAAAAGTGGTGCTTCCGTCCTAATTATGCTTTTAAACTAAAGTTTGACTCGGGTACATTCACAAAAATGTAAACAAACAACAAAATATTAGGGCTGCACGATTTGAGGAAAATATCTAATTGTGATTATTTTGACGGATATTACGATTGTGATTTGATTCACGATATTGGAGGGAATGATGTTTTTTATTTTCATTGAAAAATATTTTAAAAAAATGATTGAAGTGTGATTTATTTTGCGAGGATCTGTGCCAAAACAAAGATTTTTTCCTTCAGTCTGTAGGATAGGATTTGTAGGCCGGGACGTCTCTGCAGCACCACAATACTTTATTTACGGTTTGACACATATTTAGCCTTCAACAAATATTGCGCCCCCTGCGATTTGGATATTGCACTAGTTCATATTGCGATTTCGACAATATTGCGATTAATTGTGCAGCCCTACAAAATATATTGACATGCGAAATAATCGCATGGAAAAAACGTCCTTGGTGTGCAAATGTCTTTATTCTCACCTCTGATATTTGTGAGTAAGAGCTACTCTCTCGCAAAGCCACAAACCAGAGATTTTAGACTCAGACTATGATGTCATCAGGTTACTAAGCTGCTTCTTAGACAATACATGTGAAACTAATTTTGTAGAATAAAAAAAGAAAAGAGGTTTATTCTATGTTAGTGTTTCAATTCTGAAACACTAAATCTCCCGTTACCTCCTAACATCCCCCTGGCTGTTCTCAGAGTCATCTTTAAAATCTTTCTCAAGTCATTGTTTTTGGAAAAGCTTATACATTGCATTACATTATATCAGATGACATCACACATTTTAGTTTTTGGATTTTGGAGAGAGTTGTTCATGTTCACTGACATTTTGAACACGCACGTATGAATTCCCAAATTGCCCATAGTTCCCCTTTTGCTATAATGCAATGTACCAGACAGTTTTTGCTCCCATAAGTGTATTCATATGTTAAGGATTAAGGATATCACTGTTTAATAGTGCATTTATTTGTAAAGCAAGCAGTAAATGGTCATTTTATGATAGTTTCTGGTTATGATACATTAAAATACTTAAAATCTCATACATCTCAAAAAGGGATGTGCAGTGAATGGATTGGACAATGCTGTAAAATGTCAGCAGAAAAGATTGATATATTTATTGAGTGTAAAAGTAGTTGATGCAAATGCACTTTTACATAGTCCTTTTGGTTTTTGTACATTCAAAACCCCATTTACTGATGAGGTCGTTGTGAACATATATTGGATAGTAATAGTAATTACTGTCAAATAATGTTTATGAAGCAAGTCCCATGCACTTGCACAAAGTCTGTAGATATATTGGTGTTGCTTGTTATTACTGTCAAATAAAGTTTATATAAATAAACATGTATGTACATATAATGGAGAGTTGCTTGTTATTATTGTCAAATAATGTTTATATAAAGTAAACCCCTTCAATGAGGAAAAGTCTGTAGATATACCAGATAAGTGCTTTTAAATTACTATAAAACTATGTTCATATAAAGTAACCTAATGTATTAATAGTAAAGGTATGTAGATATATTGGAGAGTTGCTTCTAAATTACTATAAAACTATGTTTATATAAAGTAACCTCATGTATTAATAGTAAAGGTATGTAGATATATTGGAGAGTTGCTTCTAAATTACTATAAAACTATGTTTATATAAAGTAACCTCATGTATTAATAGTAAAGGTATGTAGATATATTGGAGAGTTGCTTCTAAATTACTATAAAACTATGTTTATATAAAGTAACCTCATGTATTAATAGTAAAGGTACGTAGATATATTGGAGAGTTGCTTCTAAATTACTATGAAACAGTGTTTATATAAAGTAAACACCATACAATAATGGTAAAAGTATGTATATATGTTGGATAGTTGCTATTAATTACTATAAAGAACAGTTTATATAAAGTAAACCCGCATACAATAACGAGGTTAAGTCTGTAGATATATTGGATAGTTGCTTGTGATTACTGTTGAATACTGTTTATATAAAGTGAACACCCATACAATAATGGTAATATTATGTTTATATATTGAATAGTTGCTTTTTATAACTAAAAAGCACTGTTTATATAAAGTAAACCTCATATAATAATGGTAAAGGTATGTAAATATACTGGATATTTGCTTCTAAATTACTATGAAACAATGTTTATTTAAAGTAAACACCATACATTAATGGTAAAAGTATGTAGATATATTGGAGAGTTGCTTGTAAATACTATCAAATATTGTTTATATAAAGTAATGACTATTATTATTAGGTTTATGCAAGGTATTATCCCATTATATTCTTTTTTTATAGAGTAAAAAAACAGTATTTAACAGGAATTTACTGTAAATAGATTGGATAATCATAAAATAAATGCCTAAAGGAGGGTAATTGAAAGTTATTTGACATCATTTTTGTGTGTTTTATATTCAGAAATCTGTACTTTGACATGGAGTCATTGTGGATGGATTGGATAATCTTGTGAATTTACCAAAGAAAACCGTATTAAAACAGCAGTTTTCAGTTAAATTGTGTACTTTTAAGGTATTTCTGCAATATTTCTTAGTTTTGATAAAGATTTATAAATTTTTTTCACATTCTAGAAATGTTTTATAACAAGATTATTTTTTTAATTTTACAATATTTAGACTGTAAAAATACAGAAAATATTTACAGGAAATATCTGTATTTAAAAAAAGAATTTTTCTGTAAAATAATGTAAGGTTTTTTACTGTAATTTGACGGTAAGTGTTTGGCAACTTTGCTGCCAGACTTTTTACCGTTTTTTTACGATTTTTTTTTTTACAGTGTAGATAGATAGATAGATAGATAGATAGATAGATAGATAGATAGATAGGTAGATAGATAGATAGATAGATAGATAGATAGATAGATAGATAGATAGATAGATAGATAGATAGATAGATAGTAAGGTAGGTAGGAAGGTAGATAGATAGATAGATAGATAGATAGATAGATAGATAGATAGATAGATAGATAGATAGATAGATAGATAGGTAGATAGATAGATAGATAGGTAGGTAGGTAGATAGATAGATAGTAAGATAGATAGATAGATAGATAGATAGTAAGGTAGATAGATAGATAGATAGATAGATAGATAGATAGATAGATAGATAGATAGATAGATAGATAGGTAGGTAGGTAGATAGATAGATAGTAAGATAGATAGATAGATAGATAGTAAGGTAGATAGATAGATAGATAGATAGATAGATAGATAGATAGATAGATAGATAGATAGATAGATAGATAGATAGTAAGGTAGGTAGTTAGATAGATAGATAGATAGATAGATAGATAGATAGATAGATAGATAGATAGATAGATAGATAGATAGATCGTAAGGTAGATAGATAGATAGATAGATAGATAGATAGATAGATAGATAGTAAGTAAGGTATGTAGATAGATAGTAAGGTATGTAGATAGATAGATAGATAGATAGATAGATAGATAGATAGATAGATAGATAGATAGATAGATAGATAGATAGATAGATAGATAGATAGTAAGTAAGGTATGTAGATAGATAGTAAGGTATGTAGATAGATAGATAGATAGATAGATAGATAGATAGATAGATAGATAGATAGATAGATAGATAGATAGATAGATAGATAGATAGATAGATAGATAGATAGATAGATAGATAGACAGATAGATATTAAGGTACATAGATAGTAAGGTAGATAGATTCCTCTAAATTCCTCTCTCGTTTACTTTCTCCCGCATTAGTCTCAAATTTCTTTCTATTCTCTTTTTTGCTTTATATCTGATTCGGTCCTGTCTCAGTTCTAACAAATGGCCAGTTAATGAGTTTGTTTGGCGATGGCCTTGAATGCCTGCTCTTATTACGTTGGTACACACACCCAGCAACCCAAGCACACAAACACAAACACACATACACTGAACTAATTGTTTCCCTTTGGACACAAACAGAATTCTGTTCAGATCCATCACTAAGCATAGACAAACAGAGTTTTGACAGACACAGAGAGCTCTGTGGTACGAGGAAATGGCAATGAAGCCAAACAGAGATTGGGTGATTGATGCAAGCATGAAATGATGGGAGGATGGGGGAGAGATGAGCAGGGCCTTTGATCTCCTCCAACCTAGAATCGAGAGGAGGGCCACACTGAACCCTGTACTGTCAGGCTTACAGTATATAGATGGTACATAGATGGATAGATAGTACAACTCTCAATCATTCCCAATGTTGCAGAGACAGAGAGCGTATGTACAACCCCAAATCAGAAAAAGTTGGGACAATATGAAAAACACAAATAAAAAAAGAAAGTAGTGATTTCTAAATGTACTTTGACTTGTATTTCATTGCAGACAATGTGAACACAAAATATGTCATGTTTTGTCTGGTCAACTTAATTTCATTTGTAAATATACATCCTTTCCTGTCATTCAGACCTGCAACACATTCCAAAAAAGGTTGGGACAGGAACAATTTAGGGCTAGTAATCAGGTAAATTGGTTAAATAATGATGTGATTTGAAAAAGGTGATGTCAACAGATGATTGTATTTATGATTTGGTACAAAAGCAGCATCCAAGAAAAGTCTAGTCCTTTAGGAGCAAAGATGGGCCGAGGATCGCCAGTTTGCCAACAAATACGTGAGAAAATTATTGAAATGTTTAAAAACAATGTTCCTCAAAGAAAGATAGGAAGACATTTGCTTATTTCACCTTCAACAGTGCATAACATAATTAAAAGATTCAAGGAATGTGGAGGAATTTCAGTGCGTAAAGGACAAGGGCGCAAGCCTAAGCTGAACAACCGTGATCTCGGATCCCTCAGGCGGCACTGCATCAAGAATCGTCATTCATCTATAAGCAAAATCACCACATGGGCTCAGGACTACTTTGGCAAACCTTTGTCAAGTGCCACAATATGTAGTTACAACCACAAATGCCAGTTAAAACTGTACTGTGCCAAAAGGAAGCCCTATGTTAACAGTGTCCAGAAGCGCTGTCGACTTCTCTGGGCTCGGAGGCATCTGGGATGGACCATCACACAGTGGAAACGTGTACTGTGGTCAGATGAATCAGTATTTCAGGTATTTTTTGGGAGAAATGGACGGCGTGAGCTGCGGACCAAAAAAGAAAAGAATCATCCAGACTGTTACCAGCAACAAGTCCAAAAGCCAGGGTCTGTCATGGTATGGGGTTGTGTCAGTGCCCTTGGCAAAGGTAACTTGCACTTCTGTGATGGCACCATTAATGCTGAAAAGTACATAGAGATTTTGGAGCACAATATGCTGCCTTCAAGAAGACATCTTTTCCAGGAACGTCCATGCATATTTCAACATGAAAAAAAAAAACACATTCTGAAGACATTATAAAGTCCTGGCTGCGGAGGAAGAGGATACGGGTACTTGACTGGACTGCCTGCAGTCCCGACCTGTCTCCAATAGAGAATGTGTGGCGCATTTTGAAGTGCAAAATGCAACAACAAAGACCCCGTACTGTTGCCCACCTTAAGACTTGTTTGCAGCAAGAATGGGACAAAATTACACCTGAAACACTTCATCACTTGGTGTCTTCAGTCCCTAAACGTCTCTTAAGTGTTGTGAAAAGGAATGGCAATGTTACAAAGTGGTAAATGCTTTACTGTTCCAACTTTTTTTTAAATGTGTGCTTTTTTTTAAAAAACAATAAAAATCATGAGGAACACATTCAATTATGTGCTGTTGTATTGTCTGCAATGAAATACAAGTCAAAGTACATTTAGAAATCACTACTTTCTTTTTTATTTGTGTTTTCCATACTGTCCCAACTTTTTCTGATTTGGGGATGTAAATGTAAGGAGATAACATAGGTACAGGCTAATTATTGCTAACTAAAATGCTAGTTAATAGTAGCAATTAAAATTAAACAGCTAATGTACGTCAAAACTGCCTGCCTTCTCCTGTACTATACGGTAATTCTTCTACTATGCGACAGTAAGTCGCGTGGTTATGACACAATCGTTAGCCTATTTTTATAAAAACGTCTGCTACGGAGCCATAACATGAGATACAAGGTAATGAAGCATTTTATACATTGTCGTTTTTCTTTAGAAATAAACAATGGTCAAATGAAGTCTTTAAACGCTTCAGATGTAAAGTTATTCACTGTCAAAGTGACGTCAAAATGAATGGCAGTCAATGGGATGCTAACGGAGGGTGATGGTTTATTAGCATCAAAATGGCGCCATAGGAGGCTTCACTCTGAGGAGGCTGGCTGACCCCCTTGTATAGTACAGGATAAGCTCGCAGGCAGTTTGGACTTACATTAGCTGTTTAAGTTTAAATGATAATGTTAACTAGCATTTTAGTTAGCAATAATTAGCCTGTACCTATGTTATCTCCTTTCTCCTTACATATACCTACGCTCTCCGTCTCTGCAAGATAAGGAATGATTGAGATTTCTCTTGGCACAGCTACCAGAAGACTTACAACGTTCAGACACGTTGCTCACGTCACAATTACGGCGGCAAGCTCAGTTTGCAGCGGCGCAGTAACGCTCAGTAACGCTCAACCATCACCGGAAAAGTCTGTTGGTCCATTTTATATACTGTCTTTGATAAATCCTCTCATCTAACTATTGGCAAGAAAGTTGACAAACACATTTCCCAATCTGTCGAACCTTTTCTTTACTTAGATTGGCAGTAGGCCTATAATGCTTCACAAAAGGCAGAAACATAAAGCAACACGTGAGAAACGTGAATCCTTGGCTTACTTTTCAGTGCAAAATACAGGAAAGCATTTTATAATGGTAATGGTTTGATGGGAAGAGTATTTCTATGCTGAAGTCATTTACAGTGCCCTTGGGTATTATGCCAAAAAGGTACAGTACAGTAAAATAAATGCTTACTTCTCAGTAAGATTCTGAGCATATTTACTGCATTTCACTGTTCACTCAGCTCAGTCTGCTTGTCTCCTGAAACCAAATCAAACTTCAATTAGAAAATGCATTTCCTGTAGAAAATGCTTGTGAATGCTGAAAAGATAAATTGCTAAAGCTAAACTAAATTGCTGTCATAATTGCATAAGAAGGTGAAGTAATGAGAATACTTGTAAAAGTGGGAATGGTTTTAATTATTACGAATTTCATTGAAATGTTGAATAATACCAATAATGTATTAAACAAAAGTGGAATATTTTAGGATTTTTATAAGCAAAGTCATTGTATAGTATGTCGAAAAAAGTGATAAAAAAAGTAAAAGTATAGTATTTTGTAAAAAAAAAGAAGAGCTATCAATCTGTCAATCCTTTCCATGTCCGGGCCGGGTGAGGTTTCCCGTGTTAGGGTTAGGGTTAGGGGTACAAAAGGTCATAGTATTGTAGACGAAAAAAAATGGTGAAGAGGGCCAGGATTCAAACCCAGGTCAGAGTCTACATTGCCTTCTTGCTGGTGCTAGCAGTGCTAACAAATGAGCCGCTGTATCACTGAAAGTAATTATGTTGAAAACGGTCATATATAATAGTATGTTGAAAAAAGCCATTAAAAGGTCATAGTATAGTATGTTGAATAAAGTCATAGTATAGTATGTCGAAAAAAGTCATAGTACAGCATGTTGAAAAAAGCCATAAAAAGTCATAGTATAGTGTGTCGAAAAAAGCGATTAAAAAGTCATAGTATTGTAGTAAAAAAAAACATCATGAAAAGGGCCAACCTGGGCTGGGAATCGAACCTGTGTCAAAGTCTGCAGTGACTACTTGTTGGTTGCCTGTGCTGACCACGATCCACTGTGCCAAAAAAAAGTTACGTTGAAAACAGTCATAGTATAGTTTCGACATTGTTGTATTAAATAACTATGAACAACAATCTTTTCTTCAAGTAAACCACGCCCAACATGTGGTTGTAAAGCTACCAGAAACCAAAACACAGTTGGAGGATTTAGTTTAATTGGTGTCACAAGTCAAAAACACAACCTAATGTCCTCTGGAGAAGGCAGGCATTGATCACTGTACCTCTCGCATGCTAAGCAAGTGATCTGCCATTTGAGGTAATTCCCTAGTGAATATAGAATCCATATAGTTCTGTCCAGAACGTCTCTTCCTCCTCCCCCACGTGCCGTGCTTTTCCAGACCAGGCCTATGTGCCCACTCAGGGGGTGACCTGGATCAGACTTTTACTATGAAAACACGTCAAAGACGGACAACATGGCCGAGTGGTTAATGCAATACACTGCTAACCCATTATGCTCTGCACGCGTGTCATGGCAAAAGTTATTGTATGTCAGAAAAGTTAAAGTACGAAAAAAGTGATTCAAAAAAAGTCATAGTATTGTATGTAGGAAAAAAATCATAAAGAGGGCCAGACCAGACTGGGTTGTGTCAGAGTCTGCAGTGACTGCTTGCTGGTGCTAGCACTGCTACCAACTGAGCAACTCTGCTACCGTATTAAATCATGTTGAAAGCAGTCATTTATAATAGTAAAAAGCCATTAAAAAGGCATGGTATAGTACAGTATGTCGAGTTAAGTATAGTATGTTGAAAAAAGTCTGTAAATGATGTCAAAAATATTCTAATGAACTTTGTTGGAAGTTGTGGAAAGAAACATGGAGCAGGTTGTGAGGTAAACAGGAGCAGTGTTTTTGGATGATGTAAACAGTGTAGTATCAGTGACCCGCCTTTTCAGCAAGCTGATGTCACCTTGTTTAATGGGTTCTTCCTTTCTACTATTATTTGTTTCTGGCTTTTTTCTGCTTTGGTATTGTGGGAATAATATTTATCCAGAAAATACTGTTAAGTTTTAACATGACTTTTTAACACTTTCGGCATTGAATCAATTCAATGTGAAAATGATTGATTTCTTTTCTCTTCCATTTTCACTCTGTTTCTCTGTATTTCTCTAGCTTTATACTCTCTGTTTCACATTTTCAGATGAATGCTTGTGTTGTTTTTGAGTCTACAGACCCCAAAGTCCATGAGCCCCCTCTGACATTCTGGCATGCCATCATGCACGCATACATAAACCCACATGCTTATACACACTAACAGATACCTTCCACACACTGGTGCACAAGGCAATAACTATGCACACGCATGCACACACAGAGACAATGGTGGTCTGAGTGAAGGGACAATAGTGCCTGTGTGAGCCTTAGTGAGTGTTGCTGTGCCTGTCTCTGTAGGAGTTAAATGGATTCAAGCCAGACAGAAAGAAAGGTTTACCATTTGCATCGTCTGTTCGGCCAGAACAATTCAATTTCAAAGTCCGTTCTCGAGAAACGGGTGAACTTTGCACGTACACTTGTAAGATAAAAGTTTTATTGAGTTATGATAACGAATACAACCTAACAGGCTCTCCTCTTGTTTTATATCTCTTTCTCTCTGGCTTTCTTATCTGTCCTGGAACAAGGTGTGCACAAACACACACACACACACACACAGGTAATAGTTCACACAAATGCGGAGCTCGCCATGACCTAATGCACGTACACCGTCGCCGACACGTGAGACTCAGCATGGCAATAGCATCATGTTAACGTGAGCATGCAGCGTGTGACTAATCACGTACCTGCTCCCTTCTATTAATCCTGCATGAAATATTATATCTATTGGCATATTTTTACTGTGTATTCATGAGTGTTTGTGTGTGTTGGCAGCTTATACTACATGAGTAAATAACCAGTTCTACATCCCATAATACCACCCAGCTGTGGCCATTGCTGCCAAGGTAACCCTGACTAACTGGCCAGTCGGGAGCAGGACCAAATTACAATCTGCCACCCTCCGCTTCCCATCCCTACATCCGTACAACCTGTCCTATCTTTTCATCTCTTTACAATTCAGGCTTAACAGAAACAAGAAAATGTGGCTTTTTTGATAGATATATGAGACTTGGTGCTTACTGTCAGCTCTTTCTGTCTCTCAAGCATCTGTCAATTAAATTTAATCTGTATGAATCTGTCTGATCCTCCTGACCCGCAGAGACCAAGTAGGCTTATCCAGGTTCGACTGTAATAACCAGTCCTTAATTTGCGGAGACTCTAGTGGACTGGATCTTGACACATAGATTGGGGCTGAATGTCTGGGAAAATTTCCCAAAATACAGTTTGCCCTTTGACCATCTTTCTGCTTAATTCACACAAGTGAATGCGCAGCCTTGGTTTTCTCCACACAGCTGTAGAAACATTGTACTAATGGCAGAACAAGAATCCTTTAAGCTGTTATAGGTGTTTGTAATGTTGTTCATAAGTAGGGCTTAGCCTACTGTTAGCTGTTCTGAAACTGCGCACAGTAAGATGTAGGTCAGGCCAGTATCTTTTGATGGACACTGACAAGTTGGACATGATTTATGTGTACATACATACCCTTGTTTTCTTCAGGGGTTCAGACAGACAATCTAAGGGATGCTGGTCTTGCTTAGACTGCTGTATGTCCACACATTAAGTCATTCTCTGCAGAAAAGTCAACACCAATCCTAATAAAACATTGACAGTGCCAATAAGCACACAGACGTAGTTCAGCAAGAGTCAAACACCTCATTGCTCAACCCCAAAGCACCCCATTGCACCCCACCCAAACACTAAATGGACCACCCAGTCCCTAGAGACCACTATGACTTTGTATGCATTGGGTGTATGCCTAAAATAACTATGATTTCATTGACATTTCAATTGAAATCACCCATCTTTTGATGTACACATGCTTTTTGTTTTTGTTAGCTGCCGAGTTACAGTAATTGCAGCTTTCTGTTGTCTCGCTGTCAATCATCTGGTTTACGTTGCAGAGGCTGTCTTTGACTTCATCAAACCCAAGCTAGCAGGCTATCTCAGTCCTTTGTTCATTCAGTCCCCTCTCCTCTTTCACAGCTCTCTTCCTTGCTCGTAGTACTGGTGTAATTGTGTCGCTTATTTCTAATCTAACATTTTCTTTTCTCTTGTATCTCCTGAACCCAATCTACATATTTCAGACTCAGACATTCTCCCCAGCCCTGTAGATCTGCGTAGTGACACAGAGCTGTTTCGGTTACCCTCTAAAATAAATCTGGCTTTATCAGTACAGAGATCAGGTTACCCCCCCCCCCCCCCACCCTACCCCTCTTTGCTTCTCTCAGTTTTCTTCTCCCTCTTTCTCTCTGTTTCTGCCTCTCTTTTTAAATGTTTTAAATCTCCCAAGTTCCT
Source organism: Gymnocephalus cernua (assembly GCA_023631565.1). Taxonomy (NCBI): domain Eukaryota; kingdom Metazoa; phylum Chordata; class Actinopteri; order Perciformes; family Percidae; genus Gymnocephalus; species Gymnocephalus cernua. The sequence continues at coordinate 29,182,518 of CM042429.1, forward strand.
TGTGTCACTGGAAACATTTCCTCTCTTACCTATTTCCACCATTTTATTTCTGCCTTAAAATTTGCCCTCACGCTCATTTCCTGCACTGTCTGGTTCCCTTGTGGACTGCAGCAGTAAAATGAATGGCATAATTAGAATCACACACTCTTAATTGGCTCTTTCCTAGCTCCATTCATAACTACTCTATTTAAAATCACACCCTTCTCAGGGTGCCTGGGTCTGTGTGTGTGTGTGTTTGTGTGTGTGTGTGTGTGTGTGTGTGTGTGTGTGTGTGTGTGTGTGTGTGTGTGTGTGTGTGTGTGTGTGTGTGTGTGTGTGTGTGTGTGTGTGTGTGTGTGTGTGTGTGTGTGTGTGTGTGTGTGTCTGTGGAGGCAAAAGTGTGAAATTAAGCTCACCAGAATGCAGTAAAAGCAGTGAACTCTAGACACGATGTGCGTGTGTGCACAGGCAATATGTGTGTGTGTGTGTGTGGGGTGCACTCATTAGCCCATGTCCTCTAATGAGAGCTACGGTGGTTTAACACCTCGGCCCTATACGCAGGGGCTCGCTATGCCAGGCTGAATCCAGCCTGATTGTAATTATGGCAGCCAGTCTGAACAGTGCATTAAAAGCCCTCTCTCTGCTGCGTCCTGTTCTGTAATTAGACATGTCAGAGCTGACCTATTCCGTATCTTTGGCCATTTCTCTGCCCTGCTTTTACAGCCACATACAAGACAAACAGCTGGAGAGGGAATTGAACCGGCCACCCGGTTGGCAGACGTTTGTAGTCAGGGAATACTTTCCAGTGCGGTCATGATGGAGTGGAGGCCAGCAAAGAGGTGATGTAAAACTACAGGGATTGGTCCCATGACCGTGTGTGTGTGTGTGTGCGTGTGTGTGTGTGTGTGTGTGTGTGTGTGTGTGTGTGTGTGTGTGTGTGTGTGTGTGTGTGTGTGTGTGTGTGTGTGTGTGTGTGTGTGTGTGTGTGTGTGTGTGTAACAGAAAGGGAGAGTAGTGTGAGCACATGAGTACAGCCCTGAACCACAGTGAGCTAACCACAGTAAAGGACTGCAATTAGGCCTTTTCTGAGAATAGTGAGAAAACAGGCAACTTCTTTACTGACCATAAAGCTTAAACAAGCACAAATCTCAGTACATCCTGCACATGCCAAGCTACACTCTTTCTCTCTTTTAGATATCTTGTTAAAGAAGTCCTGCACACGTGCGTGTCCATTACGCATGCAAATGCTTTATTTCACGTTTCAGTCCAGACCTTCCTCAAGTGAATTTTTAGATATGAAAAAAATCCCACTCTGGAATTGCAAAGGCAGTTTACAGTTGACTCGCTTATCAGCATATGCACAACTTGCAGCACATGACAACCTTGAGAGAGCTTGATTTGAGAGCTTTTCCGAGCCGTTAGGGTTCACTGATTAATTTGGCATTCATAGCACCTGCCAAGCTTACTTTAATGACATTTCAAGTGTGCTGCATTTTATTTCTAACAATTTGTTATCCCCCTTAAAATACACAGTGCGGAGTGGAGACCAGCAGTACAAATCAATTTCAAAAGTTGACATTTTATTGAAATCCATATCAGTGTTGCCTGGTAGATCCTATGAATGCTAAATGCACCTGTCGCTCCCAATGATTTGGAAATCCTCTTAAGCCAAGCAGGGTAACATTAAGCATTAATATTTTTGCAGTGAAGAATGATCATTTTATTTGTCCCAAAGTGAGTCAGAATAGCACATTGCAAATATGAAAGAGTAAGGAGACATGCTTACACAATCCAAGCCTTAATTAAAGTTCAAGTGTGTTTATGAAATGCACATACACATGATGTAAATGCAAACATACTTGCACATACTCGGAACACACAAGCCTCAAGACAATCCGTCTAATATGACGCTGATAAGGGAAGCTAGTTTTTTGTTTACAGTAATCATTTCCAAATCTGACATCTTTTTTTGACTGATTTAGGCCAACGCACTCACATACTCCATAGTGTTTTCATACCAGAACACAATGTTGAGTGTGCTGAATTTACACACAGATTCACAAACACCCACACATCCCTGTGATAGGCATAGCCATTGACGTTTGACCACTTAAGTATAATATCCAATAATGGGATTAGATCCTTTATTCCATTTACGGAGAAGAGTAAAGAGAGAAGGGGTCCCACATGCAGTGAGACAACCTTAAAATCAGTCCTCTGTGGTGCTACGGGATTCATTCTTATACTCCATTTCTCTTTCTCTACATCCTCTCCAGTTGAAGTTAAACCAACAACAGATGTGAGATTTTAGAAGTGAGGTGCTGTACAGATTAGATGACAAATATTGAGAGTTCTCAGAGATGATGCATAGTGCTTTGAAGCTCACATCCCTTAACCTTAAGCCTATTATAACCACTTACCGGCCTCCTCCTCATACCTCACATCCCTGCATAGACGCGGACACAGTAATGCGATTGGTTTTAATCGTATAAGAGTAATAATTGAGACTTTGAGGAGGTAAGTAATCCTGTCCGGTACTGTTCTTTGACTGTTCTTTGTGTATCCCAATTGCCTGCCCTTGTAGTATATTCTAGCCTGACCTCAAGCTGAAGGACTGTATTACATGACAGGCTTCCACTGTACAGACGTTTTCAGAAGGAAGAGGTGTAGGTAGGCCTCCAGTGGAGGTTTACAAAGTCTTTTTTCCCTTTCTCTTAATATAAGGAGTTTAAGTCCAAAATGTTACTGTAAATAATTACAGGATATACAGTAGGAATCCAGTGGATAATCATTCAATGTCTCAAGTCTTGGGTCAATGTTACACCCAAATCTGGGACCTGTCAGATTCTTTGATTCCATGTTTCCAAAAGCTGCAAGAAATTTGACAGGTTTGGCAAGCAACCCTATGCAGATGGCAGTGATCAAAGCCAAATATGACCACAAAGTTTTCATTTTGCCTGCATGCACCTATCCAACTGTGATTTAGTTTGGAGTTCACTTCCAGTCTTACTGTCTTTGTCAAAATTAAGTATAATCGAGGGGCATGTAATCTGCAAAATTTATTGTGATGCATCACATTAATTTTTTAAATTGCACTATTTGTGCATCATGCCACAGTGACTAAGCTGTCTTGATCATGAGCATACTCCCTCTCTGACAGTCCTATAAAAGCCCACATCAGAAAAGAACATTGTGTTTGAATGAGTAGAGTCCCTGATGGCTTCTCCAAAAGAACCTCCCTTTCTTTGCAAGTGAATGATCTGAAAAACATCCTTCAGATTCCCATGAGCATCTTTCCTTGCAGGATCAATGTGTGTTTGTGCGTGCGTCTAACTGAATAAGGGTGTTTTATTCTATTAGTCCATACTGGTAGAACACACCATCTGTTAGCTGTTAGGAAGAGCTTGGGAGGAGATCACCGCCCCAACTGAACTTTTCAGAAAACTGGATGCACAACCTGTCCACATTAAGCTAACTTGGATCATTTCAGTGCCTGTGCGTCCATAAATCACTTAAGTGAAGCATTCCTACCTGCACGTGTGTGTGTGTGTGTGTGTGTGTGTGTGTGTGTGAATGACCCTCGTGCTGATCAGCTTTGGTAGCAGTGTGCTAGAAACATGTAGCGCATGTATCCCTCTTTCAAGGAAACACCATCCAACCCTCCTAGCGTGTGTGTGTGTGTGTGTGTGTGTGTGTGTGTGTGTGTGTGTGTGTGTGTGTGTGTGTGTGTGTGTGTGTGTGTGTGTGTGTGTGTGTGTGTGTGTGTGTGTGTGTGTGTGTGTGTGTGTGCGCGTGCATGCATCGTGCGTGCATCATGCGTGCGTCGTGTATCGTGCGTGCGTGTGTTGTCTGGTTTAGCTCCTGAGTGACTACAGCTCACTGATCTAATGATGACATGTTGGTTCATATGGATATTTTGGCGAGACCTCATACTGAGTTTTGGGGTTATTATCGGGGATAAGGGCTTGAGTAAGGATTGTGGTTGTGGCCAGATTCAGTTGGTTGTGTAGCAGCACTGGTTAAAGGCAAATCCATTTGTTTTTATGCTAACGTTTCACTCACCAAATTATTTTCTGAGATCTGTGGCCCCGTCAACATCGCTTAAAGATTCCAAAAGGGCAAGGAAGGTCAAGTTAATAACAAAACCCTAAATTCTACAAAAACATTGAAACAGAAAACAAAGGCTAGCTTTTCAATCTTTACCTATCTGTCACTTGCAAATGGCCATTACATTGTGCAAATCTCCTGTATTAACTTCGACCTTTCCAGATCTGATCACTCATGTTCTTTGCCCTGCTGGACTGTTGCAGTGGTGTTGCCACATCCACAGATCTACACAACTAACGGTGTGTAAACTAATATAGCCAGCAGGATTTATTATAAAGATAAAGGCATATTTTAAAACGCTGAATTTCCCTATAAGACCTCCAGTTAATCATTCTACTGTAACGAAAGCTCTCACTTGTAGAGAAAAACTAGTGTGTGTGTGTCTGTGTGTGTATATGTGTGTGTGTGTGTGTGTGTGTGTGTGTGTGTGTGTGTGTGTGTGTGTGTGTGTGTGTGTGTGTGTGTGTGTGTGTGTGTGTGTGTGTGTGTGTGTGTGTGTGTGTGTGTGTGTGTGTGTGTGTTTGTATGTGTCTGTGTGTACATGTGTACATGTTTGCCTTTGTGTAGTGGTGTGATACCTGGACTAGACATTGCTGCCACCCACTTGTGTCATTAGGATACCCTGGTTTAGGAGATCACCATGGTGATCACTCTTTGCCAAGAAGTGCACACACAAACACACAAACAAATACACATCTCCTGTTTGACGAGAGAGCACATCAATTATTAATGGACTGGGCTCACTAAATTAATTTCCAGTGTCTCATTAGACAGTCTCTTCAAGGATAATATCTGTGCTCCCATTCTGAGTGACTCCTCTTTGTACTTTTATCATTATCAACATTGGCATAATGTGAGCTTAGGGATCCTTTATGGAAGATGTGAAACTAAAAAACCCTGCAACAAAAAACTGCATTTAAAATCATCTAGTACACAGAAGAGCATAATAACTCTAGATTGGTGGCTGAGTGGCTTAGTGTGAGTGGAATTGCCAGTGTTATATTGGAAGTTGTAATTACATCTACAGGTGTTTTTTCCAGTGGCACATTTGCATTATGCAAAGCTTCTGCTCAACAGGAGAAAAGAGATGTAGAGATGATGGTTAGGAAACAGTAAAGACAAATGATTTATTAGTGTGTGTGTGTGTGTGTGTGTGTGTGTGTGTGTGTGTGTGTGTGTGTGTGTGTGTGTGTGTGTGTGTGTGTTTGAGCTCCTGGGTAGGGTGTGCTTATGTGTAGAAGGTAACAGGGACAGCCCCCTGACATGGCAAGTGCCAGACTGAGCGTTCGTGATAATTAAGCGACTGTGCGATTATGCAATGATCGTGACCATGCCAATGATAGATAAAGAAAGAACAGAGAGACAGAACAGGAGGCAGAGAGAACAGCGTGACTGGGTTGGATAGATTCATGAGAAAAGAAAAAAATGTCTTGCAGAGGATTTAAATTGAAAGTTGAGTTGTTTGGTATGTTTTGTTGGATGGAAACTTTTATTGTGTGTAAGTTAGGATTTATGCCACTGGTGCGCATGCAGTCAACTATATTTGGAGGGGGTCAGGCAATGTGTGTATGCATTTCGAGAATGCTGACGTATCCATGACACACATACATGCACTTTGCCCTTGCACCTGTAACATTGTAACCTTAGCAGACTGTGTGTTTATGTGTGCACCACATGACCTAAACTTGGTTAGCAGCAGGCTATTAACTTCTTGCCTTCTCTAACTTGTTGATCCTTTGAGCCTATCATAGATGCATTCAGCATACCGTGCATGTTATGAGTCTATGGGTCACTTCACACAAACAATACATCAATCCTATTGCTTAATCACTGATATATTGATATGTTGAGCTATAACATTTGCAACATAAGTATTCGGAGTTTTGGAAATAGTGGCTTTCTGAAGGACAAGAACATGCATGAAGTCGGGCACTGATGTTAAGCTCGCAGTTGGCATTCCAATTCATCCCGGAGGAGCTGGATGAGGTTAAGGTCAGGACTCAGTGGAGGCCAGTTAAGGTCTAACACACCATTTCTCTATGGCCTTTGCTTTCTGCATAGAGGCATTGTCATGTTGAGGGCCTTTCCCTAAAATCTTGCCACAAAGTTGGAAACACACTACTGTCTAAAATATCATTGCATGCTGCAGCATTTAGATTTCTCTTTATAGGAACTGTACTGGCCAAGGCCAAACCGCTAAAGGAGTAGCTCCACATTTTGAGAAAAATGCTTTCCTGTTGAGTGTTAAAAGAGACGATTGATACCACTCTTAAAGGTTCTCTGTGGAGTTTTTTTTTTGTACCTCTAGTAGCGCTATGGAGCTGTTATTGTATGAATGGGTCCCCGTTTTGTTTACCTTGTGCATGCACGCGTGGTTGACACAATACACTGTCCTACCAATGACTATTCCACCGCTCAACAAGTCAGCAACATTGCATTGTCTTTGCATTGTTTTAGAGAAAAATACTGATTTATGTTGTTTTGGTATACATTTCTAAAATCCTGTAGCAGCTTAAATTAGAATTAGATAGTTAAAGTACAGCAGGATCACAATTTGTCTCACTCACTTTATATTTAATGCCAGAGCAAATTCCTCATGAATGTACATCTTTCCTTAGCTGCAGTCTGATCAATTCTATTGTTTGCTTTCTGAAAGAAAGAGATGCATATCATCATAACAGAGCAATCTACTGCCGGGAGAGAAGCAAGCTTTTTCTTACTCAAATGCTGATATGAACACATGTATAGCCACACACATGCAGACAAAGTCACGCACATATGTACACACAATTATGTACACATGTACCCAACAGCCGTGCATGCACACATACACGCACAACTACCCACGCACACCCTTGGAAGAAGCCACTCACACTTCGCCCCCATAGAGTACATGTCAGCCCATCTGGGATCATTAACACTATGTTAATGAATATAGGGCTTATGGAGGGCTGGGGCTAGGAGCATGTGAGGAGAGGGAGACCAAGAGGGGTACAGAAAGAGATAAAGAGAGAGAGAGAGAGAGAGAAAGAGGACAGAAGGTGGGAGGATGGAGGAGGATAATGGATTTTCTCCTAACTAATGCACTGCCTGAGGTAGTTGTAGTGTGTGTGTGTGTGTGGGGGGGGGGGAAGAAAAGATTGAAAGTGAGAGAAGGGTGAGGTAGCAAAAAATAAAACCGGACCACACCAAGATGGGGAATGTAGAAACTAAGGCAGCAATAGACCTTAAAAGAGGGTAAAGAGTGATGTTCAAGAGCTAGTCTATGTAAAAAGAAAACAAGAGAAAGTAAAGAAATCAGGGAGAGATGTACCCAGTACGTTCTGGCCAGGGGCTGATGAAGGCTCTGTGGAATTAACTGAACAGATGAACAGAAGAAAGGGAAGGAAGGAAAGACAGCAGAGACAACAGATGAGCCAAGAGAACAGGCAGGGAGACAGACAAGGAGATACAGTATGACAAATGATGGCAGAGGCAATGCAGGATGAGTAGCGTGGTTAAATATTTCACAGGGGTTTCTTTGTGCTTTTGTGTGCGTGTGTGTTTGTGTGTGTGTTTGTGCGTGTGGGCATGGGAGTGAGAGTCCCTGGGAGACAGAAAAGAGAACATAGCGGCGGGGAGGGAGCGAACAAGTGAAGTGTGCCTGTTGACTGGGCGAGTTAATGATTCCTGCAGTCTGAATAGTGAGACAGTGTTAGTCCAGGAGGGAAGGAGGAGGCTCATTTACCCCCTACTGACACACACATGCAACATTGTTTTATTCTGTTTGTATGTGTGTCCTTGGCTTGTTTTTGATACCCTGTTACCTTACAATGGAAACAGCTCAGCCTCCATGGCGACTTTCCAGAAGATGCTCAGAGCAGAAACACCACCTCAGTACGAGTTTGTCTTGCAAGAATCACTATTTGACCCCCAACCGGGCTAAATCTAGACACATGGAGTGCTATTAAGCAGAAGTGTGCTTCCCTGTGTTTGAATGGGGCGACCACCTGTATTCAGATGAATGGGTGTGAATATGGGCCGGGAGACATGCCTTTGTGGTGCCAGAGAAGGAGCAGCTTGTTGGAGTGTGCCACTATGAGCCAGAGGGCCAAGGGACCGCAGGAGGCCGAGGATAAAGGGACAGAGGGCAGCAGGGTGACAAGCTGTCCATGTGTAGATGAAACAATGCCAAGTGTTAACAAGCCTAAGCTAGCGGTAATGACTGAGGTTGGGTGAACAAAAGGCAACTATTTGAAATGCAATCTGTGATCAACTAGAGTCAATATGGAGCATATTACAGTGATTTAGCCCCTTTAAGCCCCTTTATACTCTTTTCATTATATCATAATGTTGATCTCCCCTATGACCTTCCTTTTCCAATAACAGCTAAGGTTATTCTCTGAGGGCGAGACAAGGAGGAGAGGCACAAATGGCACATGAACAGCTGATGCAGAGGCTTGAGGGTACAACAAGTGATGACGTGATAAAGCCAGGACAAAAAAAAAAAGAAGCAGAAATAGATAACATCTCACTCTTTTTCTAATGCAGCAACAATAGAGACAGCAGCAGGGATCAGACCCCTCCTACACAGCTTTAAACTCCAATAAAAACACATGCATGTGTTTGGGCAGATGTGTTCAGACACTCGCCTGAAAAGCTACAAAGCAGTTTCTCTACCATCCCCTGTTTGGTTTCTTGTTATGTTGCTATAACACCCTACTTTCACAAGTTTCACCCCGCTTCATTTTGATTTATTCTCTCATCTCTTTTATACACTCCTGCTTCATATTTCTGTGTGTGTGTCTCAGCGAACCTCTACAGATCTTGAGACAGAGATCCCTGACCAGCTCTGATCCCCGCCTAAGGCCGACAGGATGAGTGGAGAAGAAGAAGTGGAAGAGACTACTGAAAAATATAATAGGCTTAAGGGACTCTGTCGTGTTTTTTCTAAATAGCTGTCTCCAACATATCTGAAATTCCCTTGCCTTTAACCCCTCTTTTTAAAATATGTATTCTAGCTGGACTGATACTTTTCTTCTTCCTCTGACTCTCTGTTTTTGTTGTGTATATGTCTCCACCCCCCAAAACTCTTCTACACGTTCCCCTCTGATAAAAAAAAAACTAATTTTCTAAGGTTCAGTGGAATTTAATTAGGCATTGCCAGGTGCAGGTAGCACCATATGCTCTCTGTCTTTTTTTCTTTGTAATTATGCAAGTTATGTAATTGTGGGATTTCCATAGATTCTCGTGGCAGATACTGTGACGCCTGGAGACAAGTCCCTAGGAAATAAACAAGGCGGATTCCGTTTGCTGAGAGGTTTGTATGGCTGTCAGGTCTTCCCCAGTCTTCCTTTAATCCACTTTAGAGCTGTCGAGCTTTCCACCGTCTCAAACACTTTTTCTGTGAGTTTCTTTTCTGAGCCATCAACTAACTTCTCTGCTTTACTATCATTCGCAGAAGCCCTGGTCTCCCCTGTCTGTGTGTATCTGTGTGCCTGTGGGAGGATTAAGTCTAACTGAGTCATCCGTGGTTTCCTGCAGAGAATATTTAAATGTTTGTTTGCGTGCACGTTTCTAACTGTGTGTTTGCGTACATGCAAACATAGGAGATCTTCCCTATCTGACTCTTGGCTGCAGCAGCAGCAGAGAGGAGGTATTTGTGGGCTGTGAATTTCTAAATATATGTTTCTGTCTTGCAACATGGTTGGTTATGTGTACATACATGCATGTATCACAAGAAGATCCCATGTTTGAGCAGCGGAAGTCTGCTGGCAAAGAGGGACAGTCTCTCCTAGTGTTGTGTATGAGTGTGAAGTGGAGCTTCCTGTTGCTGGCAGTCTGAAGTATTGTTTTGGAGCTGCTGCAACAGTATTTGCATTTCAGACATTCCTTAGAGGAAATCAATACATAAAGCAGTTTCTAGTGTCAGTAGAGCTAAGTGAAAGAAGATGGACATGATTACAGGAATAGCGGCGTGTATATATGAAACCATCCATAGGTTTTGCAGAAGGAGAATTAATCATAAATTCGACTTGCACCCATTATTCTTTATCATGTATTAGTTCACTTCCTCACCCCTCTTCCTCCTCCTTTTCCCCTCATTTTTTGGGAGACATTATAGAACGGAAAAGCCCCCTCAGCCGTGATTAACCCCCCCTACGGGGTCTACAGTCACTGTGTATGTGTGATCCACTCAGAGTGCCAGGACGTGTGTCTGCTTGCCCAGCCAAGCCTAGGGACAGTCAGACACTCAGCGTTTGTCTGCACACACACACACACACACACACACACACACACACACACACACACACACACACACACACACACACACACACACACACACACACACATAATGCCCCCTCCTGTTTCCCTGAAGCTCTGGAGCTCTGAACCACCAACCCGGGCTGGGTTCCATCCCTGCCCAAGGCAAGCCCTCTCCTGCTGGGGACCGTAATCCCGCTGACACCCTATGGTCTGGACTTTATCCACTCCATCTGTGAGGTTGTTTTCTAAAGGTACCTGTCTAGGGACGAGGCTGAGCGAAGACCTCAGGATCAGACTGGCTGATAAGACGGTAATAATGTTTTACTATCTGACAAAACGTAATCAGTACACCAGCTTGCCTGGACAACAACAGCCTGTAAGAACACCTCTCTGCAGAGGGTTAGGGTCAAGTTACTGAAACACAACTACTGGGACAACCAGAGCTAAAATCACATCAGTATGTCATTTATTTAGGTATATCTGTATCTGCAGCATTAGTGCTGCAATATACAGTATTTACAGCTCAGTTTTGAAGTCCAAAACAAAACAAAAAATAGAAGTTGACAAACTAGTATTACAGTGCATAATAACAACCCAACAACTCAGCACAATAGAATTGCAACATGCAGTACATCACAACACAATGCAACACAGCTCAACAGCAACGCATTATAGTGTTACAACATGTTACAAACACACAATTCCAACAACAGACACCAACACAACACAATGGCTGTAATTCATTTAAATTAATTATTAATTATTATTAATTAATTATTTTTCAGTGGTAGGAAGTACTTTATTTGAGCATTTAAATTTAATGCTACTTTGTATACATACTGCACTACATTTCAGAGGTGAATGTTGAAGATTGAATGATTTTACATTAAAACATATGATCTGTGTATGAAATGACATTATTATAGATTAAACTGCCTAAAGGTATGTACAGTAGTTAAAATTAGTATTACAATTATAAGCATTCTGCTTACATGTTAATGCATCAGTACTTGTGATACAATAACATTAAATTATTACACTTACACAGGCCATTCTGCAAAATTATGTAAGTATAATAATAATAATTATAATAATAATAATAATAATAATATAGCCTGCCACATAATTGTAATACTGATCCTTTAGTACATCTCAATACATACATACTTTAAGCACATTTCGCAACTTCAGTATGTTTTTTTAGTGCAGGACCTTTGCTTGTAATAGACTTTTTCTTTTTTATAACATGGTACTTAAGTACATTTTCTGAATATACTTCTATCACCTCTGCCATTTTTATAATTAGATTTTCATGAATGTCCTTGTATGGTACATGTTCCCTTATATTATCCTAATTGATTTCATTTAACATCTGATCAAACCTGTTGACAGCTCATGAATCTTAAAATAAGCAGTGTGCTGTAGAGTTATGTTTTTCAATATTTTGGAGTATGTGCATGCATTCTTGAAATAGGCTTGAAATAGGCCCCTCATATTTAATTTCGTTTCTCATCACCCTAATATTCCACATTGACATATTTATTTATTACGCTTATACGACGCTATTTCAGTTCTAGTAAAGTTGTTTTTGTATTTTCCGTGTTCCTGGTGTGAAGTGCGAGCAGCTGGAGCGGCTGCGGTGCGGTGGGCGGGGCATTCAGGTTACTTTACCGGCCGCTATTATTGGCTGGCACAACATCGAGGGGTGGAGCTACTGGTTGACAAAACAGACAAGTTGCGCTTCTGTGAACCAGTCAAGAGTTGCAACAGTGTTTGGTGCCCTGCATCACTTTGAACTGCCTTGATTACTACTCTAGGAGCGTAAAATCCACGGTTGTTTTCCGTGCGCGCATTTACGCATTTAAATATTTAATAACAGAAGCCTCTCTATTTATCGCTTACTAGTTTTACTTGGTGAGGTTCCTGTGGTGAAGAGAAGATATGGATTTGGTGTGTCTGGTGTGTTTGGCGCTGAGCATCGGTGCTTGGTTCGCCTCTGCGGAGAGACACAGCGTCTACTGGAACAGCACAAACCCGAAGTAAGTGCTGATCTGATCTGCTGTTGTGTGTGTGTGTGTGTGTGTGTGTGTGTGTGTGTGTGTGTGTGTGTGTGTGTGTGTGTGTGTGTGTGTGTGTGTGTGTGTGTGTGTGTGTGTGCCTGAAGTTGTCACTCACTCACTGCTCTGTCTGTTTGATTTTGTGTCTCGAGAGGCGAGTGGATATGATTTTCTACTCTCTTGTAAAGTCTCTCAAGCCTGTATAGTCCGCATTGTCCCCTGTGTCATTACAGGCTGCCCACGCTCTTAAACGGCTACAACTAAGCGTGTTGTTGTTTTCATTCATGTGGCAATTAAAGGTTCATGTGACGTTTAAGGTGTGTAGTCCCTTTTAAACTCGCGTAACAGGATTGGGATCAGGGTATTAGACTATAATACAGCAGCAGCGGGGTGTAAAAGCAGAAGATTGTGAGCGGATGCCTAGACAGATGGACAGATTCACCACTATATTTAACCACCACACATAGACACAGACATACTCTAATAGTAGAAAATAGACTGACGAGAATGAACTTGGCCAATGACGCTGTCTGTAGGGTCTGCACCTGTGTGCAATGGGTGCATTAATGGAAAGTCTATAAATGAAAATAAATCAGTGGGTTTATTTCACATTCAGCTTTATAGAGATACCACATCAAAACTCAATATGTTAAAGTGTTTTTTCATTGGGGAAGCTAGTGTGTGTGTGTGTGTGTGTGTGTGTGTGTGTATGTGTGTATGTGTGTATGTGTGTATGTGTGTGTGTGCGTGGCACATATTGCTGATTATTTTGTTTTGAGGTCAGAAATGTAATGCTATCCGACCACTCAGAGGGATCGATGGAGCTTGACAGACGCGCAATATCGCAGCGCGATTTATTGAGCTTTTAGCGTGCAGCAAGTGATCCCTCCGCGCTTGAAAGACCGTATTATTTTATAACCGAGCTGAAACAGAAGGACGGTCCCCGCTCCTCTGCTGCCGAGATAGGTCGATTAAAATCCGCCACCGAGACTAAACAAGGGCAATAGCCATTATGGCCTTTTAGTCTTGTCTTAATTACATTACAGGCTCTCTAATTGCCCTTTAAGAATGACAATAGACGCTGGACTAAAAAAAAAGAGCCCCTACAACAAGGTAAACAATTATCCTGATAATTGGATAAGGAGTCTAATGGAAAGTCCTGTCGTCATGAGCAGTGCTTGTGTCATGGGTTAGTCCATGTGTGACTCACTGGCCTGGGTTTAACCCACCTGAGTTTTAAACCTGAGTCACCACACACACAGGGAGAGGAACTCAGGTTCAGGTGAGACAGCAAGGAAAGGTAGAGAGGAAATGTGAAACCAGAGGCTTTTTGGTCGTGATAAAAGACTAAAATGGAGCTTTAAGTTTTAGTTCAAATAAAAAAAGACAAAAAGAAGGCAGAGACCGGGTGGTCTGCTGTCTCTAATCTAGACCTGGACTATTTCTGAGTTGTGTAACCAGAAGACAAATCATAATATAACTCTAATCCCTTTTGCTAGATGACATACAAACTATGATACAGAGAGACATAAACTGACACATGCAACATTTGACACATCACAAACATGTAGCTATTCTGCTTGTACTCTTATATCTGTCATATTTCTGTTGAACCAAGACCTTTTGCTTTCTCATTCTCCGTTGTTCACTCTACAAGGAAATAGAGTTTCTCAGAAAGTCAGCGACAGTCATTTTTTATCAGGATAATGCCAGCTAACGCTAAAGTGAAGCCATTATCGTCTGATGCCACTCGTATTATATTTTTTGCCACATTTAGTAACAGCCTAATCTCCATTACTCCTCCATAATCCCTCATTTACAGACCCTGTCCTTTACCTGCCCCTTTCCTCTTTCCTTTTCTCATTTGTTTCTCTGGTCCTCTCTTTCTCCATCATCTATCTTGTCTTCTGGTTTCCTGCTTTCCAGCTAAAAGCCCACCTGCCCCAAACTGTTCCCCAGTGATCAATCAGTCACCTGTTTAGGCTCATGTTGATCAATCAGCAGGGCTCTGACCGCAGTGGGCCGTGCATAATTGATGCTAATTGATTCTTGGTCTGATTGTGAGCAGCAGTGATTTGTCTTAGATGGAGGACAGTGACCAGATGGCAACAGTCTGGCCATTCATGTTGGTTAGTATACTGTAGAGATGATACAAGAACACTGGCAGCAGCTTAGGTGTGTGTGTGTGTGTGTGTGTGTGTGTGTGTGTGTGTGTGTGTGTGTGTGTGTGTGTGTGTGTGTGTGTGTGTGTGTGTGTGTGTGTGTGTGTGTGTGTGTGTGAGAGAGTTTGAACTTGTGCTGACTTTACCAGCCTTTTACGGGAAGTGATTTTGTGTGTGTGTGTTTCTTTCTTTTCTTTCTTTAAACACGTAGGAGTGTGTTGGATTTTCATCAATTTGTCAGTGCAACATAATGTAATCTCGTACTTCATGTCCTGCAAGGATTTGATAGTCGGAGTGTGTTTGTGTGTGTACTGTTTTCCTACATGACAGGTGGAGAGGCATGTTTTTCTCAGTCTGGTGACTGGTCTGGTCTTGTTTTTACACTACGTGTCTCTGCCTGTGTCGATCATATGTGTGTGTGTGTGTGTGAGAGAGAGAGAGAGAGAGAGAGAGAGTTTGAACTTGTGCTGACTTTACCAGCTTTTAACGGGAAGTGATTTTGTTTTTGTTGTGGAAGGAGAGTACGTGATTGTTAGTGTGTGTGCGTGTGTGTCCCAACGTCAAATAACGTAAAATAAGGAGTGGCTGTTACCGTAAGCAGTCTTACGGAGACATGATAAATGTGTGACTCACACTAACACACATTGGGGGGCAAGAGGATTGGAACTTGGATGTTAATATTAGCCACAGCATTCCTCCCCGCTGTTACTATACTCAACTCTGTCAGCTGTGTGTGTGTGTGTGTGTGTGTGTGTGTGTGTGTGTGTGTGTGTGTGTGTGTGTGTGTGTGTGTGTGTGTGTGTGTGTGTGTGTGTGTGTGTGTGTGTGTGTGTGTCTCACTGTACCTGTCTGTTCCTCTCCCCATCTTCACTCCTGTTCTTCTCTTTATCAGCATGGTCTCCGCCCAGACTGTGGCCCCGAGCCCTCTGTGTCTTTTTCTCTCTACTTACTGATCTCTAGTTTTCTGCATGGATGTGAATGTTATTAACACAGTCTCCTTTATATTATACACTATCTCTGTGTTATTTGGCTGCTTTCGTACATCCAGAGTGGCCTGGGTTTATTTCCCATGCTCCCTGTATCTGAGCAAATATCTTTATCAGGAGTTTGGTGTAATATAATATTCTGTGTATCTTCGTCGCTGTCTGGCTCTGTCTGCCTTTGCTGTTATTGAAGCAGCCGGGCCTGCCTTGACACGTACATGTAGCCTGGAGGATGAGTACACCCCCCCCCCCCTTATACATACACACACACACACACACACACACACACACACACACACACACACACACACACACACACACACACACACACACACACACACCCTTAACTTGTACATTTTATACATTGTGTTCCCTCTCTCTGTCTCTCTTTCTACTCATTATTTACCCCTCCCCACCCCATGTCCCGTCTGGCTGTTAGCCTCTAATCTCACCAGAATGAGTACACGTACACCAACATAGATTACAGATGGCTTGTAATCTGACCATCTGACCCATAGACACAAAACCATCATCCTGCCGGCATCATTCTATATATATTTATGCTTCTGTGATCCTGTGATGTAACTTCTGTCTGTTTCATTACGCTATGTCCTCGCTAGTCTGTATGTGTGTATCTGGGTTGGTGGGTTATTATATATATATATATATATATATATATATATATATATATATATATATATATATATATACACACACAGCTGACAGAGTTGATATATATATATATATATATATATATATATATATATATATATATATACACACAGCTGACAGAGTTGATATATATATATATATATATATATATATATATATATATATATATATATATATATATATATATATATATATATATATATATATACACACACAGCTGACAGAGTTGATATATATATATATATATATATATATATATATATATATATATATATATATCAACTCTGTCAGCTGTGTGTATATATATATATATATATATATAATAACCCACCAATCCCCCAGATGGAATTAATCCTACGGTAGAACAATCAATTACAAGCACTATACGACATCTCCATGTAGCTTGCTATGCATCTATGCCCATTTAATATCAGAAGGATTTGTGTGTATTCACTGCTGATATAACTGTACTCTTACCTAACACACTTATAAATGTACACACATATACTTTATATCTGTGTCCCAGGTCTGTCCGCTGTCATGATATCCATGTACCTCTGTTTTCTCTCTGCTCTTCCTCTCGCTTCCTTATCTGTGGTCCAGACTTCCTCCCTTCCCTCCATCGGTCCCCCTCTTTCTCACAGACCTTCCTCTGTTTTGGCCTCAGTAGTTTTCCACCGGAGGAGGACAGAACCTCTTAGCCCTGGCTCTGCCAAGAGAGGCTTGCCTTTGCATTATCGTAGTATGTGTGGTCAAGTGTGTGTGTGTGTGTGTGTGGGCAAGTGTGTGTGTGTGTGTACACTACTCATTCATAGCATTTCATACCAACCTTGGCTTTGCTGTCCACTCATAGCTCGCTATCGCCCTCTAAAGGACACAATTAGCACCATATTTCTGTCAGATGAACTTCTGCTCGAGTATTTTGAGGATTTTTTTCCACAGTTAATTCAAGACCTTTTTTAAATTAGACAAGTTGACTCTTTAATGTAAATTCTTAAAAGTTACTGAACTTTCCCCCCCCTCTCTCAGCTAGACAAGACAGACACAGGCACATAGATTAACTCTCTGTGACCCCAAAACATATTAAACCAAGCATGATACCATTTGGCCTTCTTCTATTCATCACAGACAGAATGGGAGGCTACAAAAAGGGAGAAAGGGTGAAAAGATTTTGGGGGCAGAGAGGAGGAGTAGAGGCCGGGGTGCAGGGTGAGAGAAGGGTGAATTGGAGAAAGGGATTTTTGTTGAGAAATTAGCCTGGATGAAGAGCGCTGGTATATTATGTCAGCGTTAAGAGACAGGAGAAAATAGAGGCGAGGGAGAGGGGGGATGGGCTGATTTTGGAAGAATAAAGGAGAGGCAGACGGAGGGAGGAGAGAGTAGACAGTGATGGATGAAGGGAGGGGAGAAGATTGGAATTGAATAAGTGAGAAACGGCAGGGTTGACAATTTTAAAAGCTCATCTTGCAAAGGGCCAAAAGGATTCTCAGTGTCTTAACTATATGATGCATGCATATATAAGCACAGATTTGCAGTGTGCTGGAGTGCTGGATTGATAATCCAAGTAGGGACAGAATACTGTATTGGTGCCTAGTAGAGGAAGAATTCCTACTGGGTTTCTTATTGCAAGACAATGAGTTGGATTAAGAATGAAGGTAGATAACATTGGAAGCTAATATAGAAAGACTTTTCAGTGTAAATTAGATTGGCTATAATGGAGTATCCCACTAGTGAGCAGCTAAACCCAATTAGATCCACTGACAGCTCCTCAGCCTGTGTGAAAGGAGGTGTGAATCTGCCATACCACAGCAAATTAATGGGGTATTAAATGTACACGTCAAAGTAAAAGTGTGTGAGAGTGTGACTGGAAATTTGATGAGTGTGCCTTGTGAGAACATAGTAAACCATCTAAACCACAGCCCCCCCCCCCCCCCCCCCCCCCCCCGCCGTTGTTGTAACATTCCAGCGTGTGCACACTTACTACTGATTACCTGCAGAGCAAATGGTGTGTGTGTGTGTGTGTGTGGGGGGGGGGGGGGGTGCATCTGTTTAGTGTTTAAGTGGTGCTGACTCGCTCCGTGAAACAAATATCTTCAGTGCTGACTCAGATGGTAGCGTGTGTGAGAAGTTGCGACCCTGAACTCTAACCCCTTGACCCAGCTGCCAGTTTGAACCACTTCCCCGAGGGAAAGGGAAAAACAGAGTTCCTACGTCAGTTGTTTGACCGAAACCAGTGAGAGCTTGGGGGACAAATTGCTCGACAGCAGGGAGAAGAGGAAAAGGAAAGAGAGATGGCAGGGAAAAAGAAAATGGAAGGTGGTAGAGTAGTGCAAGGACAATGGCAAGACTTCAAAGCATAAGGAGGCCAAGTGTCGAAAAATTCACCTACTGTCCAAACTATTTTATACCCTTATAACACACACACACACACACACACACACACACACACACACACACACACACACACACACACAACTTGCCCTGTGACAAAAGCAAGAGTAGCTCTGTAGTGAGAGATGACCTGTATGCGGCAGACAGGAAGAAAGACTACAGCCACCTTCAACCCTCGCTGTTTACCCACACCTCAGTCATATGCAGGAAAACACACACACACACACACACACACACACACACACACACACACACACACACACACACACACACACACACACACACACACACACTCAAACACACAAGAGGCTTCAGCAGGCCTTGATAAACAGATGTGCTCATGAGCCTGGGGCATGAGACGCCCTGAATAAGGGTCTTCAGAGAATCCCTCTCCCATGAAAACAATCTCACACACACACACACACAGACAGACACTGTGTGGAAAGTAGGTTTGCAACAACTCACACACCTGGCTCTCACTCTCACATACGACATAGCTATCACGTTAATGCGACTCCCACTCTCCTGAGAACTGTCAGTCAGAGGCGAGAGTAGAAGGAGAGTAGGCAGAGAGATACAAGAGTCTCCAGTAGTGGTGAGCTTTGATGAGTGAAACGTAAAGTAGAGGGAGCCAGAATGATTGAGGGAAAGACACGGGTCTGCACTGTAAAACTCTGGCCTAGTTCAAGTTTTCCAAGTTCCTTGAGTTGAGGTTGAATAAAGATAACACAATCCACAGCAAGACTAATTCAAGCATAATCAAAAATGGACAACCCAAATGCAACTGTGAAACCAATAAAATACATTGACAGTCATATGAGCACACATATAACTCACATCCACAGCAGTCAGGGTAGTGAAAGCTCCACATGGGGTAAGGTACAGGGGTGGAAGGGGCCCTGTAGCCTTCAGGCATTCTGTCTTTCTGGGGGGAAAGGGTATAATTACAGCCTATTCATTCCTCCTCCCCTTCTTTTCTAGAGAACACGTTGGCCCCAGACCCCTAACAGCTTTTAATTAGCCAGACCAATGGACGAGAGGAGGAGGAGGGGGAAATGAGAAGGTGAAGAGAAGGATAAAAGGAGAGTTTTCTTAAAAGCACGAGTTGTGAATGAAATTAGCAACAGAATCTATCTGTTTTGTTGGCTTTTGACAAG
Source organism: Gymnocephalus cernua (assembly GCA_023631565.1). Taxonomy (NCBI): domain Eukaryota; kingdom Metazoa; phylum Chordata; class Actinopteri; order Perciformes; family Percidae; genus Gymnocephalus; species Gymnocephalus cernua. The sequence continues at coordinate 29,202,272 of CM042429.1, forward strand.
CCTGTGTTGTCATGCAGGGGTCGACCAGGCCACTGACAAGGACGCAGTGTGGGAAAAAGGTGTATCCCGTACAATTTGAAACTACTCTTTACTTTGGAGGGAACAACTAGAGATTTCCAAGTGCCTTGTTTTCCCCAACTCTGTTATTACTGGTCTGACTCAAAGAAAACAGAGCAGAAAGGAACAAAACGAGAGTAGAGTATTTGGCCAATTAAGGCTGCTACAGTCTCTTTTCCTTTCACTGAAACACTTGCCCTCGCAAACACACATTTACACACAAACAAAGGCGTGCACATCTACGCAGCAGTGTACACACGTACAAAGAACCTTTTCTGAGAGAGAGCATGCAAGTGGAAGGTGGTGATCAGCCTGTTAGCCCTGGATAATAGAGCTGTGCTCAGCTAACAAAGCATGTTTTGATTGGTAGGTCAGCGCTAACCGATACACACACACACACACACACACACACACACACACACACACACACACACAAAAACACGTGAACCGATACACACACACATAGAGAGGCAGGAAGGAGGGGTTAGAGGCCCACGTTTGGAGCCAGTGTGTCTGTGACTTGGCCAGGGGGTCCTAACAGCAACCACAACAACAGGACAGGGGGAGCCGGGGCCACCACGTCCCATGCTTTGATGCCGGGGCACACACACTCACAGCACACATAAACAATGGCAGACACACAGGAGCTGTTTTCGTGTCACTTTCACTCTCTACAACACATCAAACACAAGCATCCACACACGGTCATTCAGTTTAAACACAGATTAGATGTGAGGATTACAGCGTGTTACCTCCGAGGATGTAACAAGAATACTGTAATATGCAAGTATCAATCATTCTTCACCTACTGGCTTTTGGCTGATCTTACTGCAGTAGCAACATGCCAGCAAGTACGCACAGCACACATTGCAACATAGCACTGCCTCACCTGCATCATGTTTAAAGGAAAATACATATTAGTTATGTGAAACTGAAAGTTAAGAAACTACATTATTTCTCCCCTTTTGCCCCTACAAATCAGTTTCTCTGTGAGTCGTAACTATTTATTAAAAATAAGTTAAAGCACTACTGAGGTGGAATTTTAACAACTCTGAAAGCTGCTTTTGTTTTCAGCCATGAATGCCACTAATGTGCAGGATTTTTATTTATTTTTCACCATCTTTGTCATCTGTCATTAGGACACTAAACAAGCATAGGAAGTGAGCAAAAAGGAGACGGGGAGGCTCGAAAAGAGCCGTAAAACTAAATGAAAGGTAAAGATGAAAAGACAGCGACAGTCTGACTGTCTCCACCCACTCTGTCTCTGTCTTTGAAGAAATGACAGATTCAGATAGAGACAGCAAATTAGTGTGAGGAGTCACAACAGGAGCTTTGACACCGATGGACAAACATCAGATGAAGAAACCAGTGAGACAGAAACAGTTTGAAAAGACTTGATAGAAAGAGACACTGAGCTGTACAGATAGAAAAGTGGACTAGCAGAGAAGGTGAAAAGGGCGATTGGGAGGTCTGGTCTTCTTGTAAGTAGGTGAGAAGTGAACAAGGGAAAAGAGCAGGAAGTTGTGTGAGTGGGTTGGTTGTAGGGCCTTTTGAGTTTCTAGGTGTGTTTTTACGTCTGTGAACAAGTCCGGCCTGATCAGGCTCTTCATAATTCTATCACTATGACGAGCACACTGAAACACGTCAACACAAACACCCTCACATGTTACCTGACCTCCACCCTAGACATGCATACTAACGTGTGTTAACGTGTTATTCCTGTGAGTAAGCCTGTTTGTTGCTGCTGCGCATGTCTATGTGTGATTAGCCCTCATTTTTGTTGTGTCAAGTGTTTTGTATGAGCCAAGCTGTCAGGGTGTGTGTGCTGAAAATGTGTACAAAACCCTAACAGGCAATATCTGCCTCTGTTATTCATGTTATTCATTTTGCGAAATAAAAAGATTGCCATGCTGGATGAAGACATTTGTCACTAACCTCCTCCTTTCCTTCTGTCTCCCTGCAGCTTCCTGTGGGACGAGTACACAGTGGAAGTGCATATCAACGACTATCTGGACATCATCTGCCCCCATTACACCCACGGTGAGGTGTCATCGCATGCAGCTGAGCGCTATGTGCTGTACATGGTGGAGAGGGAGGACTACGAGGTGTGCAAGCCTCACTCTTTTGACCAGCTCCGTTGGGAGTGTTCGCGGCCGTTCGCTCCCCACGCTCCCGAGAAATTCTCTGAGAAATTCCAGCGTTTTACTCCCTTCACCCTGGGCAAGGAGTTCAGACAGGGAGAGAGCTATTATTATATCTGTAAGTATCCATAATAACAATTATTTTTAATCAACTTATTGTAATCCTGAGAAGGTTTCTTGTATTTAAAAAAAACGTTCCCCTCTTTCTGACTTTTCACAGCCAAGCCAATGCATCACCATGGCCAGGAGTGTCTAAAGCTGAGAGTGGATGTTGTCGGGCAGAAAGGCTCCGGAAAGACCAATCTAGAGAAACCGAGGGCGGAAGATACAGGCAAAAGTTTTGATGGAGGAAAAGTGAAGTTTTCTACTACTGGAGGAGTTCACAACCCCTCAAACCGGCTCCCAGCAGGTGAGGACTCTTCTAAAGAAAAATACCAGACAGATGCAAAATAGTCACAGCAGTCCCGTGTCTGAGAGGAGCTCAGCTGGGTATGTTTACCATGCCTGAATGATAAAATCTAACACTGACTCTCCCTCCCTTTTCTTTCCTCAGATGACCCTGCTGTGATTGAGCCAAATGTCCAGAGGAGCATCGGCAGTTCAGGAGCACAGCTTTTCTCCTTTCCACTCTTCTTAACCATGATCCCAGTCCTATTAGCCCTGGTGCTACACTAAGGCTGAGCAAGATGCCACAACAGAGACAATGCTAAACCAATGCCGGTCATTGGGACCATGAATGTTTTTTTTTATACAGACTTTTTTTATACGAGCATGGTGTCAGTGTGTGTTTGCGTGTGTGTTTGCGTGAATGTGGAACGTGGATCGTTCCAAAGAAGACAACATTTTGTATTATTTTATTATGAGGATGGAAATTCTCATTTTTTGACCGTTTAAGATGCACTCTTTTTTTTGTCATTATGAACAAAACTGCAAGCAAACTGATCAAAATCAAGTAGAAAATGACAAGAGGATTGCATTGTCTTCGTTATCCTGTGTTTTTCACCACTGGTACAGATTTACATTACACCCCTCATCTTCAGCTGTTAATGTCATTTTTCCTCCTCTACATGTAGAGAAATTATTAATTCTGTATGTTGGAAATGTTGTTGTCTACTGCCAAAGTGGTATACATTATGTAGGATTGTTGTCATGTTGTTGTGTAGCACTCAGCTCCCTGTTGTATCTCCTCAAGTCTGTCAAAGCACCACTGTGACATTCATACAAAAGCAGTCACTGGGGTTTAAAAAAAAAGACTTCGCAAGAAAACAAATAGTTTAATCCAGACCACTGGTTCTCAACCTTATTTTATTTCTTTTTGGTTTATGAGCCCTTAAAGTGATGCTGCTTGTGCAGATTAAACCGTAAAGTTATGTTTAGTGGGGTTTTTTTTATTTGTTTTTTTACATTTGATGAAGTTTTTCATTCAGAAAATTAGAAGAAATGCACCAATGCAATGTAATGCACAGTCAAATACATGTTCTGAGGGGTTGTGACTTGAGGTTGAGAGCCACTAATCAAGAGACACATACTATAAGATACATTTTAAAATGCACAGGGGTTTCAGGGAGCTGAGCTTCTTCAGTACTTATTCACTCATTCTACTGTACATGGTACACTGGCTGATGTGCAGATGTGATCCCGCTTGCACATTGTCAAACCTCAAACTGAATTTGTTTGTTTTATTGCTAAACATGCCAGTGTCATTTTTGTATATGTTTATATGTAAATGTGTATATAAAGATAACTATAAGAAACTGTTTTAAGATGTGAAAAATCTTTAGTGAAATAAACAAAAGTACCGTAATGAAAGATTCTGTCCGTTTTTTATTAGCTCTCATGACATTTATTTTGAGTCTTTAAATTCTGCTGACATCATTGAAGTTTTGATGGATGACACAATATTTTGGCAAAGCTATCCATCTCCCATCCGATGAAATCTCTCCAGTTCCCTCCACATTCTCTGCCCTCTCCCGTCTTTCATCCCTGGTGACACGGCTTGCCCTGGCTTAGATTTCACAGTCTGAAAACCAAACACGAGAACCGAGTAAGGGATGATGAAGGAGTGAGAGAATGGGATAGTGCAGCGAGTGAGTCCCGCAAGCAAACTGACAACTGGGTGTGAAGGTGTCACTCTCGCCTTCTCGCTCGCACTCTTTTTTTTTCTCTTTTTTTGCCCTTTCTTTTACTGCTCTGTACATAACTATCTAAAGGATTCAGCTACACAGTGGTGTGTTGGAATGAAGAGGAGCACAGTGTGCACACCTTCATAGCTGCCAACCTCAGAGCTGACTGAAAACTGTCAAAATTCACCATCCCCTGTAAAACCACGCAACATATACATTCAAAACCAGGACATAAAACTGAGTTGTTTGTTTTTCCATAATCACATTATAGTTTAAATTTGACTGCAGGTGATCACACGATCATCACGTCTCAGAAATATAGCACCCATGTATCTGTTCTGTGCAGTAGGTTAATGCAGGACTTTCCTTGTGCCTGATGAAACAGACCAAACATCGTGGCGTTCACAATAATGTGGCCTCAGTAACGTATCATGACGTCATACAGCAATGTGCAAAGATCATGAAATGCAGTCAGATTGCAAATGTAAGGTTTACAATTATGACCTAAAAAACAATGATTGCCAGGTGATGAAGAAATATTCAAAGCCTTTACCTGGGTAAATGTAGTAAAAGACCTTAAGTATATTAAGTATTGAAACGTAAAAGCACCCAGTGTGAAATGTGTCACCCATCAGAGAATCAGGGTATTGATTCATACGTTACATCTACAATCACCACAAATAAAAACACACAAATTGCAGATGGAGTAAGCAAGAATCCCTAATTTCCCACAATAAAAATCCACAAAACTGGAGAGCCAGAAACCCTCCTTTTTCCAGTTTATGGGGGATGTTCATGCTTTCAGATCAATTGGAAGTACACATTCTCTAAAACTGCAATATGTTCATGATTATGTTAATTAATGTAAAATCTTAGTCTGCAAAATGTCTTTGGTAACTACAGCTATCAGATAGTTGCAGAGTAGAAAGCATAATAGAGCATTTCCCTCTGCAATGTGGTGGAGCAAAAGCATTAAAAAAAAAAAAAAAAAAAATGCACTTCAGAATTGTACTTACAGTGCCTTGCGAAAGTATTCGGCCCCCTTGAACTTTTCGACCTTTTGCCACTTTTCAGGCTTCAAACAAAGATATAAAACTGTAATTTTTTGTGAAGAATCAACAAAAAGTGGGACACAATCATGAAGTGGAACGAAATTTATTGGACATTTCAAACCTTTAATAAAAAAACTGAAAAATTGGGCGTGCAAAATTATTCAGCCCCCTTAAGTTAATACTTTGTAGCGCCACCTTTTGCTGCGATTACAGCTGTAAGTCGCTTGGGGTATGTCTCTATCAGTTTTGCACATCAAGAGACTGAAATTTTTGCCCATTCCTCCTTGCAAAACAGCTCGAGCTCAGTGAGGATGGATGGAGAACGTTTGTGAACAGCAGTTTTCAGTTCTTTCCACAGATTCTTGATTGGATTCAGGTCTGGACTTTGACTTGGCCATTCTAACACCTGTATATGTTTTGTGAACCATTCCATTGTAGATTTTGCTTTATGTTTTGGATCATTGTCTTGTCGGAAGACAAATCTCCGTCCCAGTCTCAGGTCTTTTGCAGAATCCATCAGGTTTTCTTCCAGAATGGTCCTGTATTTGGCTCCATCCATCTTCCCATCAATTTTAACCATCTTCCCTGTCCCTGCTGAAGAAAAGCAGGCCCAAACCATGATGCTGCCACCACCATGTTTGACAGTGGAGATGGTGTGCTCAGGGTGATGAGCTGTGTTGCTTTTACGCCAAACATAACGTTTTGCATTGTTGCCAAAAAGTTTGATTTTGGTTTTATCTGACCAGAGCACCTTCTTCCACGTTTGGTGTGTCTCCCAGGTGGCTTGTGGCAAACCTTTTATGGATATCTTTAAGAAATGGCTTTCTTCTTGCCACTCTTCCATAAAGGCCAGATTTGTGCAGTATACGACTGATTGTTGTCCTATGGACAGAGTCTCCCACCTCAGCTGTAGATCTCTGCAGTTCATCCAGAGTGATCATGGGCCTCTTGGCTGCATCTCTGATCAGTCTCCTCCTTGTATGAGCTGAAAGTTTAGAGGGACGGCCAGGTCTTTGTAGATTTGCAGTGGTCTGATACTCCTTCCATTTCCATATTATCGCTTGCACAGTGCTCCTTGGGATGTCTAAAGCTTGGGAAATCTTTTTTGTATCAAAATCCGGCTTTAAACTTCTCCACAACAGTATCTCGGACCTGCCTGGTGTGTTCCTTGTACTTCATGATGCTCTCTGCGCTTTAAACGGACCTCTGAGACTATCACAGAGCAGGTGCATTTATACGAGACTTGATTACACACAGGTGGATTCTATTTATCATCATTAGTCATTTAGGTCAACATTGGATCATTCAGAGATCCTCACTGAACTTCTGGAGAGAGTTTGCTGCACTGAAAGTCAAGGGACTGAATAATTTTGCACGCCCAATTTTTCAGTTTTTTATTTGTTAAAAAGGTTTGAAATATCCAATAAATTTTGTTCCACTTCATGATTGCGTCCCACTTGTTGTTGATTCTTCACAAAAAAATACAGTTTTATATCTTTATGTTTGAGGCCTGAAATGTGGCAAAAGGTCGAAAAGTTGAAGGGGGCCGAATACTTTCGCAAGGCATTAAGTAGCCTAGAGTACTTGAGTAAAAACCATAGGTAAAAACATAGTTGCAGTCGGCCTACTTCCTTCTCTGACGATTGACCATTAAAAACATGAGTGTACTTGTTAAATATATTTGAGAATTTTAAATGACTGGGTATGAAGACGAGTCATTATTGAATTACATTTAAAATATGTTTGAAAGGACAAATGGTATCTAGTAGACGTTTTGTATAAAGCACTTTTGTGCATTTTAAGGACCTTGAAGAACTTTACTTAAAAAACACTGTCACAAAAAGAAAAGGAACATAGAGACAAAAGAGCATTTATGTAGAAATTACATAAAAAATAATGACATTATAGATGAAGTGAAAAAAATGAAATGTCAAACCGATGCAAATAAAAATGTAATGGCAGAACAAAAAGAAAATGGAACAGAAGAAGGGAGAACAGTATACATCACAGATTGTTAAAGGTCAAGTTTGAGAGAGTTTTGAAAAGTGTAAGTAAAAAAGGGTCCGTGCTAAGAGCTTCACAGCGATGAGGCTGCACCGCTGGAAGGCTCATCCACCGGCGCTGGAGCTCGGTCCTGACAGCTGGACACAGGAGGGAGGAGTCGGCTGATCAGAGGCTCCCTGATGCTGGGGGAGATAAGAGAGGTAAGTTAATAAGCACTTTTTAGATGATTAGCACGAAATTCACCTGAACTTTGCCAAATGGGAAGGTGGCGGAAATTTAAGGTTCTAATTTACAACTTGAAATATGAATCCTCATCTCAAATGCTGGATGTAATATCCATGAAATGACACTCTGTGGCCTCAATGGTCCACTGACTAGTTGAAAAATGATATATCAAGCACCCCAGTAGAGTATGTTTTTGATTGTCATTTCAAAGAGTAAAATCATTGCATTGTTCATTTTGAAAACCCGCAGTATCTGCCTGTAACACTAGGCGAATAACTGTAAGAATGTTGAAATACGACGATGAAAAAGACGATTCTCCTCCTTAAAAGTTGTGATGATATAAACCTGCAGCACTTAAAAAATGCAGACAGCTGTCATTTGACTGTTTTTTCTTGGTTTTAATGGGCGGAAAAGCAGCCATGATTAGTTGAATGACTGCCTACGCTTTGAGCTGAGCAATAACTCACTAACCTCATTGCTTATCCTCTTTTAAAAGAAGTATTGCATGATAAATAACTAACATTATTATCGAGATAAAAAAAGCAAGAGATCTAAATATATCTAAAATATCTCACAAAATAAGATATGGCACTAATTACAGAACAATTACAATAAAATGACTGTGTTGAAGTGCTTCTTTAAGTGCAGTTTCCAGCTTTTTTGGCTTGTGACCCCGTAAAACAAAGCTTTGTCTGCTTGTGACATATGTCACAAGCAGACAAAGCTTTTGCTATCGGCCAATTCAACAAATTCAAGTGAGTGACGTTTTATCTTATCACATTGTTTGATAGGAATACTTGTAGGGGGCCTTATGATGTGATGATGTAACAATATCCAGTTATTCACAAGAACAAAGGAAAGACCAGAACAAGTCTGAATTGTATTTCTTCTGATTTGCTATTCTGTTAAAGGAGTACTCCAGCAATTTAGTATTGCACTTCCATAAGGGTCAGGACCCGCGCTGACCCATAAGGTTCGGATCTCACAAAGGAGTGATTAAAACAAGAATCAAGAACATTAAATAATGCAACTCAAAACCGTCTTTTGCTTTACTTCTTTTGAATTCCACGCGTCAAATTTGCCACACAGGCTTTGTTATAAAGAAAGGGAAGTAAAGCATTCACTCACACATTAGGTGTAAAATGTTTTGTGTAAAACACAATATAGTAGACCTACAAACTGAAATCAAATTTTTTTTAGCATGTGGTTTTCTTTCTTTTTTTTAACTCTGTAAAGTGTCTCTGAGTATTGTAAAAGTGCTATATAAATAAAACGTATTTTCATTATTATTAAACCCACACCTTTTTTGACTCCAGCTACTTTTGAGAAATGATTATCAGTCAGTTTATCTCGCCTCTTTTTCTCTGTGTTTGTTATGTGAGTTCTATGTAAGAGCGCTACATTTTGGGATGAATAACGTGCTATCTCACCACAGTCCCCATCCATCACACTGAGGTCAAAATCTATCTGCCAGCTCCACGGATGTATTATCAGCTTACTGAACCTTCCAAATTCTTTCAACGTGATGACGTAACACGCGACGTCCACCTTCGTTTCAGCACCCTATAGGAGCAACTGATTTATCACATAGCCAATCAGAGCGCAGAAACACTGAGCACACTGATTGCAAACACGGAAATAATACAGTGCGATACATCCGCGTTCTCTTCCATGTCTAATTATTTAATGGTCTATGCTAATGACATGCAATTTAAGCATCCGTGTTTAAAAGCAGACATTGCACGTGAAACACTTAACCGGGTAGTGTGTTAGACTTTTCCTCTTTTGTTCGATGGATTTATTGCAGCTTCTGTCATGGGCCTGCATCGTGTTCACGGTCGGGATGTTCTCGACTGGACTGTAAGTTGAATTGCTCATAAGTTGCTTATAGGTCCATTTTCATCTCTTCCTGTTACTTGGTTGGTAGAAACATGAGGACAGTAAGATGAGTTGTCTGACAGCCACAGTGATGGTAACGTTAACTTGTGAATGAATCTGTGTTGACTGTTTCTCTCCACTTATTTGTGTGTGTGTGTGTGTGTGTGTGTGTGTGTGTGTGTGTGTGTGTGTGTGTGTGTGTGTGTGTGTGTGTGCGTGTGCGTGCGCGCTTCTAGGACCGACCTGAAGAAGATGAGAGAATCAAAAAGCGCTGACAATATCCAGTTTCTCCCTTTCCTTACCACATGTCTTAAGTAAGTAGTGTGTGTGTGTGTGTGTGTGTGTGTGTGTGTGTGTGTGTGTGTGTGTGTGTGTGTGTGTGTGTGTGTGCAATCCTTCACTATGATCAGTTGTTCAGTAGCATTGTTTTTCCTGTTGTCCTGGTCTGCACATCTAATGTGTGCCTTGTTTCCATAGTAACTTGGGCTGGTTGTATTATGGGATTCTGAAAAGCGATCAGACCATTGTCCTGGTCAACATTATCGGAGCTCTACTCCAGATCCTCTACATCATCGTTTACCTCCACTACACAAAACAAAAGGTCAGGAAGGAATCGTAGACGGAGGCCACTCAGGTCAGACCCAATTTTATTTGTGTGCTGTGTGCACATGCCTGTTTCTCAGCACCTCTATATGTTTGTGTGTGTTTGTTTCAGAGGCCGGTGATGGCCCAGACTCTAGCGGCAGGGATGGTGCTGACCTGCGGTTGGTTCTACTTCACCACGTTTCTTCCTGAGGGAGACACTCGGCTTAGCCAGCTGGGCCTCACCTGCAGCGTGGTCACCGTCAGCATGTACCTGTCCCCACTCACCGACCTGGTACATGCTCACATGCATTACAGACAAACACAACATGCAGACTGTGTGAAAAGTCAAATGAAAAATATAAGAAGATAATATAAAAATATATAAATAAATAAATAAATATATATATATATATATATATATATATATATTTATTTATTTATTTATTTATTTATATATATATATAAATAAATATATATTTATTTATTTATATATATATATAAATAAATACATATATATATATATATATATATATATATATATATATATATATATATATATATATATAATGATGTTTTCTATACTATACTTCTATTGGCTAACTTAAAGTGCCCATATTATGAAAAAATCACTTTTTCTGGGATTTGACGCGTACAAATTTGGGAAAAAAACATCCATGATGTTTTGAGTGAGATACGGGTTTCTGAATGATTCCTGCCTTCAGTCTACGGGTTGTTGTTCAAAATTGGCAGGGCTTTTTACGTCACTAGCCGAAACGAGGTGCTAGTGATAGCATGCCAGCGCTAGTGGTTAGCCCCCTCGTTCTCAATGGCAAAACACTGCTACAACATAATCTACAAAAGAACAATTTACATGTCCCAGTTCTGCAGGTATTCCATGCAAAGTTGGAAGTGCGCCCTGTTTAGAAGAAGTCTCCCGGCTAATCCTGCCTTGAAGTTAGAGAAAAAAGCTAGCTAGCTGATGTGATTCTTACCCAGCTACTGCGCATGTGCGAATCCCAACAAAGGTGGTATAGAGGGGAAATGTCTCACTATGTAGCTAAAACAGAGACCTGAACAGAGCTGCAAAGAGGAGCTGCAGCAATGTGCAGTACAACAAAAATATGGTGTTTTTTGAGAATTAAACCATGTAAACCTATTCTGGTAGAACCTCAAAATACAATTTATAAACCTGAAAATGAGCACAATATGGCCACTTTAAGTTACTAGTTAGTTTGCAGATTCAGATTAATGATACAAAATATAATCAACAAATAATAATGATAATGTATTATTATAGGTTAAGAGAGGGGTAAAATTTTCTTGGGCTCCGGGGGAAATTCACAAGCTACCTGGTAGTATATAAACTAATTAAAATTATCTCCACGTATGGCCAGGTTGGATCAGTGGGTAGAACAGGCGCACATATACTGAGAGGTTTATACCTCGACGCAGAGGTCCAGGTTTCGAATCCGACCTGTATATCCTTCCCCTTTCTCACCTAAATGTCCTATCAAATACATGCGGAAAAGACCCCAAAAAAAGATTAAAGTGATGAAAAAATGAATGCATAAATAATTATAATCCAATAATATATTATACATGACTCTGAGTACTTTTACTTTTGGTACTTTAAGTATAGTATGATAATACTTTTGTACTTTTACTAAAATTGAGTATTTCTACACTGTAGTATTGCTACTTTGACTTAATATTTGTGTACTTCTTCCACTCCTGGTGCTAATAAGCACAGTATCAAAGTGACAGAAGTGATGAAACAATTACAAACTTAGGCAGATGTATTAACACTTCTGTCTTTAAAGTCATTCATAAAGCTGAAATGCATAACATTCACAAATAGAGATGTTATGTTTTTTCTGTGTTTCATATCACAGTTAATTGCTTGTTCATATATCACATATTGGTTGCTACGCTGATATACATCAAATTGATGTTCATGGCATAACGGCAAGCAAGATGAAGTCTTGCTTTTATTGTAATTGTTCTGTAATTAGTGCCATATCTTATTTTGTGAGATATTTGAGATATATTTAGATCTCTTGCTTTTTTTATCTCGATAATAATGTTAGTTATTTATCATGCAATACTTCTTTTAAAAGAGGATAAGCAATGAGGTTAGTGAGTTATTGCTCAGCTCAAAGCGTAGGCAGTCATTCAACTAATCATGGCTGCTTTTCCGCCCATTAAAACCAAGAAAAAACAGTCAATTGACAGCTGTCTGCATTTTTTAAGTGCTGCTTTAAGTGAAGACTTCGGATTTGTGTTGTTCATGCTGAGGAGCACTGAAGATAAAATGGGGAAAACATGAGCCACAGAGCTGTACAATGAATCCACAATGGGGGAAAAGTACCCTCATAGCAAAAATGTATACTGTGCAACATGCAAATGAAGTTGTTAGGCAGGCTGTTATTTCTAAGCACTGAGTGTGTCAGTTCATATACACTTCACAATATTCACGTCAACAAACACAACTGTAAACCGCACATTCAGTCTTCGTTTCTGACCGTATGCCTCACTGAACTTCTGCACAGACAGCAGGCGGAATCTGTTCAGTTAGTTCAGTGTCTGAGTACCTCCACTGCCTCATGTCAACTCTGCACGTGCAGTTATTTACCAGTGAAGGAATAAATCCCCTGTTTTCTCTCTTTCCTTTTGTCTCTTTTTGTCATCTTGTCGCTCAGTCTACTATCCTGTTTGTCTCCTTCTCTCCATCTGCCTCACAGTCTCGAATGACCCATCAGTCAGTTTCCTGCCTTTCTTTCCCTCATCTGTCTTCCTGTTATTCTCCTTCTCTGTCTGTTTGTGCCCTGTCCCCTTGGTTACATTCTATTTTCTCCTTATGTTTTACATAATTTTTTGTGGGCCCTTATTATTAATCCAATTCCAACATTGGAAATGTGTGGGGGTAAGAGGATTTCAGAAGCTGTTTGACCATCTGACAAGCACTTCTGCTGAAGTATTCCGGCACCTTACTGCTGCTTATTTGATTTTTTTTTTTTCTCTTCAATTTGTGCAGCAATGTGCAGTACAACAAAAATATGGTGTTTTTTGAGAATTAAACCATGTAAACCTATTCTGGTAGAACCTCAAAATACAATTTATAAACCTGAAAATGAGCACAATATGGCCACTTTAAGTTACTAGTTAGTTTGCAGATTCAGATTAATGATACAAAATATAATCAAAAAATAATAATGATAATGTATTATTATAGGTTAAGAGAGGGGTAAAATTTTCTTGGGCTCCGGGGGAAATTCACAAGCTACCTGGTAGTATATAAACTAATTAAAATTATCTCCACGTATGGCCAGGTTGGATCAGTTGGAGGCAGCAGAACAAGCTGTGAACACAACATTGACATATTATGACCTTTTATAAAGTTTTTATGGCAAATGTATTAGCAAACGCTTGCCTATTTACACATCTAGCAGACACAGAGCAACATAAGCCTTTATTTGGAGTTGTGTTTCTGGCCACCTGACATATGCAATTCTAATCACTCTCTTTTTAGCTCTCTTTTTGGTCTTCACCAACTCCTGAGGAAAATATCTGGCTCTTTAGTTTCTAAATTCTCTGTTATGTTATGCATCAGCACGTCGCTAACTTTGTCTCTCTGCTGTTTGTCGCTGAGCAGGTAGTGTACATTGGGGTTAATCAGTTATCAGTTTTTTGTTGTTGCTGAAAACGGCTGCATGCTGCTGCTGGATAGCAAGGATAATGAGGGCAATGAAAGTAACCCAAAACAATGAAGTTGCAGCCTTAAGATGCTAAATTGCTCTGTAGTGATGGGGGGAACTGCAGAGTCATGGTAATTCTGTTCGTCACTAGCTGCTAGGATGGCTGTAGACTCGTTCAATAAATTAATTAATTTTAATTAAAGCATCTTTAAAGTTTTTATTTGTTAACTGATTGTTGCTATCCTCCTCTTTCTCTCTTCCCTTTTAGGTAAAGATAGTGCGAAGTGGTGATGTGCAGTGCTTGTCCTTCCCTCTGACTATAGCCACCTTCTTCACTTCCACCTCCTGGGTGCTGTACGGCCTCCAGCTAAACGACTCCTATATTGTGGTAAGACACACTGAACACTGTGTGCACCTGAATCACACCTGTAAACAAGGCTTTCAACATTGTTTCTTAATTAAAATTAAAGCTAGTATCCTTAATTGTTGTCCCTGTTTGTGTTTATTCCAGGTTCCAAACACGCCTGGGATCTTCACCAGCCTCATCAGATTGTACCTGTTTTGGAGATTTGCTGCTGTCAATCAAAGCTCACCAAAGTTTATGCAGATATGATGATGTGAGGGGTGTCAGTTATGAAAATGAAAAGCGATGAAAGATCTGTTGACTCCGTCGATGGCTGCAGCGATCCATTGCTTGTCGTGTATTTTTAATATACAGAGAGACAGTGGAGAGAAACAAACTGTCACTGGGCGACACCACTGATGAAGTGGGGATAATATCCTGTGTTTGTTGTCATTTCAGGGAGGTACAGTATATCAGTTACTCAAAAAATATGTCTTTGATTCAACAGTTTATTTTTCTGCAGTTATTTGTTAAACCTGTGTCTCCTCTCCATGTCCCTCAAGTGCCTTCTGTTAGATCCTGTTTGCCATTAAAGATGAATGGCATTTACTGATCTACCAACATGTCAGGAGACTTGCAATCTGTTCACAATCCAGTGAATTGGATTTAATCTTCCTTATCTCATACTAGCCAAAGATTTTGTGGAGTTGTAACTTGCTGGCTGCTGGTTTTATAGTTTTCCCTGATGTGGCAATGATGATTTCATATCCCTTTAGAGTTAGTACTCATGCTTCTGTTTCACAGTGCAGACAGAATATTGAGTGGCAGTAAGTTATATTTGTTCAGAATTGTTTTCTATATATTTCGTCTTTTTGATACAGAATGTGTATGTTGGCATATGTCCAACATCAGACATTGTCTACTTGTATTGCTAATGCTATTTTTATAAGCAATTATATACGAGATTAAATAAAATAATAAAATAAATTAACACCATTGGGTCTGTTTACAAGAATTAATTATGTTTATTTTTCTGGTGGCTGGTTGTCATGGGTAATAGAGTCTCGCTTGTCTCCAATATTATCTGTAATAAGGACATATGTTATGCAAATGAAACAGCTGACTGTCAGTGCTGACTCACTTGTAAAGGATGTAAGATCTTTAAAGGTTTCCTGTAAATACATTTTTACCATAACCATCAATGGCTTTTATTTGCTGATTGATTGTTAAGTTGTGAACATGGTGGTCATGAAATATGTTTTTGGCTCAGCAAAGTGAGAAAGCTGCACTTAACCTTTTGAAGTAGCAAGATTTGTGCTGGAGGTTTTGTTTTGGACACAGTAATGAGCTTACATGTTGATGTGTGGAGATAAGCGTGTGTGTGATTGTGGTGGTTGTGCAAGAAGAGACAAAAGCCTGTTTGATGGTGCAGCAGTGTGAATGAGCTTGCTTGTGCAAGTGTGTTGATACAGAGAGGCCAGTGGTGGGAAAGGCCACGCCAGAGGTTCTCATCCCGTGTGTGTGTGTGTGTTACATTGGCCTCTTCCTGAGCTCAAAGAGCCTGCCCCTGACAGAGAACACAGACACAACACAGTATTGTGCTGGAATTGAGTGTTATGTAGAAAAAAAAACTAAGCTGAGAGGACTGGAGGTGGGAGATAAATGAGCTACAGTTGAAAGAGGGAACAAGAAAGAAAATGTGAAACATTTGAGCAGGAGATGAGAAGAAAAAGAAGGAAGAAAAGAATTCAAAGGAGAAATTTCGGTTTGGCTTGTTATAGTTCTGTTGTAACATGAGTATAATAAAACAAGCCTACAGCCATGCTAGCAGCTAGCTTTAGGCTGTACTTGTGTGCAATGCAGTGATTTGAGCTTAATGCTAACATTAGCATACTAATGCTCAGGCAACTCTAACATGCTGTTTAGCAGGTAAAATGTTTACCATGTTCAATGTCTTAATTTGTGGCCTTAGCATGCTAACATTAGCTAATTAGCACCAAGAAATAATAGTAAATGACGAGTCCAGGGGAAGATAAAGAACTATTGGGTGTTGTCCATTCTTCTAGAGAAAAGAGACCGACAATATGGTTGGAAGGACAAGGAGTCAGATAGACTGACCGGACACCGCCCTCATTCGGTTTCGTGAAGAGACAACGTGGTTAGTGTTAGGCAGGAAATCCAAGCACGGTCCTTATACGCTGATGTGTACATGTCTGTCTTTGTTCGACCGCCAAATAGTGACGCGTGTGTGTGTGTGTGTGTGTGTGTGTGTGTGGAGGAGTAGGGGGTGCTGGGTAATCAGCAGAACAATGAGTACAGCTCACAAACAGGATCCCTCTGTTTCCTGAAGTAGAGACTGTCTCCTTAAACAACACACACACAGGCTGACACTTGTACTTTAGCACACATCCTTGAAGGCATACATATATTGTATGTACACTATGTTGTGTCTTACAGAGACACTCCCACAATCTCTCCCCCACAAACACCATGTGTGCATTCAGATGTCTATTTTTATCATTATGGGCAAATTCTGATCTATGGGTCTTGTTTCTTCTCATAATTACACACAACAAAGTCTTTGCTAACATGCAGTTTGCAGCCAGACAGTGTGCATACTCAGCATATAAACACACAGAATACACACAGCACACTGGGGGGCAGTCAGCAGCCTTTGCACTTTCTGCCATCAGTAAAAGCACACCTGTCCCAGCTGCTGTTTTGAAGAGAACAACAGGGAAAGAAGGAATGTGCTTCTCTCAGTTTTCCTGTCAGCCCCTCACCCTTCCCAGCCGTCTCCGTTGCCATCCTCCTCATCTAATTATTCCTATGGTCATCTCCTCTTCTCACACACTGTCATATAATTTATTTATTTCTCATTGTGTTTTTTTTTTACCTTTTCCCAAATCATATCTTTTTACACCCTCTCTTTCTCAATGTATCAGTCTCCTCCTTCACCTTTCATTCCTCCAAAATGGCATGGTGGTCCCGCAGTCCTACTCTTACTCTTATAAAAATAGTCACACTTCCACTGCCATGTTTTGTACACTCAGATAACCTGTAGTGATAACCAGGTCTGTCTTGTATAACTGTCAGTCAGTCTGAGATTTATACAGATTTATGTTCCAACAGATTTATTTATACAGAGAGAGGAGGAGCAACACAAGCTTTTTCACATTCAAGCCCTTTTGATATGTAGCAGATTTCACTGACTGACTACACATAAAAGTCCCCAATTAACATTTATACTGAAGCTTTCTATTATAGCTTTTTATAGGTATGCATGTATATGCATGCACTCCCTTGTTTGTAAATGCAGTTGCTGCTGTAGGTATTTACGCAGAGTCGTGTGCAGGGAGTAGCAAGTGGCTATCCATTCTCAGTTTTACTAGCTTCTCTGCCTTTGTTTTTCTTTTCTAATCAGCACTTTTTTCTTCTCCTCAGAGCCCGGTTGTTGCACAGCTGATGGGCTGCATGGTGTATTTCGCATACACACACACAAAGAATGGGACTTCTTTTATTATTACCAGTTGGTGCTGAAAGACCTTTGCTCTGTAAGGAAATACATTTACACAACCCTCCAGTGTGTCCTAAGGGCTGTATTGTGTGGTTCAGTATGTCCTGTCTCATCAGTCTCCCAGATTCCTCCTCCCTCTTCTTCTTCCTGCCTTTTCTTTTGCCACCCTTCAGAATAGGAACAGTGAGTGAAGTGATATGTATGTGGACAGCTAGTCATTAAGCTGTTAGAGGACAGCCTATGGACCAAAACACTGTCAGCACCAATGAACACACACATTTCACCTTTGATATAAATCATTTGTCAGGTATCCTATTAGAGATTCTGAGACAGCGTTTGACACACTGGACCCAACAACAGCATTGCATGTGTCAAGCACAAAGTTTAATTTTACTGGTCTTTAAAGTTAAATGAATACATTTGCTGAAACTTAACTAAACTAAAACTTATTCTTATTCTTGGTGATGTTCTATAAATCATTTCTAATACTTAGTATAGTAAATACAGCCACAAAGCAGGCTATAGTTGTGAAGAATACATAAAAAGATCAAGCCAAACAGGTGGTGCAGTACAGTTAAGGACTTAATGGAGAGTTAATGTTTTTCTAGTCTAAAAATGACACACACATAAATACTCACAGAGCCTGAGGAGCATTTGGTCCTGTCTGATCATGCTTTTTCACTTTGGCATCTATCCAGAACACACACATGCGGTGGATTTGTGTGTACATGGAAGTGTTTTGAATGGCAACCATGTAAAATGGATTTGGATTTGATTGCATGGTGTGTGAGTAGATTTCAGTGCAGTGACACACAAGAATGCGAGCAGCGGACATCCATTTTGTTTGACAGTTTTAAAGACAGAAAAAGAGCAGACCATAGTTGGAACATGTAAAGTTACTCGGGGGCTGAAATGTTGGCGGAAAGGTTTGTGTGTGTGTGTGTGTGTGCGTGCGTGCATGTGTGTGTAGGACATACACGTCCGCTGTGATGTGCAAAGGTGCTGAGGAAAGACCGGAGACACAGCTGTTCAGGAGTCTGTGCTTGCATTAGCAAACATTTCTGCAGCTTCCTGCACTGTATGCACATTTGAAAGTTTGCTACATCTCATTGCGTGTGGAACTTATTCGGCATGGCACTCAGCATTTTTTTGCTTCTGTCAACTCCAACACATAAAACAAAGCTTTATTGGCTATTCAAATACAGTGGTTTCATCCCAGGTTACTCAGAACAATCGACCGGTTTCATAAAAAAAGTAATGATACTGTACATGAAATATTTGAGAGACAACATAAGTAAAATATATTTTATTCCATCGTCATCTGCATTCATCGAGATTGTAAGGTTTTCCTCATTATTGTTACATACTGTAGTTTAGTTGCTTATTCAGCTTATCCTCTGACAACTGATGAACTCCTACATTAAATCATCTTACAAGAACATGCTTCACTACAAAAATCTGTTGCGTGCAAACACAGACAATCACAGGCTTAACTTTTGTGGGGAGGAGTTCTGTCAGGTAAACAAGTGTAAACGAAACTGAGCTGTATAGCTTAGAAATAAAGCAACAACCAAAGCCCCAAGTATGTGGAATTAGGACTAGAGATAACACCTTAGTAAAATGCTTTTTTCAATGGCACATCTTGATTTAAAGTGTGTTAATAGTAAGTAGTTAATGTAGTTTGTTCTGTAGGAGCTTTCTCTTTCTGTATTATGTCACTGTTTGTATGTGTGTGGTGAAAATGCATTAGCTAGTAGTAGCTAATTATAATATAATATAATAGAAAGTGTAATTCATATGCGACTCTCCAGAACTTTGATGCATTCTGTCAAGGAACTGAACTGAAAATGAGCTACCTAGCCTGTGTACACTATAATTAAAGTTGATTTATATGCATTGTCAGTAACAAATACAGAGGGGGGGGGGGACAAGGTAGGGAATAAAAAGGAACAAGGTAAGGGAGAGAAATATTCTTCCAGGTGTAACACAATATATAGCACAGAGATTGACTTAAGAGGAACCAACTAAAAGCTGTAAGCTCTCAACTTATATCTGACCTGTCATCACAGATTTGTGATTTGTGTTGACACATCATGCACCTGTTGCTGACTAACCTTTTTCACACAGGAAATCAACAAAGTACAAACAATGTCGCCCCCTAATGGTAAATTATTATGATTGCATACTCCAGCAGCAGACGGGTCATACTTACAGAGAACTCCAACATTGGGTTTGATTGCAACAGCTCCTTGTTGATGTCAAAAGACAAAGACAAATGCACAACCACTCTGGTGTACGCAATATCTAAACTCCTTTACCTTTGTCACTATTTGTCACTGTGTGGGTGATAATAGCCTTCTTAAAACAATGTTCTACTACTACCAGTCCAACTGGCTCACATACTGAACCGCCCCCCCTCTTCTCTCGCCTTGTCTTCTCCTCAGATAATACAGCTGTTGTGCTCTTAGCCTGCCTCTTTCTGTTGCTGTCTTTCTGTATGGTATTGTAAGGTGTGTCTTGGCTCTGTACAAAATAGGTTGATTATATTTAAACCCTGTGGCACAAACAATCCACTTTACCTGTTCATGCAGCTCTGGCACACTCAAGTGATTAAGGACACGCTTGCCCTTACATGCAGGTGTGCCCCACGCACTCAGAGAAAGTGAATCCATGACATTTAAACAAGGAGAGTCTGTTTTCATTAATCGTTTCTAGAACGCTGCTGTTTACAATCAATCAAAATGTGACAACTTTGTAGCTGACTGTTGCATTTGACCAAACCATGTTTATCATTTTGGCTGTAGGGTGGGAAAATGACAGGTGATAATGAAAATAAAAGCCAAGAGAGTCCTCTGTGAATCAAGTTAAAAGCCTGTCAGACATACAAAACAGGAAGACATGCACTAATGAAAATGTTTCTGACTTAATTGTATCAGGTGAAGCAAGTTATGAGTGATATTATTCTGAAAAGAGGGGATAGTTCTTGTTTTCAACAGCAGGGGAAAGACATTACAGCATTATCATTTGACAGAGTGACTTCATGTTACAGTTATCAGTCATTTATTTTCTCATGACATGATAGAAACATTCTGCCAGCCAAGGCAAAATCTAAATGAGGAGATTTTGATGCTACAGTCTAAAGTCATTCAAGTGCTGTGCTGTAACACAAGTAGAGTCTGGACACACACACACACACACACACACACACACACACACACACACACACACACACACACACACACACACACACACACACACACACACACAGAAACAGAGAGCATTAAAGTCACAGCCAGATTTCACATACACATACCTGTACATACACACCAGAAAATCATATTATATATCAAAATACAGTCAGAGACAGATTTGAAAATATTACAATATATCTTGCACTGAAATGATACAAGACTGGGCTCTTACATTCCCCAAACATAACATTGAATCAGCTTAGTCAATAAGTAAATGAGCTACTGTCAGTTGCAGTAGCAGAAACAAAATCTATTGAAAAAAAGTCAACAAGAGCTCATAAAATAGACCTCTTCTCATTAGCCTACTTCATCCATCCACTTCCTTTAACATCACATCTCATCATTAATACCACTCAAACACCACACTTTAAAACTGGACAAGTAGGCCATCTGCATTTCTGCATCTCCATGTATTCACATGTTATGAAGTCAGCATTATTCTGCAGAACCTTTTTTCACTTTAATATCTTTTCTGAAAACATTGAGGCAACTGTGAGTGTGTTTACCCAGCCGAAATGCCACACAAGTACTTTTTGAAATGCAAAACAGCAACTATATAAAATACCACCTTGGACTGTTCAGACACCAAGACACGTCATCCTGACATGAGCCAGCAGAACTTAAGAATTCAACAACCAGAGAACATTCACATTCTCTAAATCTAAATTATATACCCATCGTTAACACTTGTTGAGGCTACATAAAAAATGAAGATACAGTATAAAATTAGACATACAGTACGTACTGAGGTGCTTTACGCATTGACTGTCAGTTATCTGCATATATGTCATTGATGAATCCTAGTCACACTTGCATGCAACTTTTGTTGTCCAGTCATTCTGGGACAAATTAAGACAAGTGTAAAAGGAGGGCAGATTTTTACTTACATTGCAAACAGATTTTATCTGTTATAAAGGTGTTTTACTCAGAATTCTGCATAGTCTAAAATCACCTTAGCCATCTTTATATGAGTATTGCAAAATTAAAAAGATAAAAAGCAACAACAACAAACTAAAAAATAGCCAAAAGAGAGATTTAATATTCAGGCCAAGTACAAATGCAAAAGAACATCTGATATTTATATTCGGTTCTCAACAATCATATTGAGAGGAAAAATGTAACCCAGCAGTGACAGTTCAATCAAGTATCAAAGTTTCATAGGATCAAGGCAATTCATTATCAACTCACATTTAATATAAACCACCTTTAACTCTACAGACAGGAGAAAAACTTTGATTGCTGAGTGAACTGTGCCCTTGAACTCCTGTCTCACCACAATTTATTTGCTGAGATTTGTTGCACGTGTTTGGATAGTTACCCTCCGTGGCGGCGGCTCCTCGATGTTTCGATTGGCTACAAGGTCCTGCAGCTGCAGGGCCCCTCCACCGATGAAACAGAAGGCCGGACACACTGGAGCTGAACAGTCCATGTGTCCCTCCCACAGGATCCGCAACGAGTGGGCATCATAAAAGGTGACACGTCCTTTGTCACAGTCCAGACACACTCCCAGTCGGGGTGGCAGAGGAGCCGTATGAGGGTGAGGCAGGTTGCTATGGCTGCTACCATGCGAGTGCACTCCCCCATGGCTATGGCTTTCCCCCTGGCTCTGAGTGTGACCATGTCCTTGAGGAAGCAGGATCTTGCCCATGCCCATTGTGAGGAAGCAGAAGGGAGGAGAGTCCTGGCCATCCTCTGCTCCACTGTCATGGCCACTGTCTGGGTCGCAGCTGGGGGGAGGCAGAGGGAAGGAGAAGATTAGGATGTACAAAAGAAAAACTAAGCAAAGGAGGTAAATGTAACTAATGTAATACAATCACTCAAAGCTACATAGAAAACAGTAATATAGTGATATTATCAGAGAATGGTGTGAGTCTGTCCTCTAGCAACATGCAAATTGTGACCTTACTCCTAGTCTATAGCTACAGCGTTCCACTTCCGGGATTGCTCACGTTCTGCCGGAAATGCCGTCGGATGTCTGTTTTCTGATGACCTGTTACCTTCCACTTTCTTTGTGTTGGCGTTTTAAACTTTTTTGATTTATGTGGACTACCTGCTCCTCAGATCTCTGCAGAGTAAATCCAGACAGCTAGCTAGACTATCTGTCCAATCTGAGTTTTCTGTTGCACGACTAAAACAATCTTTAAACATACACGTTCCACCAAAACAAGTTCCTTCCCAAGGTTATTTTGCTGAGGCACCGTGGCTCTGCTTGGCGCTTAGCACCGCTCAAGACGACTGTAATTGGTTTAAAGAAATGCCAATAAACCAGAGCACGATTTCTCCCATCCCGGAATGCTGTGTGGACTCGCCAGACCCTCCTCCACAGCGCTGTGAAAGAAGGTCTGGCACACCTAACCACAGATCTGTTAGAACCCTCTGCTGGAGCTCTTAAAGTACTACATACTATGAGATTGTATATTTGCAGTGTTCTTATGCAAATTTAGTGTGCAAAGACTATGAGTGTGCATGATTTTGACATTACAGATTATGTAGTCATGAGACACTCAAAACAATATAATATTTTAGATGAATAATGGATCAAATGACTACATGTAAAAAAAAATGTTTTATTTTTATTTAACCTTTATTTAACCAGGAAGAGACTCATTGAGATTAAAAATCTCTTTTTCAAGAGTGTCCTGGCCAAGGCAGGCAGCAGTACAACCACACATACAGTACATGCAAATACAAAATACACAAAGAACACTAATAACATAAAACAACAGAAATAGCAAATCCCTCAAAGTCAACCAGAATCCTAAACACGTCAGGTAAAACATCTACAGCGAGATGTGGCTGCCTCCAACTCAAACAACAAACAACCTCTTAAAAGCGACCAATGAAACTAGTTCAGTAAGTTTCATGGATTTCTGTAACTTGTTCCATGTAGAAGGAGCAGCAAACTTAAACGCCTGTTTCTCCAGCTCAGTTCTAACCTAAAATGAGAAGGTTCGCTCCAAGTGATGAACCCACATGGAAGTATCTTCTGACCCTGCATTTCTCCCCTCAGCTCTTTTGGATCAGTCTCACCACCGTTATCAACCCTGTTTCCAGCAGCAGCAGGTAATGTTATGTCAATGATGTGTTTACAGGTTGTTGCGCTGCCCCGAGTAGCCATAAATCCATTAAAATCCATCAATAAATGTTGCTTTAAGTATGTAGAAAGTAACAATTCTGGCATGTCTCCTAACCCTCTGTATAGGGGTTTGTCAATGAATGTACTTACATCATCAAGAGCTCTTCAATCAGTGGCAAGAGGTCAATCCCTTACATATCAGCATTTGTGGTTCAGTGCATTATACTTGTTGTCATAAGAAGAAGAAAAAATTGGTCTTATGTTATCATTTATTAGTCTATATTTAAGAGAGTGCGATTTAGTTACCGAGGGCTGGCCATATCCTGAGGGAGATGAAACCACTCTTGTAGCTTAGCCTCCTGCCCTACTCCCACCTGCATGACAGAGAATCAGAAAGACAGAAATCTTTGGTCACATCCATAAAAGCTGATTCCATACATGCAATGCATTATAATACTAAACCAACTGACCAACAAGCATCCCTCTCACCTTTACCAGGTAGGAGCCAGGCTCCACAGAGCATGCCCAGTAGTGTCTGCCTTGAGTGACAGACAAGTCGGCCACAAGCAGGTCAGAAGTTAAGTGGCAGGAAGTGAGTGTGCGATTGGCGGCCTGCAGGAGGGAGAGGCCTGGCACACTGCGGGCGTAGGTTTGGCCTCTACCCAATGCCAGCCTGTCAGCGTGCAACCCCCAGCGTGAGTCCAAGGAGAAACTCAACACTGAGAGGATGGGAAAAGGAGGCATACAAGGAAGGAAAGGAGGGGTGAAGAGGGAGAGAGATGGCAAGGAAGGTAACAGAAAGGAGCCAGGAGGGAGGAGGGGTTAGATCCTGAAGCTGGAACAGTCAGGCTACAGCAAGTCTGAACGCATAATGGAATAAAAAAGCTAAAGAAGAGTAGGAGGAGAACACATAACAAGAGCCAGATCAAGAGAAAAATGTGTGTTCAAGAGAAAAAATAGGATGAAGTGGCTTTAGCAGGAGGAGGAAACGTGAGAAACAGAGTAAAGGTAATAATTACTCAATCAACACATTGTTTCCACTGATCTTGTTTTGTGAAGGAATGACTATGTAGAATATCAGCAAAAGGGAACAGTGGACAATATAAAGGACCAATACATCATTTTTTTTAAAGTGCAGTACAGACCTGTAGCAAGAAAGACACAAGTGGAAAGAGTCTGACTGGGATGAAACTGGAATGTAGAATAAAAAAAGGAAGGTTTGGTGCAGAAGCTAAATTAAAAATAAAGTGGGAATAGAGGAAATGAAGGGATGAGAGAAAAAAAATCAATATTAGTCAATCAATTGAAGAAATGACACCAATACCGGAAAAATATCCAACTTGAACACTGTATGTGTAAACAGTTTTTTCTTTGTTACCAATGCTACCAACTTGTTTTCAGAATTTTGATACAAAAAAAATACAGTCTCGAGGCATATTATTTATTCTCAAAGCTATCTACAGTACATGTCTTTGTTATGAATTCAGTGAAGCTGCATTGGAAACAAGGAATTGCCTCATTTGTTTATAGATGAAAGATGGAAAGATGTTTGTTTCTTTGTAGTGAATAAAATGTAAAAATAAAGAAATTGATCATGTCAAATAATAGATGTCCATATCTCACCAGGTGCTGGTGGAGTGTGGAGGTAAACGTCTTCACTGTACTCTCCAAACCCGGCCTTGTTGCAGCCTCTCACCCTGAGCACGTACACACTGTCTATCTGCACTCGATCAATCACAGCATTGGTCCCTCTCACTTCATCCAGACGCTGCCATGCTGTTGCAGCATTAGGGGATCTGGTGCCACCCCATGTGGCTGCAGCCCCTCCTGCTCGTCGCTGGTATTCGACAGAGAAGTGCCAAGCTGGGGCAGAGTCCTGAGGGAGGCGCCAGCACAAAAACAGCTCGTCATAAGCAAGTGTCTTCTGAGTGTCAATGACTGGAGCCAGTGGGGCTGTGGAGGAGACAAAGCAACAGATGCAGGTTACATTCATTTACCGTAATATATAAAGTATAATTTCACTTTTACATGGTTCATATCACAGAAACATAGGAGCTTACCACGTATGAACTCCAAGCTATGGATGAGCTTGATCTCTTTGGATGCGTCTAGGTGAAAGTGTCTGAAAGAGGGATCAGCAGAGAGAGAGAAACACTGGAGGTTTTCTATCGCCTTCACCAGCCTGAAGAGAGAGACACAGAAAAAAATAGATGTCAGAAAGCAAAATCTAATCATATAATTCCTCCTAAATTTAAGATTCAGCTGAATAAGTGTGTGTTACCTGCTGTGAGTGACTCTGGCAGCCTGTACGAAGCAGGGTGGATCAGTCTCCTTGAGCAGCTCCTGTGTGTAGGCCATCAGGCCTGCATGCTCCAGCAGGCCTTGTCTCTCTGAGATCTGGGCAGACAGGGCACCCTCCCTCCTTCTGCAGGATCCCTCCAGAGCTAGAGCTAAAGCCCCCTGACGCTCCGCTACAGCTGCTCCCAGCTCTCGGATACAGTGGGTCAGCTGATGCAGAGCCACTGTGCCGTTCGCCTGGGGAGAGACAGAGTGGGAAGAAAGTGTTGCTGCTGAGTAAACAAACAATGACAGATTAGGAATGACAAACACAGAGACATGTCTTAGCTATTGCCAACACATAAGTGTGTCATTGCACTAGAGCCCCAGGCCTCTAGAGGGCCCACTAATACAACATGTCCCTTCTGTTGCAGCTGTAGTTAAAGTAAAGTGGCAGGAAAGGCTGGGGAACGATTCCTATTGTTCTGAAGCACAAGAAAAACCACTAAACTACAGTGTGTTGTTGGTCAGTGTAAAAAAAAAAGTTTTTTTGTAAGGAAACATGGATTCAGTTCCAAGACAACATACTGCTTTCAGCCTGTTATACAAAAGAAAATGAATGATTGGTTGTGTAGACCAAAGCAGTGTTGATATCTCGATAGAAGAATCCCTGCGAGTAGCCACGTGGGATGGTCCTTTCCATTGAACCCAAGGGAATATTGTAGCAGAGCCTCTAACAAATACTGTACAAAGTTACAGTATAAGGTGACAGATACTTTGACAAAGCAGAGAAAGGATAGTTCACCTCCATCTGTTTGTTGGCAGCTTCCAGTTGAGTGATTTGAATCTGTATTGTCTCCTGGTTGGCCAGGATAAAGTTGACTTCCTTGATAAGCTTGTCCTGTAAGACCAAAACAAACGTTGACATTTCAAGGCTGCTAACATCCGGATCCTAACACAGTGGAAACAGACTCACCTTAAGGGCCTGGTAGGCCTGTGCTATAGGCAACACTTTGTGTCCATGGTGGACACGACGGAGCTTACAAAGTGGGCACAGTAACCTCTGGCAGTTACGGCAGTACCACTGCAGTCTCTCCTGCTCATGCTCTGTGCATGTTAGAACCTGAAGCTCAAAAGAGGATTACGGCACAATGACAATAGAAGAGAAGCTACTATACACGATGCACGAAACACAAAAACAGACTAACCTTTGGCCGAAAGTTGTTGGTAGGTAGAATGTGTTCGTGCTGAGCTCGAGGGGTTCCCCAGGGGTGGTAGAGTTTGAAACACTCGTTGCAGAAGTTGGACTTGCAGTCAGCGCAGCCCTTAGTGGCCTCCAGAGACTGAGGAGGCTTACAGAAACCACACATGATGGCTACACTGCCCAGACTTACTGTGTGCCTGTACCTAAAGGGCACACAGGGGTACAGGGAGATAAGGGCAGGGCTAAAGCAATTCTGCAGCAGAAAAAAAAATAGAAAGCAAGAAAGAATGAGTCCTTAAAAGTCAATAAAGGGAAGATTGAGCACACGTGAGTTTGCCCTGCTTTCTTTTTAGTAGTTAGGACTATTTTACAGCCTGGCCTGGATACATCACCAGCAGCTGCCTTGTTAATGCATCCTGCGCAGTAAAACATGCACCGTCACACTTTCCTGACCAACGCAACCACTGTCTGGGGAAGGAGCAGCTGCACTCATCAAACTGCTGCGTGTGGAACTGGGAAACTGCAAATCCCCATAACTCTCTCTCCCCGTCTCTGAATGCTTTTTACCAAAGCTGCTCCTCTCACTTTGATCTTCACTATTTGAACTGATAAGAGAAGAGGATGATTAACATTGAAGGACGATGAGAAGTACTTCCTCAACATAACTTTGGGTAAATTGAATCATTTTGCCACAGTTGTTGTCATACAGTACACTGCAGTTTTTGAGCTGTCCCTGCAATCTGCTCTTAGGGTTAGCCTTCTATCAGGAGTAAAGGAAAGATCCATTATTGAAACTCCTTCCAGCGAATGATTTCCTGTCTCATTTATAAAGCAGTATTGACTAAGCCCTTCATTCGCTGCCTTTCTTCATTGCCAAATAAATTCTTCTAAACCCATGATTGCTTTCTTTATGATTTCTGTTAATTAACACACAACAAGCCATGTTTGTGCCTGCAGCATCAGCTCTGACTACACCTGACTGTACCTGTGGCTGCTACAGTATAAACTGTGTAGTGTTTGCACATATGTATACCTCTCCACAATACGTTCCAGTGTGAGGTTGCGGAGGCAGTCTGACAGGCCTTTCTCTCCGAGCTCCACATCCTGCTGACAGGAAGAACACGGGAACAACATGGGGGGAGGGGCTGCGTCCTTCCGCCTCCGCCCTGGGTATGTCCCGCACACTGGGAAAAGGACACGTGTAGAGGAGGGAAGATGAAGGAGAAAGAGACATGGATAGAGATATAGAAGAGAAAAAGAGCTCTTAGTAGTCCAATATATATATATATATATATATATATATATATATATATATATATATATATCACTGTTTATCACTATATTAAGACTGTGCTCTGTATATATATATATTATATATATATATATATATATATATATATATATATATATATATATATATAAACAGAGCACAGTGATGATTAAAGGTAAGTTTACTATGGAGGAAACACTATTAGCTAACACACACACACCTGCTCGACAGATGCTTACTGCCTTTTCTGACTCCTTGACTCTCTCTGCCTCTGTGGCCTTTGCTCTACATGCACTTAAATAAGTCATGAGATAAATGCATAAAGCCCTGGATGCACAGCAGGACACTGATGTGTCAGCTACATCACCTGTGAAACTCAAATGCTGACAGGACATTGGCGTCATTTCATGCCATCATCTTTGCATTTTCAAACCATGATGTCACTCTAAGTTAATGCTGAGATCATTCAATGTCATTTTCAAAGCGTATTGCTAGGCCACTTAAAACAGCTGTACCCCCCACTCACACACACACACACACACACACACACACACACACACACACACACACACACACACACAATCTCCACATCCTTTCTCCACCTGTTCTGAGGACCCGTTCCAGGCGGTCAGGGGTCCTGGGTGTAGGTTTTCGTGCCTGTCGTGGGGAGCGAGTGTTGGGTGTGGAGGCTGGTGAGTTGGGCTCTGGAGAGAGGTCTGGAGGAGGATAACCTCTTTGTACCAACACCTCAGCAGCACACAGCAGACACACACTGTGCTGGCATGGTAGAAGGATGGGCTGCTTCACCATCTCATCACACACCGGGCAACGCAGCTCCTGTTCCATACTCTTCATGTTGGACTGGAGAGGAGAGGTTCAATAAAAGAACTGAGTATGGAGTCAGAGTTCAATACAGGCTGAGTCACTAGAGTAAATAAAGAATCCACAGTTCTTTACATTCTGCACCTCCTGTGACCTGGAAATAAAATGTATAAGAGATGTGTAGGAGTCAAGAGTGAGCTGCAGCAGACACTGGTTATGTAGGCTGATGCTGGATGTACAGAGCACAGGTAGAGAAAATGAGGAGGAAAAAATACCTTTGCCTAACTTCAGGTGTTAGCCTTTAATGTGAATGGAGTCGGCTAGCTTCATCTTCCCTTTGAACACTTCAGATGTATAATTAGCTAAGCTCTGGATACCATGGCTTGGTAACCAAGTATGACACTTGTCCAATGGAAAAACGTTCAAATCAATAAAATAAATACAGCTTTCAGTTTTTAAGTGTTACTGGTTGTGGAGGCTTTATTCCGGTGTTACAGCTACTAAAGCTAATCGCAGCATCCCGTTTCTATGACAACGTGCATCAGCTCTGCCTTCTCGGATGCGGCCTGTATAAGCATTTAAAGCCAGCTAACATATTGTGTTGATTATAATTACCAAACATCCACTGCTTTATCTGCTACAACGTTTGTGGATATGCTATTTGTGGCCTTGCTTTTATGTTTCCACCCAGAGTGCTAGAGCGTTACCCCAAAAGCAAACCTGTCATCTCTGATGCCAAAATAATGCTCTAACGGAAGAAATACCTCACATTTCATCAGCACAGACGGGTCGGGAGGAAATATTGTTGTGTTAAATTGTTATTATACATGAAGGTGGAGGACAAAAGATGACAACGATGTCTCTTTTATAAATATGCACACGTGGTTGAAATAAATAGCGTAATAAAAATGAGCGTCATACTTACACTGATGCGAACCAACGCGTCCATGATAGAGGTAAATGTTTGTAACTCCGCTTCTGCCATGCCTCCACGATGCCAGCGTCCATGCGAGTCTATTCTTCGGGAAAGGCCACCCTGGGCCTTGACTGGTGAACAGTTTTGCTGTAGGTGATTTTCTGTGCTCGGTGTGTGCTGTTGCGCACACTCTGATTATGTGCTGTCTGTCTCAAAAGCAGCGAGTCGACTCGGTGTAGAAATAGGATGGGAGGGGGGATTTGGAAAGGTCTGGTTTAGGCTATTCCCGCATTGCCTAGGAATGATTAACGTGTTAAATGAGGTCTTGGACGTATTTTGTTACAGCAATAGCCTACAACTATTTTTTTAAATGCATACCTATACAATCACCATAATATTCCTATAATAACATTGTTTTTTTTTTATAAGACTAAAATATTCGCTCCAGTTTCCTTCTGACAGCCTAGATAAAACCGCAGCTCAGTTTGTCAAAATAAACCTCCTGGTTGTTAATTTTGGAGACCAGTGCCTCCTAACCATAGACTGTATATTAATATACATATATGCTCCTAACATGTCCATATACCAAATTGTTTATGGCCCCGTTTTCGTCGTACCGTTAGATGGCAGTGTTTTGTAAGAAAACACGAACAGTCCTCTCTCAATTGTTGTCCGCGTCCGGATCCTTTGGATATTGGTCGTTGGTGAAACCGGACTGTAATTAAGAATGCACTGACTTCAATTGATGATGTCGGTTGTTGTAGCAACCGTCTTAAGGTCTTTAAGGCGCAACAGCGTGGACGTTGTATCTGTAGCTAGCTATCTAGTTGGTTGTATTGGCCGTAATAGAAGCTAATTTAAATATTAGTTGTAACGATATGTTCGCATTTTTCTGCGTTTTCGTTCACCTTGGATATAAGTTTTGTTAGCCTAACAGTCAGACTGCAGCTAAGTGCTTACATTAGCTAGGTGAGCAAAATACGCTAACCTAAATCCTTAAATTGCAGTAACGTTACATTTGTTTGCGCATTCTATTTTAGTATACTCGTTGTCTGATTAAGTAATTAGTTACTCAGCATGTCGGCTGTGAGCAGCCTCGTCCCTGCTCGGTTCTTGACTATCACAGCTCACCTTGTCATCGTCATCACAATCTTTTGGTCGAGGGTAAGAAACTAACCTATCGTGATACATTAAGATGAATCGTTACGTGCGTTTTAAGATCTTTTTTTTATAATCACTTATGCAGTTTTTCATAATAAGCTGTTTGTTGTTGTTTTACAGGAAAACAACGTAAAGGCTTGCTTGCCTTTGGATTTCACGCAAGAGCAGTATGACGATGAAGACAGGAAGTAAGGAACATTTGACAAACGCGCACTTACACAAAGTAATAAATAACTTGACACACAGGTATGCACATACTCTAATATGTCTCTCTGTCTCAGGTTGGTGGTGGCATTGGCAGTCACCCTGGGTCTGTTTGCTATAGAATTGGCTGGGTTCTTCTCAGGAGTGTCCATGTTCAACTGCAGCCAAGGTCTCCTGTGTATCCTTTACATTGATACTGTGGGTCCCTCATTAATGATGACTGATGAATGAAGATGATGTTGTTCGATTCCAAACTGGGACCTTTGATGCTTGCTATATCCTTCTCTCCCTCTTTGTTTCCTGTCTGACTTCACTTCCAACTGTCCAACAAAGCCGACTGAGATGTTGATATGGGGCTCTTGTGCAGAAAAAGACATGAGATGAGAGCAGCAAGTGCAATGACTTCTGCCTCCTGGACAAAGAATGGGAGATGGGAATTATTTTTTAGAATTGATGACAGCCTCGACACGAGCCAGGAAATTGGTGTCAAATGAAATATCTCTATAAAGTGTAAAAAGAGATAAATGATTTTAAAAGTCATTCTAGTCATCCGTTACAATTCCATGACTCCAAACTCCTGTGTATTCGCCTCTTTGCCTACTATAGCAACAGGAGTCCATGCCAGTGCCTCAGTTGCTCTGCTTTTCTTTCTGTTTGAGCAGTGGGAGTGTGACATCTACTGGTGGATCCTTGCCATTTGCAGGTTAGTTTATATATACTTAATATTGTTTTAATTTTTCCAAAAGTGTTTTTTTTCCCTGACGGATATTACACCCAGCACTGGCTGTCCACTGCAGCGCATCTGTATCCTTGTCTTTCTTTGTGTTTGAGAAGTGGGAATGCTGGACATATTGGGTTATTTTTGCCGCCTGCAGGTTGGTGTGTGTTTGTCTGAGTATGTTGATGTGCATGCATGTATTAGCTTTCAGAGACCAAAGTGAGTCTCTATAAACAATGAAGTATCGCTAAGTATAAAGTATGAATACATGTGTGTCACTGTCCTCCATGGTTCCCCCTACATTTCTATCTCTGTCTGTCTGTCTCTGCCTCCAGTGTGCTACCTGCTTTTGTGGAGATTCTTCTGTTTATAGCTGTTTTTGGACTGAAGAAGAAGCCATTGTGAGAGACAGTCCTTATCTGAAATGCCTCAAATTAGTGTGGATGTGGACATCTTTCTCACTGTATCAACAAATACTGTAGCTACAGAAGGTCTGTGATTTATTAATAATGTGCAGAGGAATGAACTAAAAACATTGTTTAACTGTGCACACGCTGCACCAACAAACATCAAAAGGATATACAAGCCACTCTTTGTCCGTATTGGTTTTTTAAATATATTTTTATACATTTTGAATGAAATAGATTCAGAAAAGGCAGTTACTTTGTTGAAATAAGTGCTACTTTGTCAGTAAACTTCGATTTCTGTTCTCAGTCTATTTGTCATTTTCATGGAAAGTCTTAGAATGCTATTGTAATCCAAAATACATTTTGTACAAATTCTTTCTTAAACTGTTGATGGTTGTCTTCTTTTTGCTGGGAAACCCTTTGGCACTCAAGTCTTGTTTTTGCCTCCTAGGCACTTCTTTTTCACAGTGCGTAACGTGTACAAATAATGCCTCCCCCATCCAGATTAGCAGACCCATACCACAACCAAGGTCTTAATTCAATGTAAAAAAAAGATAAATAAAAAAATGGGTTACAAAATTGTACATTTAAATAAAGTAGGTAAAACCTGTAAAAATGTAACATTAGATTTAAGAATGATTGAACTGTTATAAACAGACACAAAAGCAGCAGAAAACATTTAATGAATATAGTAATGGTAGTTATACACTCATTTACAATGGTTTAATATACAGTTCAGATTTGTCATGAAACAAAAGTCTTTCATCGATTAATTTGTACTCATATAAATTAAAATGAATGTGTGTATAACTGAAACATGAGACACGTTTATCATGACTTACGACCCTGCGGTTTATTCGGCAAAAAAAAAATTTAATCTAACCAGCACGACCATGGATGTATTAAGATTATGACAACAAAGCATAGTAGCTCTTCCTACATTCAAGACTCCGCCCACTGGTCCTACCTGTCATTTGGACCGGGTGGTGAGGTTTTTAGTTCCTAGAGCCTGGACATTGCCTCAATTAAGTTAAACCTAATTCCTCTCTGTTTCATTACGAGGACTCTAATTTAATATCGAATCATGGGTATGTATTGCACGATTCATTTATCATTCTCGTAAACTCACCAAGCGTGTTTGTATTTGCATAACGTTAGACATTGTAATAAATTAGCGCCTATTATAGTTCTATGGACAAGCTAGCTAGCTAGCTAACGCTAACGTTTAGAAGTAGATGACTGATGGCAGACCAGCAGCAATGTTTTACTATAACGTTATGCACTGCTCTAAAACAGCAAGGACATGCATTGTATTACACTGTGTATGTTTAGAGTTACATTAGTTGGATAAGTATGCTGCTAACGCCGGTTGTTTAGCTTAAAGCTAACAGCAAGTGGGCGGAAACGTTCATGAACGAACACTGACGTGGCGTTAGGTTAGGTCGCCAATCTAATTAAAGTGAGAGCTGGTATTATAACGGGTCTTTGGAAGTTTACATTTAACTAAATTGCGACTTTAATGATGATGCTAGCATCAGAGTCTTTACAGCAGCTGCTCTTGAAATATCTTATCAGATGTCTTATTGTTAGCTGAAACGAACTACGGTATGTAAACAGTTAATGTACTTCCGTAGTCCTGTTTTTGTCCTGTAAGTGTGTCGATATTAAATGTTTTTTTTTATTTCTAATGAGGTCAAGCAGAGGAAAACAGTTTAGTTACAGCTGAAGTGACTTTTTCCCAAAACTGTTGCACCATACTATTACATCAATGTCAAGGCTAGCATTAGAATATATATTTTTACGAGATGCCTGGTCTTTGTGAAGGACTTTGCATCTGTGTTTAAATTCTACAATAAAACACTTTGTTTGCCTCGCAGCGGTGAACACGGGCACCTCTCTAGTGCTGTCCAGTCTGCTGTCAGTGCTCGTATTTGCTGGGATGCAGATGTTCAGTAAGCAGCTGGGATCCACTGAGTGGCTTACCATCCTGGGAGGTTTCCTGGGCTCAGTCCTCTTCATCTGCTCCCTCACTGTATCCTATTGAACTGCTTCAATCCTTGGTAGCTAATTATTATACTACAAGATTCTTTAGTATTTCATGTTTTGTTTAAAATAGCTTTTTGTTAATGACTATCCCATGCAGTTGTCTTTTGTGTACATATTCTCCAACAAAATTGTGCATCCATTTTTCTGCCCTACCTGACTTCTCTGATTACCCTAGTGTCCTGTGTGCATGTAAATGTACAGATGCCACCGTGGAGTGTTCCACCTTAACTTTGTTTACAGGCATTTAATAATCTAGAAAATATGGTTTTCGGGAAGGGATTCCAAGCCAAGATATTCCCAGAGAGTAAGTAGTGACAGCACTGAAATCAAACTCATGCTGTCAGTCGACAGTGTGTCTTCTATCCTTACATGATGTTTAGCCTAATATGTCTCCTATGATTTGCGGAGTCGAGCGTCGGCTCAGCTTACACTGAAACATGAACCTTGATTATTGAAGCATATCCAAACAGCACCATGCCAGCTGCTCCTAATAGGAGTTAATTTATTTTTAAATACACAGTTGGTCAGTGATCAAATCAGTGGTTTAACATAACATCTCAGAAACAGGATGCTTAATATATTCAGACTCTGTCCCTCACTTGTATTATTAATTCTCTCAATTTCCAGTTCTGCTGTGCCTGTGTCTGGCACTGTTTGCCTCTGGTCTGGTACACCGTGTCTGTGTCACCACGTGGTACGTGACAGTACCTTTTGCAGATCACAAATACCTACTTTAACTTCATACACATGAAAAGTAGTCCCTAAATGCATTTTAATTCTATTGCTTTTTCTTTCTATTCCAGCCTGATATTCTCCCTTTTCGCCCTGTACTATATCAACAAAGTATCTGCCGCTCTCTACCAAGCAGCTGTTCCCGCAGTAACACCAGCCAAGGCTGCCAGCAAAGGCAAAAGGAAGAACTGATGAATCTGTTGGATCCCACTTGTATCCAGTGAATCAGTTATTATTACCCAGGCGCAACACAGTTGCATATTGTTTCATTTGTGTCTTGAATCCATAACCCTTGGTTTATTTCTACAGGCTTTTTAAAGATTATTTGGAAATTGACAATTAGTTCAGTGACGACAAGTTTAAAACCATCATAAAGACAGTTATTTTTTTTAACAATGATCTTGAATTGAACCAAGGCCATTAAAAAAAAAAGCTGTCAACATTCCATTGATAACCTTTTCCTCAGCACTGTTTTTTACACTGATTGCAAAGAGATTCAAACCTCCCATCACTTTATCTGTATATTCATCAGCACATCAAGTTGCTTTTTTTGTTTAATTCATTTTGTAATTAAACTCTGTAAAAGACTTTGAATGTGTTTTTCTTCTGTCAAACAATTTTGTTCAGTGTGCAGTCTAGTTGTTAAGGTAGGTGTGGCGCTATCCTCAAACTGTCAGCTGAAATACCATTTAGGAAAAGGCAGGGGAGGGATAGACACCATAACTTGTTTGTCTTTTGTCTTTCACCTACTGTGGTCAAGATTCCCCTGATGAAGTAACTAAATCATTGTTGATTCATGGTCCTTAGAAGTAGACTAGCTGTGACCCAGGTGTGTGAATGTGTGCAGGGACTTGATGATAGGGGACATTGTTAACAAATCCAACGAAGTGAACATGAAGTTGATTGTAGTTGACGTCACTGCTTCAAAGAGGGGTGAGTAATGACTGGTTATACTCATTTTGTTAAGGTGCCTCTTTGGGGTGGTAAATACTAGTTTGCCATGTATTGTCATGTCAAGAAAGGTATATTTTTTTTTATAGATTTGTATATTTGCTCTATTTTGTTTTTATAGCGCAATGGTGGTGTAAAGGTTAGGGAAAAAAATGGACTTGGACTGGCAGGATACAAGTGGATAGGGAAAATCACTGAGATGCCCTTGGGCAAGGCTTAAACCGTTCCAGTGGAGCTGCTCAGTGGCCATGCTGTGGTTGTACTAGGCAGCTTCCAGGTGTGGCATTCCAGACAGAGAAATTTTCCTTAGATAAACTTTAAGAAAAGATGTTTAATATGTCATAGGCAATCAATTTCATGTAAGTTGGCTGTTTGAAACCAGGTAGGGCCTGAAAAAAACACATTATAATTGAATTATACAATTGTATAATTGATTATTTTGGTCACAAAGCTGTGGGTTTTGTAAAATGTATCCAGGAGAAACGAGTAGAAGACTGGATCAGAAGAATCAAAAAACATTATGTTGCCAAAGATATTGAC
The DNA here is from genome assembly GCA_023631565.1 of Gymnocephalus cernua. NCBI lineage: Eukaryota > Metazoa > Chordata > Actinopteri > Perciformes > Percidae > Gymnocephalus > Gymnocephalus cernua. The sequence goes on from CM042429.1 coordinate 29,239,467, forward strand.
CCTTGTCCCAGACTCAGCATGCTCTAGCATCATATAAGAAGATAACTAGTTGCTCTATACAACACAAACATAACTATTGTCTGTAGTTTATATTTTCTCTTTTTTTGGCACAGCTTTGAGACAGAACTGAGACAGAACTGGTGAAGCTAGTTTGGGTGGAAACCTTTTCACATTTTATTGTGTGTGTGTGTGTGTGTGTGTCATTCGACTGATTTGCGTAATTTTGCTGTGCTTGTGCCATTGCCACTTTGATTTGGATTCACATTAGAAGAACTTTGAATAACCGATTTTCCAGATGTGGAAGTTGGACCTGGACATTTCTGTCTAAAGAGGACATGACATCATCATAAAACTCTAAAGGAAAACTAAATCTTCCGCTTTAAAAGAAAGTGTCACATTTAAAACTCATAGATTAATCTTTGTATCTCTTGCAGACAGTGCTTGAAGTGGGAAAAAAAGGTGCCGGTACTCTCTTGCATTGGCAGATCATCATGACATTTGAGATTTCTATAGTGAAAACCAAAACTTGGGAGATATTGCTGGTACAACAATTTATTGTCATTTATTAACTATATACATGTATGGATTTATTTAAACAAGTTTACATAACTTTAGTGCGTAAGCTATTCAAAAAATCATGTTTTGATTTTAAACATACATGTGGCACAGTGAATGCTTTTTAACTATCTATGGATAGCCTAAGCTACTAATTTACATATAGGCTAGTATCAATATTGTTTATTTTTTCCACATATAAGCTGATTTAGATTTGCTAATATGTTGGAGCCATGTTAAGAAAAAAAAAATTCATTCATTCATCAAAAATATACATTTTAACAATAATTTGGTGCTCAAACAGATGCAAAACAGTCACTCTCAGTGTGCGTGTGTGACAGAGACAGGGGGAACAGCTCCAGTCTCCTCTCTGTCTGGGCAGCTAGTGACGGGATGCTGCTACATCATGTTTTGCAGCCCAGTTTATTATCATTAAAAACAAGCCAGCTGTTCGTGGAGCAAAAATACATAATTTGGTCCTTTGACCAACAGTCAGGCCATCCGTGTGTTTCGTTACTCACGTTACTGTTGACGTCGGTTTAACGTTAAGGTTGGTAGCGGCCTTTTATATACTGTCTATGGTAGCGGCAGACTCCTCAACGCCAGCTGTTGCGCTCACATCAACTTTAGCTTGAAGCTCATGAACCGTACTAGCTACCTCCTGATGTTTCTGGTTGGACTTGGACCTCTGTTGACGTGTCTGGCTCTGGCACACGCCTTCTTTTAGTACCTTTCTGAAGCCAGGCGGCTAACATAACGACTTACAAACTAGACACTTATTTTTAGTTTCTAGGTTTTCAGCAGTGAAAAATCTGTTATGGTCAGGCTGACGCTGACAGCTTTTTCAAACTAGCGTCCGTGGAGAAGCGAACTTCTGATTGGGTGGGCGGACTGCTTGCCTTTACGTGATTCGTCAAGATCTAAAATGTAAACACGTAGTGCCCTCTGGGTAGTGTAGTTTATGTAACGTTAGGGTCATCTCTCTGGCACTGACGCTTTCTCTGTCAGTGGTAGCGTACCGGCTGCATGCGAGAAGTAGCGGTACGCAAGAAAAAGTGCAGGTACGCTTAAGAGTAAAATGTAGAAGTGCCGGTACTGCGTACCGGTGCGTACCGGCCCACTTCGAGCACTGCTTGCAGAAGAGTGTTGTGGGAAACCATGGGCAGGGAAAGCGTTTACTCTTTTTTTTTTTTTTGTAACGTTATTTGTTCTCTCTCTCCCTGCCGCTAGCCTCACTCTCCCTCCCATCATACTGGGCGTTGACAAGCAGACTATAAATTCTTGAATAAACTTCCAGTGAGCTTCTCACTCTTCACTGAATCTCAAGCTTGTCTGTCTTTTTTTGTCCAGGTAAGTTCGTTTTCATTACTTTAACACTTCTCTGCTTTAACTGTTGTCTCGCGTTTTTCTAAGTTGCGTGATTTTAGACAGAAAACTGATAAATTATTATGAAGATTATTTATCTCGGTTGCTGTATGTGGTTTGAGGCTACATGCAGCTTACTTAAGGTTTCTGTCTCAGCATGTTTTCTTGGGCGGGCTTGGGCGTTGTTGGCGCATTTACGCACGACTTTTCTCTACTGACAAGTTGCAGCGGTTCCTCCGTCTGTTCTCTTTCACTTAAGTTATTTCACTCTTCTTTGTCTTTAATGCCTGTGTAGGCCTACATCGTTTTTTTGGAACTCAACCAGGAAAATGGTAAAATCGAAAAGAAAGGGAGAGAGAGAGAGTTGGCTTGAGATACGGATTTTAGTTTATGTGCCAGAAAACGATGTCTAACAGCCAAAGAATGTGCTTTTAGTGCCAGCAGGACCAACACCCACATCCTCACTGAACAATATGTTAGTTTAAAGCGAAGAGGCCTCAGTGATGGGGGAAGATCTTTTGTTTAAGTAAAAGTAGCAATACAGTACTAGTCCTGCATTTAAAAAAGCCATTACATTAACCGTTAAATAATTACTTAAGTAATGGTAAGTATTAGTATCAAAATATAGCCTACTCAATGTGCAAAAAGTAAAAGGACTCACTATGTATAGTATATTGACTTACTGATGCATTAGGCCTACTGCATTAATGTTGCAGCTGGTAAAGGTGGGGCTTTAGGGGGGAAATGCTTTGTTGCAGCTGTATCCATTTTGGTAGTGGAAACTATAACAGGACATATCTTTATTCTTATCTGTAGGTAAAATAGTATTGTCGTGTTAGGTGTAGTGTTGTGGATGTTGATAATGATGAAGATGAGTAAATGAAGACATAGTCGCAGATGCCATTTGAATATTAATAGAATTTATTATATAGCATCTTATACAAGCCCTGCAGAGCTCGGAGACCCCATCTTGCCAATCGTGATCTGAAGCTCTGTCCCTTTTAACATTCCTTCAGGTTTATCCCTAAACCAAATGCATAGTCTAAGTGATAACAAATGATTACATTACGAACCTTCCTATCAGAGTTCACCAGTTCACCTCTCTATTTCGACACATTCCACATCATATGGGTTCACTGGTCAGCTCCCAATCGCTGACCTTTAAGTCTCTAATCATCTTGAAACTTTTCCTCTCAAGAGGCCCTGGTGTCTCGTTTCTCATAGCTCCACAAGATTCTGTCCCTACTATCTTAGTTTTCTGGCTTTAGCATGAAATTAATGAATATATCAATGTGATAAACATTACAATGATAGTAATAGTTTTATATGAAAATACACTACAGTATTCTGCACAGTAACTTACAACAGCTGTAAGATGAGTGTAGAGAAAAGTATATATCACATACGATTTTTGCCCAGACTTGTCTTTCCTCCTTTCAGCACCCACTTCTGCAGCCATGACTGAGTTGGAGAATTGTATGGAGTCCCTGATTAAGATATTTCACCGCTATGCCGATGAAGACGGTGATGCAACGACCTTAACCAAGAAAGAACTGAAAAAACTAATGGAGACGGAATTACCCACCTTCCTGAAAGTAAGAATCTTCGGCTTTCTCTCAAGTCTCTCCTCACTATGATCAATGTGCATAACTTATTGCTCTTACTTTAACTTTGCACTCTAAACTTGCTCTTTCAGACCCAGAAGAACCCCAAAACTGTGGACTGCATATTGAAAGATTTGGACCAGAACAAAGATGATAAGTTGGACTTTGAAGAGTTTCTTCCCCTCGTCGTCGGCCTCTCGATGGCCTGTGAGAAGTGTTACATGCTCCATAGTCAGAAGAAGGGCAAGAAGTGATGGGCAAATATGAAGGAGAGTAATTATGTTCAGTTTTTTAGTAGTAAAAGAATGTTGTAGCACAAATGTGTGTCAGATTTACAAATAAAAACTACCTTTAACAAGAGTTCACCTTCTGTTTGTCTTATTGTCTTTTAGTATGTTGGGTACAAAATACCCCCCCCCCCCCCCTATATATGAGGATGCTTTCTTCTGGTTGCATATAGTTTTATACGCTAATGTGTTTCTTCAAGAAGAATTCTGCCAATGCCAGAAAATACCTCAGAGAAAATTGATTTCCATCTGAAACATCATTCCACGCATAAATACTCCTTGAATGTTCAATTGACGCAGCAGTTTTTATGCAGTATGTAATAGGTTCAATATGGAAAATGTGCTGGTATCAGATGTTGCTTGGTTGCAGTCCTACCACATGCCTGTATGTCATGAGTTCTTGAGTTCACAGAAAGCACAATGAAGTATCTTAAAAGAAGGTTAAAGTACAGCCAAAGGACACGGTACACTCCAGTTCCAGTAATAATCAGTAAGTACATTTTTATAAGGAACATAGACCAACTACGAGTAGGATAAGACAGCAAGTACATCTGTGTTTTTAATTTTCAAGGAAAGAATATTCCACAGCATGTGGGCAATGGGGCAATGATTACAAAAGCCCTGTCTTCTTTTTCAGCCTGATTCTTGGAATAGTTGGCATTCACCAGCAGAGAGATTTTGTTGTGAAAAGAGGACACACAAACTCTAAAATACACAGCACAGGGGAAAGGAGCATACCTTTAATGCTTTAAAAAATATTCAAAATATTTTAAAGTCAGTTCTGAATCCAGAGGGTGGTCACTGCAGGAGTTTGAAAAATGAAAGAAATCTCCCCAGCATATACAGTATAGGAAATGCACAGGTGTTACTAATAACATAATGATGGCTCTGTTGTATTGAAGTGTCCCAATAAGCTGTGAAGGTGTGACAACAGAAGTGGAAGAGTGTGAAATTCAAAGCAGCTAAATGGAGTTCATCAATCATTAGTCTTATTGTATGCATGCTTTTCCAGCTGTGACAAGTCAAAATATAAGTTAATCAAACATGCAATCCATTATAACTGTCGGACACACAGTACTATGTGTATGTTATCTGCACAAAAACTTAAAGGTGCTGTAGGTAGGATTGTGAATATCCAGGACTTAGCCAAAAAATTTGAACATCAACAACTTCTCAGCCCCTCCCCCCATCAGGTAAAGCCCAAAACGGTCTCCTAAGCCCCTCCCCCCACAAGGGAGAATGAATGTCTGTGCATGAGCAGTGATCGACAGACCCCCCCCCTGTCCCTGATTGGTGCATCTGAACAGAGAGCTGTGGATTTTTGCAAATCGCACTACAGGCTGTAGGTGGTGCCAGAGGAGCCGGATTTTTTTTAAATGACCTGCTTCATGTGGTTCTACTGGAACATAGGGTCAGTTTCAGCAAATATGACAGAAAGTTAGTTTTATAAGTCGTACCTACTGCACCTTTAAATAATGCAGAAACTGAATCAATAACAAAGGAATGAATGCAAGATAATAGAATAGGAGCTGTAGAAATATATTAAGAATAAGAATGTCCTGTAGCCTGGGATGGCCTCGCTGTCTCCTCCTGTCTGGCATGTGGAAGATAAGACGTGTTCAAATTTAGATAAATAAAATGATCAATGGAATCATGTGTTTCTGTTTTTTACTCCTTATTCGCTACTGGAGTCATTTTTTGCCATATTTGGATTCTCTGGGTGCACACAGGTAGATGTGGAGAAAATTTGAGTTTTGTCAAAAACATTTAGATATTGTTGTGATTTGACACATAAAACATGTTTATTAATGTATTGTTATTATAGAGCAGTCTATCAAATAGACCTACAAGTCAAATGAAATGATTAGTTGCTTAAATCACTTAATTGACTGACAGAATTGCTTTTTCAAAGATGTGAGGACTCATTTGTGCCTGAATCTTGTTTTGTTTTGTGTTATTTTGTTTTGTTTTGTTTTTGTAATCTACCTCCCCTGTAAAGTGACTTTGAGTCTTTGAAAAGTGCTATATAAATGTATTATTATTATTTATTATTATTATTATTATTATTATTATTATTATTATTATATTGTTACCTTTTAATACCTTAAGTACATATTTGTATGTTACCTTTTCTTACTTAGGTAGTGGTTTTAGTGAAATGTAGTCGGTAACAGAATATTTTTACAGTTTGAAAGTGATACTCTTACAGAGGGTCAGAGAGAAGCCAATGTAGGGGCTTACTACACACACACACACACACACACACACACACATACACACACACACACACACACATACACACAGAGAGAGAGAGAGAGAGAGAGAGAGAGAGAGAGAGAGAGAGAAAGAGATAAGATAAGGACAGGAGTTGTGCATGTGGAGGAACAGACATTTGGATGTGCAGTTTTGGCTCAGAACTTATTTTGACATAAATTACGATTCTTAGTTTTGTTCTACTACTACTACACCTAAAAACTTTAATTCACAATGATTTTTAGGAATACCAGACAGCAATTAATATTACTTTGTGTTGCAACCCAAAGATAATTGTTTTTTTGTTTTTGTTTTGATTCATCTGAGTTTGTTGGTTGAGACCATATTGAAACCAATTCAGGGAGACATGAGATTTCATTTTTATGTGAGTCCATTCAGTAAAGTGAGTTTTTCAGTAAAGCTGCACTACAGACTTTGTTTTTATTTTTAAGTTGCTATAGGACAAATTGTTTACACTATTAAGTTGATCTTGGAAAACATTTTATTTTGGTGATTTCTTCTTTTTTTAAATGATTGAATTTTTTTATTGCTTTTTATACAGATTTTTGCGATCATAACACAGGACAGAGTGTTAATGGCTAAAACCACTAAACCGATTATTTATATATGCTGATGTGTTATTGAGTCATGAGTTTTCATGCCTCAAAAAGAGGGAAATAAATGCTGTTTTATAAAGGAGTAGAAGTTTTTCCAAGTGATACATATTGATAAAAAGAACATATAATGCTTCTTGGAGTTCTGCTTTGTGCCACACAGTGCCTCGTTGTGTCAGAGACCGGGTCCAGCTCACTCCCCCTCCAGCTGCAGGACTGGTGACAAACTTAGCAGCCCTGGGGTCTGCTTCACCAAACAGAAAGACACTGGATCCTGTCTGGAGCAGCAGACGGACTGAGAGAAGGAGGGGGAGAGCAAGAGACCGTCCTGATCTGACACATCTGACGCATTGTGAAGGGAAGTACCTACAGACTCACATTTCTGAAAATACACATAGACTATTGGAAAAAAACTAATATTAGAATCACTTATTTTTACTTTAAAAATAGGGTTACGCCCATGTGAACACACCTATACCTATATAGCCTAAATGAGGGGTAATCTATATGAAGACATGTTTGTAAAGGGTATTAAAATCTATAAAACTTGCATTGAATTTTCATGTGACAGCTTCAACCAAGATTAGTGGCAACTATGTTCATTCAGTTGGTGTGTCAGGAAATGTAAAAGGCACATTTCACTGTTCTATTTTCTTGCACCAACAACATTGGCTACTTTTGAACATGCTATTATGATTCAGTGCGGCCCAGATAATTTATTGGGAAGTGATTGCATGTACAAATTTAAATTACATTGCTTGAAAATTGAAACAAACAGCTGTTTGCTGTTTTCATAATTTTGTTAAACATAACTTAGAACAATTGTGTGTTTATCAGTGGAAATAGCCTGACAAAAACATCGGTAAACTATTTTTGGATGAAGCCTGTAAAAAGCACCCTTTACCTTTAACATGATAGAAGTATAAGTGTGATAATGTTAAAGGTACAATATGTAACATTTCTGCATTAAAATGTCTAAAAACGTACCATACCTGTTATATATATTTTTTGAGTTATGTAGTTACACTCTCCCAAATGTTTCCACCAAATGTCAAAAGCAGAGAAATCTGTTATTTTATTTTCAGACACGGCACGTTTCCTTTAGTCGCCTGTCAGTGGAGTCATATGACCTTTCACCCTCTAGTTACTCGTAACTTCCTTCAAAACACGGCACCCAGATGGTACGTTTGAGCGTAATTGTAAATCATACAATGTCACAGAAAAAAATACACCCAATGCTGCTTTTTTGCCACGCAGCATCATTTTGTGATTGATAACATGCCACTTTGCAACACAGTTATACAGCAGAGATCTTATTTATTGATACATATCAATATTGATCCAGCTTACTACAATGTGTTGGTTGACAAGTAGCTAACGTTAATGCTAGCTAATGCTTGGTGGATAACATTATAGGGTTACCACATCGTTCAACCAGCTCATAAAGTTATTCATGTCAGTCATGATTGTTTTCACCACGGATAAAAGCAGCGCTGGGCTAACCCACGAATTAGTTTACCAGTAATGTTAACGTTAGCTGTATATCGACGACTAATCTAATGCTAATTTAGCCAGCTAGCAACCCGGTCTGTCTGCCTGGGATAAGAGCTGACAACACAGCCAGGACATGTAGCAATAGACAGTTACCGTTAGCCCATAGCCAGCCAACAGACAGCCACCATTACAGCAATCCATACAGTATAAGTACTATACAGCATTTAACTCCGGTGTCGGGTGCTTACGACACTAGCGGCAGTTTAATGAAGCGTAAGGAAACAGACGATATCAGACCCAGACCCAAATCCGAGTCGCAACAGCAGCCATCCATAGCTAATGTTAGCTACGTCTCCATTAGCGCTAGCTACCGGTGTTCGTGCCGAAAATCTCCTCCCTGCTGAATTTCTCACCCCTTCGCGTTTAGCTGTCTTTACAGTTAGCTAAATTAACCCGACAAGCACCAAAATGAATAGTTAAGTTTGTTCCGGGCAGCTTGGAGATGTTCTGCTGCTGCACATCGGCCATCGGCCGTCCTTGCCGTCCCGGCCGGAGATTCCCCCGGCAATCCCCACCCAGCACCCACACCTGTCTCTCAGCCTCGTTGTGTAGCTACCTAGCGTTACAACAAAGCCCCGTCCCGTCCATTCAAAGGGTGACAGTGACATGAAATATATTGTGATAGTCACTGTGGTTTTAGCTGCTGGCTAACGTTAGCTTGCTGGCTCACTAGCTAGCTAACTGATCAGCTACCAATACAGATCGAATCAAGAAAAACGTAATTATGTTGGGGAAAATGCAGCTATTTTATTATAATGACATGAATAAACGATACTAAACATAACGTGAATAACCTTGAATGGGTAAACTTGTCCGTGAACAGATGCATTCTAATCAGCGAAGGTGTTTAACATTAAAAACTACAACTCCCATAATTCCACGCAATTTACCAACGTCATCAAAAGTCCGTGTTTACTATCCATTGTTTTGGTTGAGAGACCCCTAGCGGCAGAAAGTTACATAATTGTACGTTTAAAGCAGACAGCTCACAATCATAGATATATTTTGATCAAATGAAAAGTTTTTAGTTTTTTGCTTTTTGTATTGGTTAATTTAACCCTGAACCACAAAAATTGCTTACAGTGTATAATTAATCTGTTCACGTCTTACAGATTCACAAACAAGTTAATAACTGAATGGAAATCGAGTTATTACTGGTTAGAGTGGATTATGTAGACTGCACAAGCTAATGTTAACAATTGCATAGCATGCTCCACTGGGAGGCCACAGTTAGGCCCCATACAAATTGATTAACCAAAAATGATGCCACAGGTTTGCAAGGTGACCTTAGTCTGTTAGCTATGCATGCTCTAAACCTCACAGCTAAAATGGAAAAACACAAGTCATTGAGTTTACTGTTTCCTCCAGTAAATAGTGCCTAACCACCTGATGCTTGAACCTTTTCCAGGTGTAATTACACCTGTTTCTCGAGAGCACGACAGGGAAAAAGTGTGCACCAACTGAACTCGTCTTGGTGTTGACATCACTACTGACTATCACTTGTTAATCAGAGCACCAGTAGAGTTGGTGGGTGGTGGCTGTGTGGAGCTTCCATGTTCTCCAAGCTATCCTACACGTGAACATGTCCCATAAAAGATGGGGCACTCCTGGTAGCACTTTTAATGACAGAGTGTACATGTGTGATAAACTGTAATTCCCAGAGGCGTAGCTACCAGATGAGTTCAAAGCACGCAATCAGATGGGCACTGGGGTTTGAGTCATTCTTTTCTGGTGGACAACAGTAAATCAAATTTGAATTGTATTACAACAGCATTTTGCTAAATTACACACGTGATGCGGAGAAGGGCATAGTTGAGCCAGCTGAGACCGACTTGTCTGATGGCTTGGAGGAATTAGGAAAATAATTAAAATGTTTAATGTGATGTAAGTGCTTAAATTATGTACATTATGACCGTGTAACCGATTGGATGTATGGAATGTTTGAAAGGTCGAAAGACATGATTATGGTAATACTGGTCTCCATAGCTGGGTTTGCTGGCAGCCTCGTCTGCTGTGGCTGTTGTGCGAATCCCCTGTTTAAAAACTCTAATTAATGAACTAATAACTAAGGCCTTATCAAAAGAGGGTGTTCCACCACTCTATCAAATATTAGCCATCCAAGAAGTCCCTCTTCCAAACTGTCTTCACCCAGTACCCCTCCCCCTCCAAAATCCCTACCTTTCTTAAGTCCAATTTTTTTTATTTTTACCCTAGAGATAAAACAAGATAAACCTTTATTGTCATTGCACCCATTGAGACCCATTGTGAGTGCCACAACTGAAGGTGCATTAAAGACAAGGTAGACAATAATAGCTAAGAACAAGAATAATTTAAGACATAAAAACAGCAAGTGTGGGATAGGAAAACTATTGCACATGGTGTATTATTATTGTAACACTATTGCAGGATGATTAAGGCAAGTTAATGGTTTGGATGTATATTGAGTGTTCTGATGGCCCATGGAAAGAAACAGTTTTTCAATCTGGTTGTTCTGGTTTTTATGCTCCTGCACCTCCGCCCATGGGAAGCAGGCTGAGAAGGGGATGCAGAAAATAGTGCTTGGTTTGTCCATTTCTATGGCAAATACATTGCTGGCTACTAGAAACATGGTGGTGCAATATGGCGGGCACTGTGGAAGAAGCTTAACCAACATGGCTGCCTTCAACAAGTACTCTTATAATACACCCATACGTATTGAACATAGACAAAAACATAACATTTATTTTCATTATTTTGCAGATGATTTTGCAGATGATGTACAAATGCCTGTAAAAACCAATGACAAGGACACTATCCAGCCTTTGTTGAAATGCTTGAGTGATCTCAAAATATGGCTGGATCAGAATTTTCTGTCTCAATGATAATAAGACTGAAATTGTTGTGTTTGGTCATCCTGTACATTTTAGTGCCTGTGTAGATGCTCTTGGTACCTTAGGTTCCCATATTTGTCCTTTTACCAAGAATCTGGGTGTGATTTGTGACAATAAATTTGACAAACAGATTAGTTCTGTTGTTAAAACCAGCTTCTTCCAGCTGAGACTTTTGGCTAAGGTCAAGCCCTACCTGCTACGCAAAGACTTTGAAAGAGTCATACATGCATTTATTACATCTTGATTAGACTACTGTAACTCTTTGTATGTTGGATTGGATCAGTCATCCCTTCGTCGGTTACAGTTAGTCCAGAACGCAGCAGCACGACTTTTAACCGGGACCAAAAAGCGAGACCACATTACACCGGTTTTCGCCACGCTTCACTGGCTTCCTGTGTGTTCCAGGATTGAATTTAAAATTGTATTAATTGTTTTCAAGACTTTAAATGGGTTGTCGCCCTCTTATTGATCGGAGCTTTTACATGTCTACACTCCTGTCAGAGCACTGAGGTCTTCCAATCAGATGCTCCTCGATGTGCCCACATCCAGGCTAAAAAACAAAGGTGATGGAGCCTTTGCAGTGGCTGCTCCAAACCTCTGGAATAGTCTATCTATTCATATAAGAACAGCCCGGACCATAGAAACATTTAAGTCCTTGCTTAAGACCCATTGTTATTCAGTGGCTTTCAATTTAAGTTGAGCTTTGATACCTTGACCTCTTTATACTGTTGGTTATTTTGTATTGTATATTGTTTATTGTTTGTGTATATTATCTTGTTGATTTTTTTATTTTTATTGTTGGATCTTGTTAAGTACTTTGGTCAACTAGAGTTGTTTTTAAATGTGCCATATAAATAAATTGAACTTGAACTTGAACTTGAACTAGAGATCAAATGAAAAGTGGGGATTTGGTCCTTTACAGTAAGCAGGAGGTCATGTATTGTCTTTAATTTACCACTAGATGTCAGAATAATCTTCGTTAAAAAAAACTAAACATTTACAGTCAAGCAAATTCCTTCTATCACTGTGTGACTCATGACTTTTATGTAAAGAAGTGGTTTTACTTTTTCTGCTGTTGTTTTGTTCACTTGGACTGGTGGTGGCTTACCTTTTTTCTTTTTCTGGTGGATTTTATTGATTATGAATAGAAAACAGCCACATCAGCATACAGCTGTTACATTATATTAAATAATACATCTTTTAAAAAAAGTCTTTCAAACATTTACATCTGAGACTGGATAGTAAAACAAATATTTAGAAGGGAGTTCAAAGCTACTTAAAAAAAAAAATCTAATAAGTGCTCATGTTCATGGTGCAGATTGTAGAGGTTCAGGACCTCTCCACCAGTGAAACTGTAACTCATACCCCTGAACTTTTTTGTAATTAACACATGATCCTTCGTCTCTATTTTCTTTTCCTCCCCTGCAAGGAGAACCTGATCGTATTCAAATGGGTTGACCTAAAAGGAACTTGGCAGGAGGCAACAGAGGGAAAGAGAGGAAGAAAATGGAGGCTGAGTTATATAACAGGATGAGTACGTAGGGACTTGCGTCAGAATCAAACATGTTCAAACACACACTCACGCTGACAGAGACAGACATATCTAGCAGACAATATGGATATAAATCTAGCCTTATTAATATAGAACATGAGCAAAACTCTAGGGCAAGCAGGATAGACCAGACACTCTGCGCAGCCATGGAGACATATGCTTATAACACACACACACACACACACACACACACACACACACACACACACACACACACACACACACACACACACACACACACATACACACACACACACACACAGCTTTTTCTCCAGACAGCCACACTGAGCAGCTCCTCCAGAGAGACTCGCCTTCAAATCCAAACCATGTATGATCTACTGTAACCGTTCACTAACGCGCAAAGTGTCAACAACTAGTTGCTCTATACAACACAAACATAACTATTGTCTGTAGTTTATATTTTCTCTTTTTTGGCACAGCTTTGAGACAGAACTGAGACAGAACTGGTGAAGCAACTTTGGGTGGAAACTTTTTCATATTTCATTGTGTGTGTGTGTGTGTGTGTGTGTGTGTGTGTGTGTGTGTGTGTGTGTGTGTGTGTGTGTGTGTGTGTGTGTGTGTGTGTGTGTGTGTGTGTGTGTGTGTGTGTGTGTGGGTGTGTATGTGAGTGTGTGTGTGTGCGTGTATGTGTGTGTATGTGTGTGTGTGTGTGTGTGTGTGTGTCTGTGTCTGTGTGTGTGTGTGCGTGTGTCTGTGTGTGTGTGTGTGTGTGTGTGTGTGTGTGTGTCTGTGTGTGTGTGTGTGTGTGTGTGTGTGTGTGTGTGTGTGTGTGTGTCTGTGTGTGTGTGTGTGTGTGTGTGTGTGTATGTGTGTGTGTTTCCACTCTTTAAGAGGAGGCTTTGCTGTCAGTCTGATAACAGTCTCAACTGGGACAGCTTGTGACACAGACGTGTTTTCTCTTCACCTGGGGAACGTGAACGCTTAAGGTGAGTCCTGATGACAAGCAGGATGGCAGGGAAGAAAGAAAGAATAGCAGCAATTAATTTGGATGCTGAGCATGAAAGATGCAATGGAAATGCCAAAATTGTTGTCTGTCAATGAGCATTGTGATTAACTTTAGGGTAATGTTTTGGCTTCTATTAGAGTTTTATTGTGTGTGGATTTTGAACCTCTGACTTTTACACTATATGCTCATGTCTATAAGCATTAGTCTGACAAGATGTGTCTCTACCTGATGACACTACACCGTCTGCAAAAAGTATTTCCTTCTGACCCTTTGTTAATTGCTCACAATCAATATCATTTTTTCTCTCCAGCTACAGCCATGGCTCGTCTGGAACAGGTCATTACAAACATTGTGGATATATTTCTAGAATATACTAATGATGATGGCAAGAAACGCCAGTTAGACATAGAGGATTTGAAGAAGTTGTTGGAGAAAGAAATTCAAAGTCCTGAGTTAAAAGTAAGAGAATGAACAAACTCTTCACATGACTTGCACAGCTATTCATAAAATAGATTTGATATACTGCTTGGTATTAACCACTCACACACACAGGTGTGCGTTGGTGCATTCCATTCTGTTAATTAACTGATGTGTTCTCCAGGATCAAATCAGTCCAGATGACATCGGGGAAGCCATGGAGCTGCTGGATAAAAACCATGATGGTGAAGTCAACTTCAGAGAGTTTTGTCGGTGTGTGTCTGTCCTGGCCAAATGCTACTACAACAAGAAGACAGGCAAGGGTGGCAAGAAAGGCAAGGGCAAAGAACAAGAAGACTGAAGAACACTGAAAAAAAAAAGATGAACTGCAAACCCTATAAATGTTTGTAGCACCATAATATATAATGACATTTATAACATAGACACAGTTGTCCGGTTTTAGGCAATTAGCACATCCATCATGAAACACAAGCCTGTGATTTGTGTTTAAAATGTGCATCGAAAAGTTATATTCACTGTGTAATCTGGTTTTCAAAGGACATTCAATACTTCCTGAAAATGAATAAAACACTAGAAGAAGTTGAATTTGTTGTGGGCTTCATTGTCGGTTTATGGCAATCACTGTGCATGTAGTTGATATGTATCTGGTATCACTGCTGAGGAAGGAAACAAGCACGGGCTCATCAAAGATTCAACAGCCATCACCTGTTATCCTCTCCAGTGCACATAACAGTAGCTAAGTCTTCATCCACTTGTCAATCGAATTATCTGAAGTTTGGTAAAAAAACTCATGCGAATAAAGCTGGTGAAAGTGTGTTTCCATCCAACGGCTTTAAAGCGAATAAAAACCTGTGCGTAATGACGTCACATGCTGTTTTGCTGTCAAATTGGTATATCGAATTGATTTGAGACATTTTAAGGTGTTTCCATTCATTGAATCGCACAACATTCAAGCAAACATTTGCGAACAAAGTTTTGCTCGACAAAATGGATCGCGCCATCTACCAACAAATGATCAATATTGCACAAGTTGTAATAGTGCTTATGTGCCAGCTGATAGCGACATATCAAGCTATTAAACAACGACGCTATTAGGGATGGGCATGATTAGTCGACGATCGATAATTGATTATTAAGAATTTCGTCGATCACGTTAATTTGTTATCGATTAAACTAATGCTGGTTGCGTTGCGTAGTGTGAGTCTTGAAGCAATGAAATTAATTTCACTGTGTGGCAGCAATAAGTAAGGGATAATCACCTCAAGGCAGGGCAATAAACAGTTTGATATGCCCGGCTGGTGGACGGCTTTGTCTCAGGCGGTAACCTTCCACAAGTCGGGCATATCAAACTGTTTATTGCCCTGCCTTGAGGTGATTATCCCGTTTATTCTACTTCTTGCTTGCCAACATAAATAAAACAATTCAAATACTTTAATAATGATGCTTTTTCTTCTTATTTGTATTGCATGCTTATTAAATGTATACACTGTTTGAGTTAATCTCCCTCAAAAAGTAGTTTCTATAGCAACCACACAAGGCTGCCGTCTTCACAAATCATTTAGCTAGCTAGCTAGCTAGTTCTTCGGCGCTGCAGGTGTCCGGGTCAGTTACTGTCAGTCTATCCCTCTGGTGGCTCCTCCACTCGGTGAAAACCTCGATAGCAAAGGCAGTTGCCTTTTTCATGTTTGATTCAAGGGCCCCATCTTCAATTGTATGCAGCTCCTCATCTGTCAGATCTCGGAAACAGGAAGCCTACCCTGGGCCTCGTCTTTTTCTTTTTTTATTCTGTCATCCTCGCCGCTCTTTAACCAGTCCTCAAATGTCTTCCCTACTCCAAATATATTAAAATTGACAATGAATTCGTCCATTTTTTAAAACACTGTAGCTAATGTTTAGAACTGCGGCGAATAACGTTAGCAACTGTAGCTAGCTAACGTTAATTAGTTTATATAGCAACCACACAAGGCTGCATCTGATCACTAACGTTAGTTTAATAACGTAGCTGCTACATAAACTATGTATCGACTGACCTCCGATAGATTTCCGACACATTTTAGAAACCTTTTTAAACAAAATTTTACAGTGGACCTCATGTTTGCAATTTCTGTGATAGAAAAAAAATACAAGCGGCATATTGATGACGCTGTGCTCAGTCAGTCAGCGGGCAATATGCCGGGTTAATGCCCTCCCCCCAACCAATCAGAATCAAGCATTCTTAAACAAAGTAGAAAAAAACATTTTACCACACAGGGGCAATATTTGACTCCATATTATTACTCAGTTACCTGGCTGCGAGTTTCTGTTTTCGATCAAGATAAAAATCCGATGAGACCGAACGTATTTCCTTTGAGTCGATAATCATGAAATTCAATCGAATTTTACTGTTTCCATAAGGCATTTGTCATTCGATATCACTTAATTAGGATAAAAACGTATGGATGGAAACATAGCTACTGTCAGTGTTTCATCAATAGAACTGTCTTTATGCTCTATTCTCAGGCTGTGAGGCACTTGTGATTGGCTGAGTAGCCGATGTGTGTGTTTTTTAAAGCAGTACAGAAAAAAATAGGATTTCAGTTTTAATACTGAATTTGTTCAAAGATTGAATTCTTAATATACCACCTCCTGTTCATGTGGTTAGTTAACAAAAGGATGGATGTCTGCATGGCTGACAACTAGGCTACACTTTGATTCATTTTCTAGTTGAACTTGTTTTGTAATTGTTTTCATTTATTTTTCGTATGTCATTGCAGTAAAAGTAAATCTAAATGTCTAGCATGTTTAGCATCTAATTTAAAAAGGTAATGAGAATTTTTTTTTGTTTTTAATTCAGAGGTAGTAAGAATATATTCTAAACTTGCATACAAACATTTGTTTAAAGGGTTTGAATAGTTTAAGTGCAATTAAACGCTGGAGTAGTCTCACTTACGCTGGAGTTAATCTAGTGATTCAGTTATGTTATATTTTTTCGGAGAAGGACCGTTGAATAGCTTCAAATTTGCTTCCTCATCATTTCATAAAACAGTCACACCCATTGCTCGCCCAGGTATTATATACTTCATTCTCCCTACTGCCAGCCAGGTGGAGCCAGTGCACTGAAATACTGTTTATAAGAGGTGAGCATCTGCCAGCACACTATTACAAGCATATTCTGCTGTCCATTCATGCTATAAGTGAGTTTGAGTGAGATACCAAAAAAAAGTGTGTTTAGAAGCTAAGTATGGAACCAAATTAATTGGTGTAGGTAGGTGGGTATGTGTGCATGTATGTGTCTGTATGTGTGTATATTTGAGTATACCGGAAAGTCATACAGCTTTCCCTACCGTTACTTTGTTGCCTGTGAACATGTTTTATTTTTTATTTCAAAGGGCTTTCTAGAGACGGGCATTGGAAATTGGAATTCTGCACTAGTCCAGAAAACTTTATATACTGTCTTTGCAAGGGTCTTCTTCCTGTATTTACTTTCTTGCTCCCGCCCCAGACACATCCAATAAGCGAACAATGTTTTTGCGTGATTTTTCCAGAGGCCTGTACTACGAAGCAAGATCAACATGCCCTGGATCTCTTTCAGTTATCCGGTGTTACGGTTTAACGAGAGACCATGGCGACCATCAGCCAAATGCGTCACAGCTGTTGTTGTAGTGACGGCAGCTGTTGAAAACGGGAAAAGAATACGTAGCTGTCCGCGTGAATGCCTTTTTGTTAAGTTGTCATCAAAATGATAAAACAACGACGTTTAGCTACGTTACCTCTCTGATTTGTCTGTGGAGTCTTGTCTGAGGAAACTTGTCAGTCGCGTTTTGAATGTGTTGTTTAGGAAAACAGGAAGACAGCGTTGGTCTTCCTGTTATAATGTCTATAATACGTTTATTTAATACATATTCGTCTTCAGAGCTTGTTTAAGTAAACACATGTCACGTAGAAAAGTATTTAGCACTTTTTAAAAGTAGAAAATAAATTAATAAACAAGTTGGATTCGAACTCGTACCACTGTGGGAAAAAATGAAACTCAGAGAATAACGCGGTGCGCCATCACATCACATTAATAAGTGGTGGGCATGGCATGATATGAACTCAAACGTCACACAGAGTCTTTTAAAACCAGGAGGCGGCCAGATGAACTTGTGACCAGTTGCTCTTGCTCAGAAATTGTTTTTATTTTGTTTGATTCACACAACATGCACATGTCTTGTATTTTTGTCCACGGTAGCACATTGAATTAAACTTGAAACGCAAATGTTTCTGACAAACCAAATAATAAATAAAAAAAACATGATTTCACGGGATTCAAACGTGTCGTTGTGGGGAAAAAGCAAGAGACAGCAGACCAACTCAGTGCGCCACAGGCTCTACAGTAAATGATGGTTAAGTAAATATCTCATAGATCGTATTTTTAAACTGGGCCTACAATATTGTATGGGCAGCCTAAGGCCTGTATACATACCTTTTTAGTGCATAGAATACTAAGCTATTAAAGATGCCATATTATGCTCATTTTCAGGTTCATAATTGTATTTTAAGGTTGTACCAGAATAGGTTTACATGGTTTAATTTTCAAAAAACACCATATATTTGTTGTACAGCACAGCTCTCTCACAGCTGCAGCTTCTGTTTTCACCTTGTGTCCAGGTCTCTGTTTTAGCTACAGAGTGAATCATCTTTCCTTCTGTACTCTTTGATTCCACTCGCACATGCGCAGTAGCTCAGATCGTAGATCATGTCAGTTAGCTCCATAGACAGTAAAAGAAAGGTTGTTTCTCCAACTTACAAAGCAGGATTAGCCGGGAGACTTCTTCTAAAGGAGGGCGCACATGTAAGTACTTATTTTGTAAATTATGGTGAACTTGTGTGTGTTATAACAGTGCTTTGCCATTGAGAACGAGCTAGCATGCTAACGCTAGCGCTAGCATACTAACGGTTGTGTTTAGCCCGTCGTTTCGGCTAGTTACGTAACAAGCCCTGCAGATTTTGAACAGCTCACCCAGAGACTGAAGGCAGGACACATTCAGAAACCCGTATCTCACTCAAAACAGCATGGATAGATTTTTTTCCAAGTTTGTATGCGTGTCAGACACAACAACACCCCAAATCCCAGAAAAAGTGATTTTTTCATAGTATGGGAACTTTAAAATAATGTTGGTATGATTTTATAAATCATGCGTTCATGTTAGTGAATTTTTAGGATTAACTGTATGTGTGGGTGGCAACCTTAGTGACTACCTTACCAAGGCCAGTAAGCTTATCATCAACGTTTTTTTTTTGTTTTTTTTCACAATAGACTGATTTATATTTGCTCATAATATGTTTGATTCATGTTAAGACATTTACATTTAGAAAAAAACTTTTAAATAATTAACAATAATTTGGTAGCCCCCCTGCAGTAACTCTGAGGACCCCCTAGGGGCCCCGGACCCTCTGTTGAAGATCCCTGGAGTAGAGCATTGCCTGATGGTGCTGGGTATTGCGTTCCAAACGTTTGTGGCTCTAATGGAGAAAGCTGACCAGCCAAATTCAGTGGACCTGTGCTGTACAACACAGTTGCCTCTGGTAGATGATCTCGTTTGATGTCATCTGAGCATAGTGAGGCAAACTCAACTGTCAGTGGAGGACAAGCAAGAGTGTGGGTCATTTTGTTCATCAAGCATGAGTTTGCAAGGTGAACACAATTTCCAAAGGGCAAAAGGTTGTACTTTGTAATTATATGAATGTGATGGTACCTCAAAGATATTTCGCCCAATATTTAAAAATAATATATTTTTGTATCAGTTTTCCCCAGTAAGAGTCATTTAACAACTCTCTGTCTTTACTCTCACTTGTTCTTAGTTACCATTTATTTGTGTGAAGCCACTTACCTTTGCCTATTTGCATATATTTGTTTGAATGCACCGCCTTTATCAATCTGTCAGCCAGTTGAAGCTGAATAAACAGAATGCACCTGGTCTAATATTTGTTTAAATGGTCCAACCATCATGTAAGTAAATCTAGACAAATCTAAACAAAGGAACAAAGTACAGCCTACTCCTTCTTTTCAGTCAGGCTTACACAAAAGAGGTCTGAGTTGGCCATATTT
Source organism: Gymnocephalus cernua (assembly GCA_023631565.1). NCBI lineage: Eukaryota > Metazoa > Chordata > Actinopteri > Perciformes > Percidae > Gymnocephalus > Gymnocephalus cernua. The sequence goes on from CM042429.1 coordinate 29,259,596, forward strand.
GTAGAGACATTTTATGTTACCATACATTAATCGATAAACTCTGTGATAGAGTAGGTTGGGTTCATTGCTAGCCACTTATCTATTCAAACAACTAGAATGTACTGTATACAGGATGACACAGGACTGAATCTATTTGTGTGAGAAAGTTGTACAAGGAGAAGAGGTTGTGAAAGTCAGAATGAAGTGCCAGGTGGAGCAATCGGAAGTGAACATCTGCCAGCAGCACACTATTTGCAATAAAAGCATCCTGCTTTCAAATGGGTCTTACTGTACGTTTAAATTTACTCCTGGTGAAATGTGAGTCTTTTTGACATGAAAATTTCAGATACAGGCACTCCACCATCACAGATTAAGTCAATAAATTTGTCTGCAAATTACTGTCAGCAGAAGCAAAGCTATAGCAAACAGTAGTGTAAGCATTATTATTAATTAACATAGATGACTATTCTACTTCACAAGTACGTATAATTAATCCTGAAGACCAGAAGAGACTACACAAAAGTACTGTAAGAGAAGCGAGTGTTTCAGTACAAAATGTCACACCCCCCTGCTTCCCGTCTTTGCGCTAAGCTAGAAAATGTCATGGAGACATGTCTGCATTGAAATCACTTGTTAAGACCCAAAATCTTCAGAGCATGTAGTAACACTACAGACTGTGAGTTGGTTATAATTTCTCAGGGACAGAGAACATATTCAGATTCAGTTGAGCGGTTTCCAACCAGAGGGATCATCTGAGCACACCTCAGGGAAGGAAAAGAACACACCCTACTCAGGTTTAATTACTTCTACCTCTGCAAGAGGCCATTCAGGTTGCTAGGTGGCTTTATTTAGATTCTCGGCTGCATGTATGAGTCTTAACAACACCTCTTGAGAGCAGGAGGAATCTGAGAGGATGAAGCTGTACAAACCTACCAAAGTATCCCCACATAGAGTCACTTAAAACAATGTAGCCTACATCAGAATAACAGACAATATATAGAGTAACATAATACCTGGCTGGTGTACATTGCAGCGTCTATGCAGCAATTTCACGCCTAAAATCACTGAGTGCTACAGCCATGCATGTGGCTACAGCCGATCGGTGGTATGTATAGGCTGTACTGAGGCACGGAGGGAGCGAAGTATGTACAGACAAATCTCTAAATGCATTTGCAAATCGCCACGTGCATTTGCAGATCTCTGTCATGACAGAAGTGTAGCAAAAGTCATGTGTAGAGGCCTGCTGAGTTGTAACTGATGATTAGTACGCATTTATTGTTTTGTCTACGCATTCACGTACGCACACAGATCTGTCTACACATATACAAATCTTAATACACTTGCAAATCTTTGGGATTTTTTGGAAATTTGGAGATTATTTTTTACAAATTTACAAATCTGATTAGGCACACAAGGATTCAAATCAAATCAAATTGATTTGTCACATACACAATCATACACAGTACAATGTACAGTGAAATTCATTGTATACCTGTTCCATCTCAATAAAAACAATAACGGTAAAATCCATAAAAATAGTAATACGGTATATACAACACGAGAAAATGAGTGGTGGGTGGGGGGCTAGATTCTGAAGACACATTTGCAGATTTCTTCTCCCACACCCTTTTTCTTTCATTCTGACTGCTGTGAAGACATGCCCAGACAATGCATATTGTCAATAACCGCTTCAGCATAAGCAGTAGTTTGTAATACAAACTGACAAAGCACAGAAACAATGGAAATGAGAGCCAATGAATGAAAGAAAGAAAGAGGATGGGAGAGTTATAGAAACAACAAACTTGGACTCCATTGTGTCCGTGGGTCTCACATTGCCTGCAGTCCAATGGTTGACTCGTAAACCGAGCTGCGTGGTAGCGTCAGCATTGTTCTTGCTCAAACCACACAAATGTAAGTTTTAATCCATCATTCATTCCCATGGATACATTCAGCCAAATCATAGCTCATACACTACGTACAATGAACTCAATAGGGTTGTGTCACAGCCTAACTGCTTGAGGGGCTACAAGCCTTTTTTGATCAAACAGCAATAATTGAACGCATATGCTGTTTAGTTTTTTCATTCACTTCCTGATTCTTGTAAACCGAATCGGGAAGTGAATGATGTGTTCACATCACATAACTTTGGATTTTCTGTTCTTCTGTTTAAACTAAAGTGAGAAACATTTTGACTAAAAGATAAAAACAGGGCGGAGAAAGAATGAAGAGTAATTTAGCTACTTCCTCCCTAAACTCCTCTGCTTGAGGTAAACAAGCTTTCTTGCACGCACAAGCACTCTCACACACAGGCACACACAGGCACACACACACACACACAATCTACCACTGAGTTGTAGTGGAAATTTTTGTGTGGTGTTTTGAGAGAGGCAGAGACTACACAGCACACAAAAGCAGCCTGTTTTGACAAAAACAGAGAGCCCCATGCTCTAATAATATACATACATGTACTATTATAAAGGTAGATTGTTATTATAATGTTCATATGCTTACAGTAAAATAGAAAAAAAACTAAGCACATGCAACAGCTGGAGTAGTTGTACTTAAAATAAGTTTTAGCCAACTTGTACTTTTATTGGTAGGTGTTAGAAGTCTCCTTGTGTTTAGCATCTGCACATACATGCTCTGTGTCACACTTAAGTCAAAGCATTTTCCAGTTTTCAGATGAAGGTTTAAAAAATATATTAACAAGAACAAAGGTCTGCAGCCACACTTAGTCTCTGGGGTTCATTATACTTAAATCCTGACAAGGATAGGGTTGATTATCACAATAGCTCTGAAATCATTACACCGTTTTTAATGGCTGATGTACTGACTTTTTTTAGTAGATGTTGGTGTGTTTGTGAAGGGAGGACAGTGTCTGTCTGCAAACAGTGAATCATTGACCACGCCTATTCTCTGCTGTCTTCTTGTCTGTTCTGGTGTCTCTCATCACACTAATACCAAACCCACTTGAAACATTGAAACATGTTTTACCGCATACCACTTATTATATTTTCAACCCACAGTTGCAACATATTTGTCTGTGCATGCAGAGAAAGACTTTTTGATTGTTGAGAGTCTCATTCCAAACATAGCAGCTTGGAGGCTGTAGTCTGTTGTACTTGTTGCTTTCATAAAAGTGTGTATTCTTCTCCTCTGACACATTGCTGCATACTAGGGCTGTATTAACAGTCATAAAGACACAAAGTTGGGCTGACATGGAGTAGTAGAAAAAATTGAGATAAGAGTTGTGCAGACTTGTTCCATGTTGCTGTAGTAACTCAGTAAAGCTTATTGTTTGGTGTAATGTTAGTCAGACAAAATTGTACCACAGTTTGCTAGTAGTGTTGGAAATAATACCCTATTCTTTTATCTAAAATTAGCAATACCAGGCCACCCGGGTAGCTCTAAGATAATAGAATGCCTAAAAATCTGTAAGGGGCTCTATAAGTGCATAGAGGTCTGCTGTTTCTCCCTCCTCTTCTCCGGGTTAAATTGAAGGGTGTCGTGGTGGTATTTTTTCCAAGTATTTGACCGGAGAAGAGGAGGGAGAAATGGCAGATCTCTATCTGCTTATGGAGCCCCATTCCCCGGATTAAATGGAAGGGTGTCAGGGTGGGATTTTTTCCAAGTATTCGACCGGAGAAGGGGAGAGAGAACATTACTAATTCATTTGTTATCTTGATAAAACAAACTTTGTTATATCGAGATAACAAACTAATAAGTTGTTATCACAAGATAATAGTACATTAAAAAAAAATCCATAAAAACAAAATTAAAAAAATCCATGGCCGTTCTTGGCTTCCGTAGTTTTTCCTTCATTTTGTATTTAATTTTGAGGTTCAAATACTTCCTTTTGGTAACTTTTTATGCACTGTTTTTTGGTGGATTAGCTTGTCTGCACGCATTTTTTGATGCATCGGAAATGATCTACTATGGTGTCAAATTGCTTACCAAGGTCTTGTACCACCTTTTTCAGTCCAAACACACACACACACACACACACACACACACACACACACACACACACACACACACACACACACACACACACACACACACACACACAGTTCAAAATTTTAAAGACCACAACAACAACCAAATTGGCTCAGAGCTTTCTTGCCTTATTTAATTTGTACTAAATAAGAACACTGAGTAATCCAACATGAACAGTATTACAGTCACATGTAATGTCATTATCACATGTTCTTAAAGGGAAACTTAAACACACACAGATGAATCCCTCAAATAATTGAATACACAACATCCAATCTTGCATTATACATTATGACTACCTTTCCCAAACTGGTAATACTGGTTTAAACGGGCGCTTTTGTCAGAGGGAAAGCAAGAAGGAGTACACCCCAGCATTGTCATTTTGAAAGTTTATTTTTCTGTAGAGAAGAAAGAAAGAAAGAAAGAAAGAAAGAAAGAAAGAAAGAAAAGATTTGAAGAGGGGCGAGGCTTGGAAAGAGGGTGTGTCAACCTCTATTTAAATACACTTGTGTCCGTGCTCTCTTCTCAAATCCCTCTCTTCCACCCTCTCTACCTACACAAGTTCTCATACAAATTCGGTAAGTGGAAATATGTTTTAAAAATCATATTTGAAATACAGCATTAATCATTTTGCATTTATTTTATCTCAATAGCTAATACCTGATATGTAGCATGATGTGGCATGAGGTGCATGAATGAACTTCTGGGTGGGGTGTACTGTGTTTAGTGCTACGTTTAAATATGAGTTATATTTGAATCTATAGAAAGATTATAACAATTATAATTTGACTATTATAATCGTGGCAATCATAAAATTGGTGGAAATTCAGTAAATTAAAACTACTAAGAATTCTGGGGGGAAAAACTATGAAAAGTTGTTTTAAAAGATCTACACACATGCAGTAGGGTGGGAAAACTGAGAGGAACAAAAAATGAGGAAGTGAGGACAATGTTTGGCAGTTATCTTAATACATCCATGGGCAGTATCGAGCCAAAGCCATTGAAAAGAAGCATGACGACCATACTGATACTATAGTCACAATAGAGACAGAGCACAACACCACATGCCACTGTAAGCCGGAGGGGAAAACAATCTGTGCCACAAAATGCAACTAAGGGCTGAAATGATAACATAATGCTTGTAGCTAACACAAAATATTAGATTTAAGCATGTCAAATGATTATTTAAAGGTCCCATGACATGGTGCTCTTTGGATGCTTTTATATAGGCCTTAGTGGTCCCCTAATACTGATGTCTCTTTCCCAAAATTTAGCCTTGGTGCAGAATTACAGCCACTAGAGCCAGTCCCACAATGAGCTTTCCTCAGACCGTGCCATTTCTGTGTCTGTAGCTATTGAGGAGGAGAGAGGGGGGGGCAAGGTGGAGGGTGGGGGTGTGGCCTTGACCAACTGCCACTTTTCTTGTTTGAAAGCCAAGTCTCTTTCTCATGGGCGGGCCAAATTCTCTGGGCGGGCAAAGCAGAGAAAGGGGAGGTAACCTTCCTCCTTATGACCTCATAAGGAGGAGATTCCAGAACAGCGCATCTGAGCTTACTTTTTCTCAAAGGCATAGCAGGATACCCAGGGTTCGGTTTACACCTATCACCATTTCAAGCCAATTGGGGACCATAGGCAAGCTGGGGTTGAGTCAATGTTAAAAAACCTCATAAAGTGAAATGTTCATGTCATGGGACCTTTAAGCAAACTATGTCTACCAAAAAGGACAGGTTAGCTGTTAGTATGTTAATATTAGCTACGTGTTAGCAAGCTAAGGCACTTGCAGACATACTGCACTTTATGTGTCCACATTCCTCTATAACACAAGTTGCATACTGTCAAAAAGTTTTAGTTTAAAGATCCAATATGTAATACTGACAGCTAGTGTTTAAAATAGTTACTGCAGTTCAAATTCAAAATACTGGAGAGAGTCGTCTCCCCCGTCTCCTCCTCCCCAGACTCGAAGTTCACGGAGGTTGCCAGGCTGAGTCCGGAGCATCCACAACAATGTTAGTAGATGCTTGTCTCACATAGGCACAGCGGAGTAGCTAACGTTAGATAGTCATAAAAGCCCGTGCTCACGCGGAGCTCTGTACCCAACTGACAGACACACTTTCTTAGAATTACAGTAGGAACTGCCTAAAACCCACAACCTTGCCTTTCTCTCCACACGCCAGACAGACACACTTCCTTGGCTTAGAATTACGATAGGAACCGCTAAAAATAACACTACCTTGTCGTCCTTTTCCACCCGACTGAAATAACTTTATTGTCTTAGAATTACGGCAACAATCGCTAAACACACTGCTAACTTGTGGTCTTCTCTTCTGGATTTACAGCCCCCCTCTTGGCTTAAAATAACTCACCTACAGCGGGCTACGGCGTTGTAAACAGCCGTGGCCAGCTATGGTCCTCCAGTAACGTTAGCTAGATAGCAGGGTTAGCATGGTGGCGTTAGCCAGGACCAGTTACCGGCTGAGTCTCAATTGTTTTTGCAAGTAACCAACTTGTGTTTTTAGCTATATAATTCAATGTGACTACACAAATGTTGAAAGGACATAAAATGCTCGTCCCTAGTAGCTGTGATAAATTAGCCTGAAGCTAATGCTTATCCATTCAGGAGGAAATAAGCCAACTCAGCGTCCTTTTGGGCTGTAAGCTGTCTCCATCTTTCAAATACCTCTCCAATATTTACCCAGGGTTTGTTACGTCTCTGGTCACGCAACTGTTAGAAACATGCCGGTTTTTTAGGTCGAGTAGAATCTATCTCCGTTGATTCCGTTCGTTCGTTTGCTGCTTTCATGGCTGTACTAACGTTACAGCTGTAGCGTGCTGGGTTTACCTGTTTACAGGTATATCTGGCAACCCGGCCTGGCTGTCAAACTGGGCAGTTGATAACAACACACAGACCAAAACATTAACATAGATTCCGTCACGGATTGTACATTTCAAAAAGAAAAAATACTGACTTTAGCATTGTTGTCAGAAAAGATAGTATTTCAGCCTAACATGTTTTCTTAATATCTGATGAGGCATTGGTGTCATTTTTGGATTTATTACAGTACATATATTACATTTTGGACCTTTAAGAACCTTACAGAAATATAGTTAGCCTAAAACTAACATGTGATGACTGTCATCAAATGTCAGTACACAGGTATCGTTAGGCATACTGAGTGTCAGGATCTCACAGTTTTCCCATTCTTCATGCTGTATCCACTTTTGTCTTCCTAAAAGCTCAGTTTTATGGTTTGGCAGCTTATAAAAACTTAGTTATGGGTTGTTTACCCTGTTGTTAGTTCATCTCACCACACAGCAGCTTTAAGTAATTTTTCTGTTGTTTGCTAGCAGACGGAATTGACAGAGAGGCCCCTCCATGCAATACAAAGTCAATGGAGAGCAATGAATTGTTTTCCCCTCCGGTGTGGGCGGGAATTAAAAAAGCTTATAACGCTATACCACTACCAAGGCTCAAAATAGCACCACACTTCCACGGTAGCATAATGAGGGTCCCTACATGTAAACCGAAGCATTGAGAACTTTGTAAGTGTACAGACAGTTTTTTAAAAAGATAGTTTAGAAAGACAGTACCGTTCACATATACAGGCGGGCGCCATCTTGGGAAAACAGTCACGACCAGTTGAACGCCGAACGCCGTGCAGCCAGTAACATAGCTCAAACACGCATTCGTCGTTCAACTGGTGGTTACTTTTTTCCCAAGATGGCACCCGCCTGTATACGTGAATGGTACTGTCTTTCTAAACTATCTTTTTAAAAACTGTCTGTACATAGTCTGGCTATCACCAGACCAAGCTCAATAGATTTAAGATTGAGCATTGTTCTGGGGAGTCTGCTCTGTATTTTCTAACTAACTAAAATAAACTAAAATAAAATAAAAACTAATTGAAAATGAAAAACTATAACCTTGAACCAAACCAATTTGCTTTTCTTTTTCACCACCTATACTTGAACATGCCTCTTGTTTAAAACCAATAGTCACTAGAAATGTAGCCCTCATGGAGAGAAAAGGTGACAAGGCAAAAATAGAGCAAGACTTATGCGAAAAGGAAAATGTCAATGTCAATAATATGTTCTTGTTCCAGCTACCATGTCACAGCTCATGCAGGCAATGGATCGCCTCAGGGCTATCTTCGACTAGTACGCTGGAAAAGAAGGAGACAAAGACACTTTGACCAAGAAAGAACTTGCTGAACTGCTCCGCGCAGAGCTTGGTGATCCAGAAGTAAGTCGAAAAGATCTAGCACTATTGCAACTCTGGCTCTTTGGCATATTGTTTTGTTTTACAATCTATTTACAACTCCTGTTTCTCTTGCTTTAGCCCCAGAGCAAAGCTGAAGTGGACAAATTCTTCGGCATGCTGGATAACGACGGTGATGGTGTTGTTTCTTTCGAGGAGTATGTCACTTTTGTGGCAGCCGTCACTGTGATACTTTCCTCTTCCTCTTGAATGTTGCCTTAGAACTTTGGTGTCATATTTAATGTGCACTAAATAAAAAAAACTGAGTAATCCAACTTATTACAGTCACATCTGTAAAATATGCATGTCATTATCACATATCACATTTTTATCACATATTTCTGAAAAAGAAAACTTGGTTAAACACACACAGATCATAGATGGGTTATTACTGTATGTTGGCTGAAGGGACTTGAAAGTTGCTGACTTTGAGTGTGTTTCACTGATTTTGAATGTCATAAGTAAGCAATAAAGAAACCAAAAATAAATGTCACATTGTGTGTGTTCCTAAACAAAATATAGATATTGTGCAAACTCAGGCTAATGACCCTCTCTCCACATCTACAGCAGAAATGTCTTAAAAATTATCTTTAAGAACATAATCTGGCTAAAATGCTAAAATGTCTCCTAGCTCCTCATTCAGGACGCTTTACCGAAAGAACAGAAAAAAACAATGAGGGAGAGGCAAACTGTTTTATGTGGTTCGTAAAAGGCTTTAAGTACGACTTGAAGATAGTAATAGCTTACATAAAGTCTGTTTAAAATACATCTCCTAACCTTATAAGCAGCTCATTCCATTTCAATAAAACTAAGATACTATGTAGAAGTAATCTTCCCGCACTTGTTCGTTCGTCAGATGCTTATGCTGCACCGTGCACCTTGTGTTTAGATTAGGGATGCACCAAATCCAGATTTTTGGGGTTCAGCCGAATACCGAATCCACTGGTCAAGATTCTGCCGAATCTAAAACCGAATACCGAATCCTACTCCTATCCTCAGTCCATTAACACAGTAAACACATTAATGAACGTCCACAGCCTCTAAAATAGTTTAATGCAACAACTTAATGTTGAATTCACACGCTCTTTTCACATCGTAGGAAAGCACATCGCTATCGCCAGATGAGTGACAATTTTGTTTAGCAAATCTTTGCTAACGAGTGTATGATGAAGGCATGTTGGGTGGGTGAAATTAGAAAGCTAACGAGTCAGCGATAGCTAATGAGTAGCAGCCGGCCGTTCGGTCGCTCCGCTCCCACTATAGGGAGTTGTCATTTGCCGAGAGAACAGCTGACAGCGCGGGAGAGGCACACAAGTTTTTAGCTGTGACTGGCCTTCCTTTGCTGTAACTGAAGTTGCTGCATTTTGGCAGCTGTCTGTAGATTCCTTCATTCACAACTCATATTCCTTCGGATGTTTCATATGCAATTGTTTTAACAGCGACAATGTTGTGTATTGTTTAGGGTCCTTGCCACCACGAGACAAATCGGCATTGCAAATTGAACATGTAGCTCGACTTGAATCGCCTTCTTTTAACTGAAAGTACTGCCAAACAACACTTTTTCTGCTCACAAGTTCCATTTTCACTTTCTCACAGCCTACTGCATTGAACAGTCCACCTACATAAACACCTTCCCGTAATCAACAGCAGCGTCATTACGTATTACGCATTCCTTCGAACCCCGTCAAAAAGCCCAATATTTGTCCGAACCCGAACCCAAATCCTGGATTCGGTGCACCCCTAGACTTCCCTAGAGTTTCCAATGACGGCTTTTCAGATGGTTCGAGATGGTTCTGGCGCGTCAGGTTAGGAAAAATACTCCATAACAAGTAAATGTAGGCCTACTTTTGTACTTCATACATGTAATAAAAGTATACCAAATTTACAATGGTCCCATTTAGTGTTTAATTATTGGCACATACATTGTGTTAGTCAGGATCTTGCATGGAGGTCTTCGTATAGCTGAAAAGTAATTCAATAAGTGACATTTGACTGGAAAATAGATCATCAAAACAAACAGCACATACATCAATTGAAATAGATCTAAATGGGCACCTGGGTACCTCACCTGGTAGAGCAGGAGCCCATATGTAGAGGTTTATTCCTCAACGCAGCAGCCGCAGGTTTGACCATGCCCTGTGGCCCTTTGCTGCATGTCATTCCCCCTCTCTCTCCCCTTTCATGTCAACACTGTCCTATATAAATGCAGGCCTAAAATGAAAGAAATATTTAAAAAAAAGAGAGAAAAAAGAAATAGATCTAAATCAATAAGTAAAAAAAAACTAAAATAAAAGGCTACATTTACAACTAAAGAGTACAGATTTAAAAAATAAAATAAAAGGGATTCCTTTTTCCATTGGTATTTTCATTTTCAAGTTGGTGTTACTTCTACTACTACTACTTAAATGCTACTCTACCTGGGCATTACCTGTCCTTACAGGTTATGAATTGAGGATTTGATGTTGCCTTATCCTGCGGGCTGAAGGAGATTATATGGACCACCATTACTTACTACACAACATGCAATCATCTATTTACATCCTAGTATTCAAATATGACTTGTACCTTTCCTGAACTAGTATTATTGGTATGAAAGGAGGCTTTTTTCAGAGGGGAAGCAAGAAAGAGTACACCCCACTGCTGTTGCTTGTTTTTCTGGAGAGAAGAAAAAAAGAAAAAAGAAAATAAAATATTAAGAGGGGCAAGGCTTGGAAAGAGGGTGTGTCAACCTCTATTTAAATACATTTGTGTCCGTGCTCTCTTCTCAAATCCCTCTCTTCCACCTTCTCTACCTACACAAGTTCCCATACAAATTTGGTAAGTGGAAATATGTTTAAAAGAATCTTTTTTGAAGTACAGCATTAATGATTTTGCATTTAGTTTATCTAAATAGTTGATACTTGATATGATGTGGCATGAGATGCATGAGTAAGCTTCTGGGTGTGGTCGGTGTATTGTGTGGAGTGCTATGTCTGAAAAGGACTTACATGTCTTACATGGAAAGATTATGACAATTATATAATTTGACTATTATAACAGCGACAATTGTTAAATAGTGGGAATTCAGTAAGTTCGAGTTACCAAGAATTCTGGGAAAAACAATGAAAAGTTGTTTTAAAAACTCTTCAGACATGCAGTAGGGTGGGAAAACTGAGAGGAATAAAAAATTAGTGAGTGAGGACAATGTATGGCAGCATCGAGCCGAAGCCCTTGAGAAGAAACTGCTAGTTAAGTGAGTTGGCATAACGACTATATGCTGGAAGTCAGCATAGCGTTTTTGATGCCTTGAATTGTTTTAAAAACGTTCAGAGACTTGCCTGTCACACCAAACTGTCAATTTGCTTTTCTGTTGCACTACCCATACTTGATCATGTATCTTGTTTAAAACCAATGGTCATTGGAAATGTAGTATTTTCCTCCTTAGGGAGAAAAAAGGATGACAAGGCAACAGCAGAGCAAGACTTAGGAAAAAAGGAAAATCAGAATTATAGCTTGTACTGACTTTTTTCTTAAAAAAAACAGTTATATTCATGTGGAAGTGTGTCTTTGGCAGTAACAAGGTGCTCATCCAACTCCTCTTAATTTGATGTTTTAACGCAGTAGAGTCCGACCCATGTGTTTAACTGTGGTATGAAACGTTACCACATATTGCCAGCCATGTAAATGCAATACATTAATAAATAAATAAACATTGAACTACACCAATATGTTCTCGTTCCAGCCACCATGTCACAGCTCACACAGGCAATGGATCTCCTCAAGAGTATCTTCGACAAGTACGCTGGAAAAGAAGGAGCCAAAGACACTTTGACCAAGAAAGAACTTGCTGAACTGCTCCGAGTAGAGTTTTCTGGGGCAGGAGTAAGTACATAAAAAGATGTAGCACTATTGCAACAGAGAGCTGTGAATACCTGTGTTTGACATGCTTTTACATCTTTACTTATAACTCCTACTGTTTCTCTTTCTTTAGCCCCAAAGCAAAGCTGAAATGGACAAATTCTTCGGCATGCTGGATAACGACGGTGATGGTGTTGTTTCTTTCGAGGAGTATGTCAGTTTTGTAGCAGCCATCACTGTGATAAGCACTAAGAAATAAGTATTGGCCACATTGCCTCAGAACTTCGGTGCCTTATTTAATTTGTCCCAAATTTAAACAAAAAAAATTGGAGTAATCCAACTTATTACAGTCACATCTATAAAATATACATGTCAGTATCACATGTTCAGAAAAGGAAAACTTTGTTAAACACAGATAAATCAAAGATGGGTTAATTACGTTGGCTTAAGGGACTTGAAAGATGCTGGCTTTGAGTGTGTTTTCACTGATGTTAATTACATAACTGGTGACTAATAAAGAAACAAAAATACATGGTGTCACGTTTTATGATTTTGTGTCTGTTCCTAAATGAAATACAGATATTGTGCAAACTCAGGCAGATGCCCCTCTCTCCACAGGCAGAAATGCCTTAAAATAATCTTTAAAAACATAGTATGCCTTTCATATATTTCATGAACTAAAAGCTGGACTTAAAAAACATGTTTGGCATTTATGATATAAAATATATAAAAGATATAAAATTATCAATTGATTATCAAAATATGTGATTAATTTTCTGTTGATCAAGACAAGTAGATTAGCTTTAGTAATATTGCGTCCAGTCCAGTCTTTATCCCTTGGCAATAAGAATGGTCTACTCATCCTCATCATGTCTACTAACTAATGACCCATAATCACAGGTTATGGTCTTATGAGTTGTGACTATAGCCCAAACAAAGATTATGTCCTTTCATTTAAAGGACGTTTAGAAAACCGAATATGTGAAACTATCCAAAATTTTACAGTTAAAAAGAAGTTTTAGAAAAAAAATAATTATGAGGATCCATGAGGGATCCACAGATTAGAAACCACTGGCTACAGTCAGACTTGTTTATTACGGTACATTGCTATTTTAGCCTGGAAATAACGCTAACTGACTCACAACTTGTCTGGATACAATTATGTGGCCTACCCAGCACAGCATACTCATCGACACACCCTCAAAAGGAGTCTGAAGTGGAAGTGACCCACATGGAACGCATCCTGTGCATGGATCCTGTGGCGGTCTCGCGAATCATCGGACTCTGTCGGCTTTTTCCGATGATCAAACTCGGTCAGTTAGCTAGCCAAACTGATTAGCCTGCTACTACAAGCTAATGTTTGCAGGATATTTATTGTTAGCTGAATTGGAGTGGATGATACAAAGAGTATAGGAAAATGTCGGACGTCGAGGGACAAGGGATTTGTTCATCGGTCCCTCCGTTGCCTCACCCTTCTTCTCGTAACGGCTCCGGTAGCAGTAACGTTACACCGGGCACCGGCGGCAGCTGCCAGACGGCAACCACCGTTACTTCAGGCCCACGGCTAGTTCGAATAGTGAAGTCTGACTCGGGCTATGGTTTCAATGTTCGGGGACAAGTTAGTGAAGGCGGGCAACTACGGAGCATTAACGGAGAACTGTACGCTCCCCTGCAGCATGTTAGTGCCGTCCTACCGGGAGGTGCCGCCGACAGAGCCGGTATTTCGAAGGGGGACAGGATTCTTGAGGTGTAAGTGGTTACTGTTTTAGCTTAACCAAAAGCATATTATGAGTAAAATACAAATGAGTCTTTCATCTCAGAATGATTGTCAATGAAAATCGAGGCAAGCAGGACCTGTGAGCATGATTCACTGTTTTTTTACTGGGACCAGTGTCGGCCACCAAGAAGTCTGTGTGTGCGTGCACTATCATAGTGGTTTGGCTGGGCAGAATAGCTGTTCATCCTAATGAAAGGAGTGTCTGTGTGTCAGAGAGAAAAGCTCCAGGGATTATTAGGAATTCCCGTCACACGGGAGCCTATTCCACTCATGTCTCAAGTCACCCCTAGAACACATTCATACCATTGGAGCCAGATTAAGTGTGTAGCCTACTACTGTATTTCTGCATGACACACTGCATCTAGTGAAGGTTAAAACAAGGCAAATCAGCATAACTAAATTTGGTCAGATAACCACACATGGCTTTGATGTTACTATCAGTGAGCACTGATGTGTGCTGCTGCATGTAGGATAGTGGTGGTTGTCCTGGCCCCTTAGTATGCATGGAGATTGCTTGCTGATGTTAGGCTGTGTTGCTATGGCGAGGAACACGCAGCAACACGCAGCAACACACAGCTCCAGTACTGGCGCTTCAGTCTGTTTGTGTGGAATAAGGTGATGCAGAAAGGGAGGGATGCTTTCAGTTCAATTCTGATTGGCTTAGCTCTCTTAAAATTCAGGATCTCATTGGCTGGCTTTTGCACACTGCTTTCTTAATGGATGGCCTGCAGTAACCTGGCAGTTTGTTGACCCCAATTTGATTGTGTGCAAGCATGTGGATGTATGTATGTGCAGCCTGCTAGCCCATTTATTTCACCCACGTATCAGTTACTTTGGTCAATATAGTCCTCTGATTATTGGCTTCATTCATTGTGATTAATTTCATATTTGTGTTCATGTTCATACCTACCTTTTGCACTAATGTAAGCTGCCTCGGTGTACTGTAGGCTTCAACTAATAATGCTTTATTATTATTCCTGTCAAGGCACAGTATGGACACAGTAACATAGTATGCACACAGTGGAGTAGCATACTAGCTGCAGTGGTATATCTCTCTGCTATTCTCTATGCAATCAATACTTCTTTGCACATTTACAAACAACTCCTGCTTCTGAGCCTTTAATGCAGAAGAATCTATCATGCTAGACAAATTTTTCAGCCTCCTGCTTGATGATAAAGGCTATGTATAAGCTTAAACGCTCGGAACACTTCTCTCTTTAAGCTGTGCAGTGTATGTTATTGTGGCAAATTAAGCTTTGAGTTTTAGAGTGTGTATGGATGCGTCTCTGCTTGTGCATAAGTGTAAGTGTTCATGCATAGAGTACAAAATAGAAAACTACTCTTCAGCAGCTAAATAAATGAACTATTACCTTGTTAGGGCTGCAACTAACGATTCTTTTTCATTGTCGAGTAATCTGTTGATTATTTTCTCGGTTAATCGAATAGTTGTTTAGTCTATAAAATGTCAGAAAATGGTAAAAAAATGTCGATCTGTGTTCTCCAAAGACCAAGACGACGAATGGCTTGTTTTGTCCATGACCCAAAGATATTTAGTTTACTGTCATAGAGGAGTGAAGAAACTAGAAAATATTCACATTTAAGAAGCTGAAATAAGATCATTTTTACCTTTTCTTTCTTTCTTTTTTCATAAAAATGACTCAAACTGATTAGGCCTAATCAATTATCAAAATAGTTGACGATTACTTTAATAGTTGACAACTAATCGATTAGCCTAATCGATTCATCTTTGCAGCTCAAATCACCTTGAATTATAACGACAGAAGAACTGAAAATATGACACACTGGGAAATGTCTCTTAAAACAATTTATGATGTTTAGAAGTGCTGATGGTGCAAGTGCAAAGGCCACTACATCAGGTGCTTATTATATAGTCATAAAGCTGCTAGAATGAAAGCGCTGCCGAAATGCTTAGTCTGTATTTTGTGTTGTAGGAGACATTTGGTCTTTCTATTACTACACCTGCAAGATGGTTTTATTTGTCTCCCCTATCAGTCTTTGTTTATTTCTACCTACCTACATAATCATCTTTCAGATTTGCTATGTGCACCCTAGCTCAAAGGCCTTCCTTGACTCGCTTGCATGTTCATGTGTCTAACATTGAGTCATTAGGTATTAGAGAGCTTTAGCTGTGTGACACCCTGTCAACGTCATGGCATGACACGGTGGTTGACATAACAGATCAGATGTCAGTCACAAGTTCTATGTTGCATATAAACATGGCGCAAATGAATGGCAGTATTGGATTTACAGCAATTCTGCATCAATGTGATGAAGTGCCTTGTTTTGAGTATGTGTATAATCAAGATTACAGTTCGTATTTCCTCAGTTTCCTCATTTTCTACCTTTCTATTCACCTATGCACTGTTGTCCTTGTCACAGTGCTAACGTCATCGTTGACGTGTGGAGGCAGTAGTAAGACATGCTAATAAGGTTAATAATGAATAAGGTTTTTGCCGGCTGATTTCACCAGTGACATGCATGTGATCCCTCACTGGATTCCTATCTGTTACCACTGCCAATTGGGTTCATTAAACATTGACTGCCTCCATAGTTCTCATGAGGAAGAGATGACAACATGTTTGTTGGCCTCTCTGGATATGAGTTAGGCATGTTTGTATACCAAATAGGAATGCTCGAAAGATCATTATAAAAGTAGGATTAGCATACAAACCGTTTGCATACAGTTACACCCCTGAATGCTATTCAAGAATCTTGGCCATTTCTGGTCATGGTTAGGCAGTGTGAAAATTTTGTCTGAGAAGTATAATAATCAAAGTATAATTTAACAACATATTCTAATTTTTAACATCAACCTATTCTGCAAAACTCAAACAGGAAGCCATAGTATTAGAAGATCATAGCCAGCTTTTACTGCCACACAAATAGTGACCAAGATATTCCCCAAGGTATCGACTGGGTTGCATTCTGGTTATGCAAAAGTCAAAACAAGTGACATTTGAGGCAGTTCTGGCTTCTGTCTGTTCAAGTAGAAGTGAGGCCAACTATGCTTCCATGCTAATATTTTTAACTATTTAAATAGAAAAAGTCCATTACATAAGCACAAAGCCTGAATCTCATTCTGGCATGGTTTATAAATCACCTTCATTTGTTTTTGTTATTAATAGCATCAGAAACAGCTAGAGGCGATGCTGAGAGTTTTAAGAAGAGATTCTGTGGCTGTTGTGAGTAAAGTTAACTATAGGTCAGGACGCTACAGCGCTGTCATCAGCACTGTGTCATGCCTCTGACACATGCCTGCCAAAGGGCACACACCCAGTGCTGCTCATGCTCAGCTGTGCTAATGACATAAACCAAAGGTCTTATTCCTGATGGGAAAGATGTGAGCCCAGAGTGATGACGCCTCTGTCACTCTGCCACACATAAACAGAAGCTGTTTCACCTGACTCACTTTATAACAAGTCTATGTTTATTTTTGAAGTTGTAGTTTTTTATTAATATTTGATATATTTGATTGATTTATGTTGTGAGATATTTCTTGTATTTTGTTTTACTCCTGGATATGTAAAACCTTTTAGGATAATTTAGTCCAGTACAGAATGTGCCATTGACAAACAATGCAAGTAGAACTCTTAGAAAAATAAATACCGGTAGACTAAGCAAGATAGTATTTATATAGTATATAAGAAAATGCTCTGCATGAATACAAAATAAACTCAACAACTATCTACATCTCGTCCTCCATGTTTTCAACAGTAATGGTGTAAATGTAGAGGGAGCGACCCACAAGCAGGTGGTGGACCTGATCCGGGCTGGAGAGAGGGAGCTGGTGCTGGCCGTGCTGTCCGTCCCGCCCCAGGAGGCCGACTGCCTGGATCCTGGAGATGACATTTCAGCCCAGTCCTGCTATGACTACTCCGACAAGCAGGCCGTCCCCATCTCTGTGCCAAGTTACAAACACACTGAGCTCAACCAAGAAAAGTTTGTGGTAGGTGCACTTGTGGATGAAGTCATAGATGGCTAATTGAGAGGATGATGTTGAATTTGGAGGCATGGAGGATATGATTTTAACTCCCTGTCATTGGGTTAGGACATTTATTTTCATTATTCTCTGCACTCTCCCTTTTCTAGGTATTTAATGTGTACATGGCAGGCAGGCAGCTGTGCTCCAAGCGTTACCGCGAGTTTGTAATCCTACACCAAAACCTGAAGAGAGAGTTTGCCAACTTTACCTTCCCCAAGCTGCCTGGGAAATGGCCTTTTTCCCTGTCGGAGCAGCAGCTGGACGCACGGCGCAGAGGCTTGGAAGAATACCTGGAAAAAGGTCAGGGAGAAAGAAGGAGATGTAGGATTTCTGAAAAGAAAAAAAAGTTTTGTAAAGTCAAATGTAGTAATGATAGTAATCATCTCTGGGATTTGTAAAGTAAAGTAAAGTAATGGGGGAAAGCATGTAGAAAGATCTGGGAGAAATACTGTCCACTCCAGAGTACATAACTCTACCGTCTATTGTATTGCATATTTTGTCTCTTGTGTGCAGTGTGCTCTGTACGGGTAATTGGAGAAAGTGACATCATGCAGGAGTTCCTCTCTGAATCAGATGAGGTGAAACAAAATAAAAACATACAGGTACATGATTGTTACATTTCTTTTTGCGGTCCTCTGCCTGTGACTCACCGTGCCGTTTGTCTCTCCTTCTCGCGACCTAGAACTACAATGGCGTGTCAGACGTGGAGTTGAGAATAGCCATGCCTGACAAAACCACGCTCACCGTCAGAGTTCGCAAAAACTCTACTACAGACCAGGTTTACCAGGTAAACACATTCACAATCCTGAATAACCATTATAACCATAACCTTATTTCAGTCATCTCGCAAATATTTTATTCTTTCTGTTTCCTTTTTTTAACCCTCTCTCATTCTGTCTCTTTCTCTTTCAGGCTGTGGTTATGAAACTAGGGATGGATAGTGTAACAGCCAGCTACTTTGCTCTGTTTGAGGTCATCAACCACACCTTTGGTTAGTCAGAACATGTAATTGAGCTTTACATTTTTGTGTGTATCCTCCTTTTCTACACTGAAACTGGTTCCCATCTTACTTTAAACCACGGATTCTTCATGTGTAGCCAGTATTGCCTAATGAGTGTTATGGTTCCTCAACTGCCAACCTTTTTTAAAGTAATCTAAAATAAATACCTGAGCACCCTTGTGCATGAGTCACTTCAACTCATTTTCTCAGGGCTAGTGTGGTACAAGGGTATGTCAGATACGCATCTGTTGGCTGCTTTAAGGTGTAGATCAATTTGCCCTTTGGTTATGCCAACGCTGTTGGACTTTAGTCTGCCTGAGAAGCTGAGTCCTGTCATCTGTTAGATCACCTCTTGACATTGTGTCTTGCTTTCACCTCTTGCTTGTCACTATCTCCATTTTAAAGCAAAGCGGAATTTAACAAGACTGAGAGTCTACAGCCATGCTAGCACCTCTGTGCTAACACATCTTAGTTTTGTGTGTAAGCATGCTAGCATTTGGTAATTAGCATTACACATGAACTACAGCTGAGGGTGATGGGAATGTCATTAGTTGAACAGGTAGATGGTCAAAAGCCAAAGTATTGGACGAATACAAAACGTATTTAGACCTGATGATGTTGCTAAAGGAAAAGTCAAGGTATCATCAAAGTCATCCTCTGGGCACCATGAAACTTGTAATATTTATAATTGATGTAAAATGTTTTTTGATCCTGTTTGGAGACAAGCTTCAGTAGATGATATGGTTGCAATACTAGTTATCAGTTAGTCAGTTGATTTTCTTTTTCTACTGCAACAAGATGAGAGCATCAAGCAGGACATCTAGTATCTAACATATTTGACACTAAATGCTCTGTTATCTTTCCTGAGGGTTTAACATGCAGAAAGATAATAGATGTCAGCTTTAAACAAATATGCAAAAAACAAAGAAAGAAATAACAACAACTCTTTTCTTGCCGCATAAGAATGGTATATCACTTAACTTCTTTCCCTTTTTTTCTCTCTTTCTTCTTTAGTGCGTAAGCTTGCCCCAAACGAGTTCCCCCACAAACTGTATGTACAGAACTATACCTCAGCCATCCCAGGAACCTGCCTCACCATGCACAAGTGGCTCTTTACTATAGAAGAGGAGATTTTGCTCAATGACAACCAGCTTGCTGTCAACTACTTCTTTCACCAGGTGTGTGCATATGTCTGTCTTTCTTTGTGGTGTGTATATGAATTTCTATTCTTTGTGGTTTTTTTTAACAGTGTCCCTTATTTGGCCCTGTCTTTGCAGGCTGTGGATGATGTGAAAAAAGGCTTCATTAAAGCAGAGCAAAAGTCCTACCAGCTCCAGAAGCTGGCTGAGCAGAAGAAGATGTCCATGGTCAGTCTCTCACATATGGACAGACACCACTCAGCTACTCCACTGCTGTTCCTGAGTAATTTACACAGAAAGAGACAGATAGAGTTAATCATTCATTACAGTACAGTGTGGCTTATACCATCCCCTAACTCTCCCACCTGTACAGTCTCCCTTAACTGTGTGATATAACCAAGTGGATAGGTACAGCGTGAGAGTGTAGCTTTGACTGGAGAGGAATAGACAAAGCAAGTGAGTTTTTCCACTGTCTGAAAACATAAATGCATTACCCCCTTTTTAGAGAAATTATACCTGCCTCAGCAGGTAAATACTAGGGCTGCGCGATATGAGGAAAATATGCGATAACGATATTACTTGCGATAAATAAACAGATATTATAGTGTAATCAGTTCTGCATTTCTGCTGCTTTCAGTATTCTAAAAGGAAATAATGTCCAACATTGTTTTATTGAACATTGAATAATAAAAAGCACCACTAAAAAAAAGAATGACATTTACATTTAAAAGTGCAGTTTGCAGGTGCCTGGCTGGCCTAGTGGTAGAGTGAGCGCCCATATATAGAGGCTCAGTCCTCGACGCAGAAGTTGCGGGTCTAAGCTGTCACAATAAAGGCCTAAATGCTAAAAACATAATCGTAGAAAAAAATATATAACTGTTATAGTTACAGTTTGATATTTTCTTTCAACTAACACAAAAAAATCTCTGAGTGTCTTTCGCGATATGTCGCTGCCTTTTGTGATGTGTATATTGCCCCGGCTAATATTGCGATGACGATTAAAAAAACGATTTTTGCCAAATAAAGCTTGGATACAGTTAAACATCAGAAGGTGTATCCTGCATCTAAACTTCAGTCAGTTACAGAACAGAAGTAAAAAGCACTATCTTGTCTCCTCTGCCTCTTCTTTCTTAGTATCTGAGTTTGTTAAGGGGTTGTGAGGGCTACAATGAGATCATATTCCCCCATTGTTCCTGCGACTCCCGACGTAAAGGCCACGTCATCACAGCCATCAGCATTCACCACTTCAAGCTGCACGCCTGCACCGAGGAAGGGACGCTCGAGGCAAGGGCGGGTGTGTGTATATAAACATATGTTGTATGTATATTGGAGTGAGTGTACCAAAGCCGCAGTGTTGTTCCAGAACCAGGTGATTGCATTTGACTGGGGGGAGATGCAGAGGTGGGACACGGATGAAGAGGGCATGGCCTTTTGCTTTGAATATGCACGAGGAGAGAAGAAACCACGCTGGGTCAAGATATTTACACCCTATGTGAGTATCACACGCACATTATGACCCATGTACTCAAAGTAGTCCAGTAAAAATACAGCCCCTACAGGCAAAAAACTTTGGAACTATTACTCATGGGGAAAATATGATTATCTAAATGAAATGTAGGTCATCCCCTGCTCAACGTTTTATAGAATAATGACTTAGATAAGCAGTTTCCTGACTATCTTTCTCACCTGCAACATTCAACAGCTTTTACAGTATTTCAATTCTTGTTGCATACCTTCAGAACCTGCTTTTCTTTTTTAATTAAGTAGAATAAAAATGTTTTGATTAAAACAAAGCTCAAGATCAGTAGAGTTAGAGTTGTTCTATAATTTAAAGGAATAGTTTGACAATTTGGGAAATGCTTATTCACTTTGTACGGAGAGTTAGGTATGAAGATCATTACCACCCTCATGTCTGTACAGTAAATATGAAGCTACAGCAAGCAGACAGCTAACGTAGCTTACTTAGCATTTCAACTGGACAATGCACATTAATCAACATCACTGTAAATGTGCCAGTCTTAGCCATTCAAGTTTGTTGTCCTTTGGCGAGATGTTTTGAGACCAGAGCAAAAGGAAACAGCAAGACATTAGTACAGGTTGAAATGTATAGACATACAAATAAACAACAGCAACAAAATAAACAAAACAGTGCAGAAGCCATATAGAGCAACAGGAAGCAGCAAAACATTAGGATAGTAGTACATCAACAATATCCACATTCAGTACATGTAGCCATGCTAGCAGGCAATACGAAGCAATAAAACAGCCAAGCAATTCTGATTATAGACATTTTTTCACACATGCAAACATGCAGAGCAGCAATAAGCAATGAGACATAAATAAAATGCAACAATCACGATGGAGATCTTGATAAAATGTTAAGAGATGCAGTACAAGTTAGAATGGTGATATGACAAGACAGACACAAACTATGCAGCACAAAGTTGTAAGACACAACTTTAGAAGAGCATACCAAATTGTTAAAGTAGTAGTGATTGTTTTATCCATACAAAAAACAACATGTTGGGTGGTTACACTATTTCTTGGCTGTGAGCAGTTGCCAGGCAACCAGTGGAGACTTTCAGTGGAGAAGTTCAAGGTTCCAGCCCAGAAATAGTCTGGCACATAACTCCCCCTAAAACTGCAAGCTTCCTTTTTGCGCTTCAGTTTTTGTGCAGATCAAATGTAGATATAACATGTTAATCAAGTGAGCTCCGCACGTGCCGGTATTTTCTTACTAGAATGCAAATAACATATTTTTCCAAAATATCAAACTATTCCTTATAAGGAAAATATGTAAACAACAACATCAATCTAAGTCTCTGTTTCTCTCTTTGTATTTGTCGTGCATGGCCAATGTTCAGTTTAACTACATGCACGAGTGCTTCGAGAGAGTCTTCTGTGAGCTGAAGTGGAGGAAGGAGGTAAGGACCACCACTTACGAACAGTCTAACCTGCTCTATTACAAGCCAATTGTTTGCATCCTTCACTTATACCTGCAATGTCTGTGTTTCTACAGGTGGAAGAAGAAGCTACAGACAAGGACAATAAGAACTGCAGTAAAGATGGTATGTGTGGCAAGGTAAGGCTTTGCCTGCCTCTGTCCGGTCTATGATTAAGTAATAGCCTGGGTGAATTACTCTGTTTTCTGTCTCGGAATTTGTGTGTCTTCCTCCTGATTGCTGTGTCTGTTTCAGAATATTTTCCAGCTGCTGAGGCACAGAAGGGATGGAGGCACCTAGGAAGGGAGATTGTTACCTCTTAACTAGACACAGTCGTCACCGACTCAGCTCAGTTCGGCCCTCATCTAGCCCCAGACCCAGCAACACTCAGCTACTAACTACATGGTCATCATTTACACTCCATCAGCTACAACCTGAGAAGCTATCCCCCGATACATGCAAACCAACAAGCACCTGCAAATGAACAAATCAAATACATCGAAGCATAACAAGCTACAGACACATGAACCAGAACTCTTGAATCCAGCGCACCATAAACATCCATTAAGCAGAGCTCTGTCAAGTCATGGATTATTGCAAGCCTTCTTCTTATTGGCAGGGACTTGAAGTGGAATGTGACTTGTACATGAGGAGGTTTTAAGCCTCGGAAGTAGTCCTACTGGGAAGAGAAAGCTGAAGTCTAAAAGGAAATACTGACTAACAAAGGGAAGTGGAAGCTGTTAGTGCCTGTAATGGGGGACACAGATAAAACTGATCACTGATACTGAAGGTTGACCACAGGAAGACAATTAGTTTCTCCATTTACGGATCAGAGCAGCAGTGTCTTCTTTGTCTTTTTGGCCCATTGTTAGCGTGCAAGTGTGTTTGTGCATGTTAACTATGCGTGCACAATTCAAGGGGCCAACCAGAGTGAGGCCCTCAGAATGTAAGTCACAGCTGGATTGCGTCACATACATGAATTTTCATCTTGTTTGCCGATCAATTTGCATTGATTAAAGAAAACTAGTAACATTGTAGCGTTGCCTATGAGAGAAGGGAGAGAGAAAGCAGAGATTTTGTGGGATTGTAAGATACTTTTTGTCATTCAGAGACACCGCTGTGATGATTTGGCACGAACAGGAAACAACGTTAAACTTTAGACTTTAGATTTTACTGTTGCACTTTATCCAACAGTATTAACTCCTCCAAATGTGGGAGATGTAACTTAAGAAGAACATATTGGGCATAATACTGGAACTAGTCTGTGCCTAGTTTACATTCATTTTTGAGTATGATTATGTGCTGCATCATCAAATGGCATGTGCTGTGTGCAAAGCCATGCAAACTTATATGTATTTATAGTATTATGTGAACACTCCATGCAAATGTTTTGAGGGCCATTGTAGAGCAGCAGTGATGTGGAGCACAGTATTTTTACCACGCATTACCCATAAGAGACAGCAGGGGTCCTTCTCCTTTCTGCTCTCTTGCAGGCCTTGATTACCTTGTTTCTGAGAGCTCCCAGAGGATTTGTAATAGGCCTGTAATTCAAAAGGCATTTCCACTTGGCTGCACTATTTATCTCTGTAGCTGGTACTTCGCTGTATTGTTGGACCACTCATGCACTCTAGATTCAGGTTAATTCGGACGAGGATTTCTTAGGGGAAAAAGGGCAGCTTGCACACTTCATCAACATATGGAGATAACTGTGTGCACTTTCACTAAAGACTCTGTAGCAATTGATCACAGAGCTGCAGTGTAATGTAATTCTGCAATGTCCCTTTAAATGAGCCCAGTTAAAGATCTCATTCCTAGAATAATGTAATAATGTATAACATAATTATCTGTATGACGCAATAGTGACTTCAGGCTGACAAATAAACAGGTTATTACATCAACTACATGCTGGCATTAAATATGAATCATTGTTCAGTGCAATATTCTGATTACCATATTCATTAAATCTAAATAGCTTAATTGCATTATCAACTCATTTAGAAGGACATTTCTGAAGTTCTTACTTTATCCGAAACATAATACATGGTCAGTTGCTTCTAGGTGAGTGTGTAAAAGGAGGCTTAATTGAATGTGTTGACCCTTGAATTGAGAGAATTGCAATCCTTAAAGCTGAATGCATTTCCCAAGATTCTTGTCTGTTTACTGGACCGAGTCCGAAGTGGTCGATTGTCTGACATTGTCTGATTTCCCCACCTGCGCTCAGCTCTCTCTCTCTCTCTCTCTCTCTCTCTCTCTCTCTCTCTCTCTCTCTCTCTCTCTCTCTCTCTCTCTCTCTCATCCTGACTAAAGCAGTGGTTCTCAACCTGGGGGTCGGGACCGCGAGATAATTTCTGGGAGGTCGCCAGATGGTTGGAGAGAAAAACATGAAATACCATTCAAGACTGGGGAATGGTTTTTACATTACTGTGTGAGTTTGACACATTTCATGTGTTATATTCAGAGCTTCATTTGTAAATCAGGAGGTCCTGGAACACAGAAAGGGGTTTGAAGGCAGGTCAGGGGGAGAGAAAAAGTCATAAACGCATCACAAGTCCACAGAGCCTGATGCACATTGGACAAGGCTAGGTACAAGCTGAAACTAAATTGTCATTAAAGCTTTAGTGCGTAGTTTCTGCCGCCCCTATGAGGAATTCTAAGTAATGACAACAAAACTGTTGGCACGTCCACATGATACAAGCCTTCCATGACCTATGAAAGGTTGAGAACCACTGGACTAAAGTTTAGTGTCATTAATATTATTTATTTCAGTAAGATACTATGTTAAATTCAGCATCTCTGTTGAGTTTTTTCCCCTGATATGGTTTGGCTTTCAAAGAGTAACGCTAAGAAGAGGATGGAGATTGGCAACCTGCAGATTCTTTGACATGTTGAAATGTAAAAAGACTAAGTGTTTGGTTACGTCGCTTACTGTAATAAATTGTAACATACTCTTTTAAATAAACTGATTTATTGATGCAAAGTGATTTTTTTTTGTGTGTGTGTGTGTGTGTGTCTGTGTGTGTGTGTGTGTGTGTGTGTGCGTGTGCGTGTGTGTGCGTGTGCGTGTGTGCATGCGTGCGTGTGTTGGAACCTGAGACAGCTCCAGTGGGTGTGAGTTGGGAGTGAAGGACTGCCAAAAACATAAATGTTACACGCAAGCAGAGTGAGATTTATCCTCTGAAGATAATTTTACACTCTCACTTTGTGTTTCCTTCTTTCCCCATCTCCATCTTTTAATGAGATCTGGAAGACAATTACCCAACAGGCAATGAAATGCCAGTTCCATATCGACGTGCATCGATTGCCTGCATCCAGTAATTAATATCTATTGACTGTTGTTGGTCTGGGATTTTATCTTGGGACATCTGAATTTTGGGGAAGAGGAAGAGGCTGATGTGTAACTTTGAAGGATAATTGAGTTTCAAAAATAAACCAAAACAAGAAGATTTTGTTGCCGACGTGTAGCTTAAATTGAGATTCGGATATTTCAAAGTGGAACATTGGAGATCTGAAGTATTAAGATTAAGGAGCGTGATGGCTCAGTTTGTTTAGCCTGTGTGGTATTTGCATGTTTCCCTGTACATGGTGCCAGTCAGTAAGACTGGGATTGTCTCTGTTTCTGATTGTTTCTGTATCTGGGATGTTCCCATTCATCACTATTCTATTCTACATCACTTCCCTATTAAAGTGGGAAAGGCTAAGAGAGTAAACTAAGAAAATATTATCTTTATAAATATATCAGCTATCACATCATTCCCTTCTTTTATATTCTCTCCCTCTCTTTATTTTTCCCAAACAGAGCTGATCTGACAGCACTGCACACACAGCAGTGTGTGTGTGTGTGTGTGTGTGTGTGTGTGTGTGTGTGTGTGTGTGTGTGTGTGTGTGTGTGTGTGTGAGAGAGAGAGAGATAGAGAGACAAAGCTTTAGGAGTATGCGTGGTTACTGCATTAGGTCTGCAGCAGGGTCCTTACTTCCACCGCTTGATGGTTGAGTGGGCTTGCAGTTGCTCTGCTTCATGTGGATGTGGGTGCAAATTGGTACGACAACTGCGGCCACACATTGCAGTGGCCCCTTGAAACCAAACATTTCTGCATCCCACTCTCCTGCTCGCTGCATCATGCTCCAGTTTTGTATAAGTCGGTTTGCTTCTCCTCTGAACAAACAGCTCTGCGTGAGCTGTCGACACAGAGCATGTGGATGACAGAGTCACTGGAGGAGGGGAGTATCATAGATTTATTACCTGTGCTGTATTGCATCTCTCAGCTGTGTTATAACGCTGCAGCCCCGGCAGTCACAGAGACAAAAAGGGCTCAGTAGGCCATTAAAATGCACGTTGAATTGCTCTAACTGCCCTGCCTGCACATACTGTACTTACAATGAAAACGTTTAAAGCTTGATTAAGGTTTGAGTACAGCCGTGCCAAAACAGCAATTAGCCAAATTCAATCATCATAAAGTGTGCATTATTTCATATTCAGTAATTTTACATGGGCCAAGATCCTTTAGACATTCTTTGCCAATTCAGAATATATGTCCAGTCACCCCTTAATGCTGGTCTAAGTACAATTTAGCAGCATCAGCATCCCACAGGAGAGGAGGAGGGATTCACTCTCCACTTCCTCTCTTCTCATCCTTCCTCCTCGTCCTCTCTTATTAATGAGCAATCAGTTAAAACTTTATTGACTCCTATTTGCTTTCTCAGCACTTTTTTTTCCTCCCTACTGTTTCTATCAACCATGCAAGCCCCTTGTGCTTTCTCTACTCTCTGTCATTCTGCATCCTCTCCATCTCTGTTCCTCTGCATAGCCCTCCGTTCCATCTCTCTTTCTGTCACTTTCTACTTTTGCCGTCTTCATTGCTGCACATCATTACCTCCATCTTCCCTTCCTCTCTCTGGCTCTTTTTCCTCTTATAGCCCCTCACCTTCTCACTCCGCTTGCCTTCTGTTTCTGCATCCTTTTCAAACTTCGATCGGAGGGAGGGCAGCCAAAAAATAGAACATTTGATGCATGTCTAGAAAGTACAAAAGACAAGGCTGTTTATTTTACATTGTTTACAGCTCTCTCTGTCACAACATATTGGCATTCAAAGTGTTCTGTGAAATGTATGTAAATGATTGGCATTCAAAGCCAGGGTCATAGAGATTATATTTTTCTGCATACAGTGTGTGTGTGTGTGTGTGTGTGTGTGTGTGTGTGTGTGTGTGTGTGTGTGTGTGTGCGTGCGTGCGTGCGTGCGTGCGTGCGTGCGTGCGTGCGTGCGTGTGTGTGTGTGTGTGTGTGTGAGAGAGTTGTGTGTGTGTGTGTGACAAAGACAGCTTTAGGAGTATGCGTGGTTACTGCATAAGGTCTCTAAGAAAAAAAGGATTCTTGGAAAGGTTCCATCCCTTCATTCTTTTACATGTTGTAATCTGAACCTTGTCTATGTTTGCACTAAAGGACACTATTGTTCCACGTTAGGAATACATATTTGAAATATTGTTTCTAGCTGTTACTGTCAAAGTGTGTCCCATATTCAGAAACAAGAGACACCACTACAGTGTACCATGAGACTAATGTAATTGTTAAAGGTGGAACTGAATCACCAATGGCATCATCCCATTACATTAATGATCTTCAGGCTGTATTATTGTGATAAAGACTAATTAATGTGGAAACATACTGACCCCAATGACATCCTATTAAAAAGGAAACATTGGGAAAAAAAACTTTAATGAAAATGAAAAATGTAATTGAAATAAAAAAAATTGTTTTCTGCAAAGAAACCCATCAGTGGTAACAACATGTGTGTACCACAGTATAAATAATATTTGGGGAAACGTGTAACAAAAGAGCACACAGAAACTGGTCTGTATTGTCAGAAAATGCAGGTTTATATGCAGCACATCATTGTCCATTTTCTCTACTGAGCATCTTTATGTAGCATCCAATGATGACAGTACAAATACTTTAAAACAAATTTTGCAGTCATGCTTCCCAGTTTTCACCTAAATTCTGGGATCGTTTTTCTTGAGGATCCTCATCACAAAACTATTCCAAAAAACTATCTTTCTGTCAAAACCATCACAAACCATCATCTATATTCCAATAAAACATGTGATGCTTTGTTTGAGGTTTCAGTTGATAGTCCATTAGTTGAAAATAAAAATCATTAAAAATATCAATGCATGAAACAAATTTTTCACTTGGACTGGAGTGCCGCTGGAGAAACAAACACATCAATCAAACTTCCATAGAAACCATTGCCAAAAGAATGTGTGAACAGTAAATGTGATATTTCCGGAGGAGGATTAGGGCCCCATGTGAAAAAAATGTATTTGAGTTTAAAGTCAGAATTCTGAGAATAAAGTCAAAATTTTGAGAACAAAGTCAGAAATCTGACTTTACTGTAAGCTCAGAATTCTCTCAATCTTCAGAAATCCTCTTCCGTAAATATTCTA
This sequence comes from Gymnocephalus cernua, assembly GCA_023631565.1. NCBI lineage: Eukaryota > Metazoa > Chordata > Actinopteri > Perciformes > Percidae > Gymnocephalus > Gymnocephalus cernua. The sequence continues at coordinate 29,288,962 of CM042429.1, forward strand.
TCATGAAAAATGGCACACTAAAAATCGTGTCATAACATTTCTGAAGTCCACTCCACATGTGTCACAATCCACCAATGCTTAATGAATTGGAAATATTTGCTGTTTTATGTACCATTGCCATTAATAGCAATTGTGCTTCCAACAAATACGTATCTGCATTATGCCTTAAAGTCTCCCACTCTCTCTGTTTTTGGTCTGTCAGATGAAGTCTTTTGATAGTGCTTCCCCAAAGTTGGGTGCAGCCATGAGAATAGCAATGGTACAGATAATGTTGAAAACACTGAATCCCATCAGGCACAGACGGTCGATGACAGCTGCAGCAAACTGCCACTGCTCTGCCAAACTGAGCTGCCGGTCCTGCTCCTTAACTCGTTCAACTAAAAACTGCACCTCCACCAGAAGAGCCTGCAGCTGGTTTTCTACTGCCACAGATCGAATCACACCGCTGTGGGTAAGTATAGCGGCTGATGTCCCTGCTCCGGCCCCAGCCTCTAGGCCGCAGGGTCCAGAAGATGTGGCTGATGGGTCAGGGTCTGGGGATAGTGGAGTTTCATGTGGGAGGCTCCCAAACTTGGAAGATTGGAGGTGGTGATGGATAGGTGTATCTCCAGCTGGTCTGCCTGCTGCTCCCTCTCCTTCCCCTCCACCTAGTCCACTGTTACCCCTTCTGTGACTTGTGGTTCTGCTCCACGGAACTGGCTCCAGTTCTGCAGTGGTCTGGAAGGTCTGGAAGCCCATGTAAAGCAGATGGCCGTTGGGCTGTGGATGTGGATTGGGGCTGGGATCTCTGTGGATGGGATTAGGGAGGATGACAGCCTGAGAGTTGGGCCGGTGGGGCGGTGGGTGTGACAGAGGGTGGTTGAGCTGAGCCAGGCTAGCCTGCAGGGAGTTGAGGCTCTGAGGGTGGATGGGGGGCACTGGTGTGGGGATGGTGGTAGTGGTGGTGGTGGTAGGAGAGGAAAGGGTTCTGCTCTGAGGGTCTACCTGGCAGTTGGAAAGAGGCGGCTCCACTCCCTCGCCTGGACGCTTCATCCGCAGGAACCATGGAACCCACTGCAGCAGAACCAAGTGCACCTGACACACAAGGACACAAACACTGATAAGAAAATTAAAGAACACAGATACACATAAACACATGCCAGATGAGCATGAAGATTTCTTTATGGTCTTTATTAGCCTTCAAAATACTGCTAATCAAGTTCAACCACATCTAATATTCTCATCGTGGCACATTAACTCCATAGTTTTAAGTCTTGGTATCTTATTCTGGCTGAAATTTGAATGACCCGGTTACTAAACTTGTTTAGTCTTGTTAGGAACATTGCAAAGATCTGATTTTAAAGACACTGAACATCTCATACAAGCCTTTATTTTGTCACATTATTGCACCTGCCTTGATCAACTATCAGGCTATGTAAAACTCAGCCCCAAGGCTTTTAGATAGAACTGAGAGATGAGATACTATTGAATCTGTTTTTGCTTCTCTACACTGGCTTCCTCTCTGCTTTATAATTGATTAAAAACAATTTACTGTTACCTTTCTAAGCAGTGCATGACCAGTAGCGTTATTGCTGAACTGTCAAGTCCTTTTCAAGTGGTGGCGTCTTGGCCATCCAAGAGTCAAAAGATAAAGACCAGTGGAGTTTAAGCTTTTCGTTAAGGCCCTGAGACTCTGGAACAATCAACCTGAGGAGATCTGCTTAGCTGAATGTGTGCCCTCTTTTAAACCACCTCTCAAATCACACTTTTATTGTATAGCTTACCCTGCTTTAAGTTAATTTGGCTTCCTCATTTGTTTTAAAGTGCTCATATTATGCTCATTTTCAGTTTCATAATTGTATTTAGAGGTTATATCAGAATAGGTTTATGTGGTTTCATTTTCAAAAAAACACCATATTTTGTTGTACTGCACATTGCTGCAGCTCCTCTTTTCACCCTGTGTGTTGAGCTCTCTATTTTAGCTGCAGAGTGAGGCATCACACTTCTGTTCCATCTTTGCTGGGAGTCGCACATGCGCAGTAGGGTCAGCACAGCTAGCTAATCAGAAGGAGAGTATTATAACGTGTTAGTATTATAACATGTGTTACAAAGTGATGCACATTTGTCACGGAAGTAAAGACTGGACTACAACAGAGCTGTTTGGAGCAGTTTGTGAACGGTGTTTTCTCTGGAAGATGTTAAGTCACTTTGGGGGGGACTTTGGGCTTTTTCACTTTGTAAACCTATTACGTGAACAAAAAAGATATATAACGCAATAAAGGAAAGGAAAAAAGCCAAAAAGCATTTATGAGCACTTTAAGCCTGTCTTTTCTTGTTTTATTTAGCATTTCATTGTACTACTGTGTTTTGTTTTTGTTTTGTTGTAAAGTATTTTGAATATTGTTTTTGATATTGTTTAGAAAGGTGCTCCATTAATACATTGTATTATTATACTATAATTATTTAAACTCACCCAACGTGGCATGTGTCCACTGTTGGGGCTGTGGTGATGGAACTGAAGGACGATGACTGTGGCCACTACTGACATCCCGACGATCACCATGGTGCTGGCAAAGTACTGCCCTGAGACAGGGGGAGCACATTTTACTTGTAATGTTGCTGACATTCTGTATGCTAAGAACCATGTCAGTCCCCACCCCCGCCTCAAAAAAACACCAAAAACCTACAAACAGATACACAGATGTGCATACACACAAAAAGAAACTGACCTATCAGGGGTACAGAATCTGAAGTGGCAGGCATAATCTCTGCGACCATCAGCATGAAGACTGTCAGAGAAAGCAGAACCGTGATGCCTGAAGGCAGAAACAGGACACCAGGGAGTAGTGGGTTGCAATTAAAAAAAGAAAAGAGAATCCTTAGTGGAACAGTATATTTGGTATGGTGCACTTGACTTCTCGCCCTTATTATCTGTCTTTCTGACACCCCTAGGAAAACTCATTTGATTTTAGTCTTTCTTATCTTTCCTCCTGTCTTTGCCTTTTCTCAGTCTCTCCTTCCCTCCAACTCAGCCCCCCTGACACATTACAACAGTTTGGCATAGCTGATTGAAAGTCATGTAATGTTGACAAAGAAACATAAGATTGTACAGAAGATGAACACTAAAAGAGGGAAATAAGCCCATGGTTTCACAAGAAAGGAGTAAAGAATATGCAGCAAGAAATATGTTATCTCATAGCAGATGCACCTCTTGTTTTCCTTATCTCATATTTTCTCAACCTTTCTTATTATACATCATCCCTGACGCCTGTTCTTCTCTTCTCCACCCTACTCTTATTGTTCCTCACCCAGGCTGATCTTCTCCCCCGAGTTGGCAGGGAGCAGGAAGACCACCAGGGTCATGGTGGAGAGGAGCACACAGGGGATGAGGAGGTTGAGAGCGTAAAACAAGGTCCTTCTTCGTAATGTCACCACAAAGGTAATGTCAGGGTAGGGCTCTGCACAGCAGTCATAGAAAACTTCATGACGCCCTCCAGGGACCTCTGAGGGGACAGAGACAGACGCAGGTGAGGCAAAGACGACATTATAATCCAGAAAACACCAGTGAGAGTGTGAAATGAGAAGCACATCATAAAACTGAATGAACACAGCTGAGATAGAATGTAGAGGGGAACATCTCACTATGAAAATCAAGGATGGAAGGTGTAGTATATATATCTAAATTGTTGCATTGTATTTTAATTCAATAACATGTTCATAAGGTATACTCCAACTTACTAAAATCTAATTACACATACAGGACTACGTGGCAGAAATGTAAGCACTGTTACTAAGCAACACTGTTTGTCTTCCAAGGCCTCTGCAGCCTGTCTTACCCACTAGGTCCCACTCTCCATTGGTCATGTATCCTGACACATCTGCCTCCTTCATCTGGATGTCCAGCAGCCAACCATCAAATGTCCACGAGCCAAACTTCAGTTCACAACGCTGGATGTCAAATGGAAACCATCGCACATCCACGTTACATGTGCTGAGAAATATTCCTTAGAAGAAAAAAAAGCAGGGGAAATAGTTTACAGTGAACGGAAAGGTAAATATCAAAGTCAAGTAAAATTGTCCCAAGATGCAGTGAGGCAAAAAGAAACTAGTTAAAAAAATGTTGTTTGGTGCAGCCATTTGGAAGCAAGTGAAGATTGCAATAAACATTCTTAGGATTAATTTGATGCAGCATGAGTAGTAGCCTACTGTATGTTTGCAGAGGACAAGATGCTGATTACAGTAATAAAAACTTACCTGGAGGCAGATACTCACAGAAGCCACTGGAGTTAACCAGCACGTTGGTCTTAAACGTGGCATCAAACTTATCATGAGCACTGAAGGATAGTAACACACAGATGAGATCATTTAAAGCTCAGCAGCAGCAAGTGTGTGTGTGTGTGTGTGTGTGTGTGTGTGTGTGTGTGTGTGTGTGTGTGTGTGTGTGTGTGTGTGTGTGTGTGTGTGTGTGTGTGTGTGTGTACACAACATACCTGTTGTAAAGCAATATGTCAGGTGTCCAGACCTGGTCAGAAGTGAAACGGAGGTTTTTAACTCCAGGATACTCTGACTGGTTCCACTGGAGGTAGTGGTCGTACCACTGCTGGGAGACACAAGAACAACACTGGTTTTACATATGAACAAAACATGAAGATATACAGTACATAAACAAGACACACAGTGTCAGTCTGACTTTCCATATTGTGATTTTACTGTAATTTTAGTATATGCTAAACACAACATATTTTGCATTACATTACATTACAGTACATTTATTTAGCTGATGCTTTCACCCAAAGTGATTACAATAAGTCCTCTCAACCATGAATATAATACCCCAAAAATCGCAGGAATCATGCATAGCAGTCCTTACACAAGCAAAACTGCTTCAAGTGCTACATTTTAGGAACAAGAGATAGAAAACGTTTTTTTTTTATTGATTCATGGGCCAAGATGCAGTGTGAACAGGTGAATTTTCAGTCTGCGACAGAAGATAAGTGTGGTTTCTGTTCTGATGTCAGCAGGAAGATTGTGGGTGGGGGGGATACACAAGGATTATCACTACGCAGATCAATATCACATTTAATGTTGGTCATTATACTCACCATCTGCAGCCAGGCATTCGTGGTGAGGATCTGGTTCTTTTCATCCTAGCATAACACAAAACATATACGAGAATAGGTGATTTAATGATTTAAGGAAAGGTTCATCTTGTGATTATCTATTTTTTTCTCTTATGTGAAATTATTCAAAATATCTAATTTAGGTTTGGCAATAATGTAACATTAACATTCATGCATGTTTGAGAGAGAGAGCGATCCCTTTCTAATGTGATTCCAATTTAAGTGATGGGGGACAAAATCCGCAGTCCTCAATCTGTACAAAATATACTGTACATATTAACTATAGCTAACATGAGGCTTCAACAGTCTGAAAAATCAAGTCAGTATCTTCCAAAGCAACAGTCTTTCCAGCATAAAATTCCCTCATTGTATTATCCCTCTGCTGCAGCTCAACAAGGACACACTGTCCATTGAGACACATCCTGAAATTACTTCTTCAAGTTTGGGAGATACCCTTTTGATTTGACTATTTGATTCAGACTGATGAAGTCTAATATTAGCTTCAGCTGAACCTTAGAATGCATTTCTACATTGGAATTGCATTTGGAGGAGATTGTTTCACAGCCAGTACACAGAGGAAGAACAATTACAGTGGCCAAGAACTCTTTAAATGTACATGTAGGCATGTGAGTAGTGAATTGAGATATATTAAGAGTCTTATTTAAATGTATTGTATGGGTGTATAATTATGTTTATGTTTTATGCATTTATGCCATGCGTACCACATCCATGACCTGCATCAGAGTAAAGGAGAACTGAACAGTGAGAGTCTGGGAGTCGTTGGCCACAGGTCTCTCCATGGGGTTGTAGTCCCTGAGCAGCTCCCTGAGCAGAAACCGCTGGTGAGGACCCTGAATTGATACTGGATATGGGAGGGAGTTCAATGGAATCACAAAAGAGGAGCAAGAGAAAAAGTGACAGTTACAAAGTGAAAGCTGTGTCAGGGAAGACAAGGAGAAAGCACTAAAGACAGAGCAGAATAGCAGAAAAATGGTGCAATTACAACGATTGATAGATAGTTTGGGGAAAAGTGGTGTAGAAATTGAATGAGGGGAAGGAGAAACAAAACAACAGAGAAAGAGGAGACATGCTCCAACTGAGGTAAAACAAAGGTTGGGCTTTTAGGGGTAAAGGAAAGGGATATGTTTTAAAGATGGAGATGGAGCACAGTGATAAATAGAAGAGCGGATTACACAGGACACGAGAAGAGAACACAGAATAAAAATGTAAGAGAGAAAGAGAGAAATGAAAGCAGGAGACCAGAGAGAAAAAGTCCTGTTCCTCCAAATCAATTATATCCCTGATTGATCACAGTCAGAGTACTTTCCATCACCGTGAAAATGTCAGTTTCATTTCATGCAGGAAATAGTGAGGCCATTAAACACTAAAACACCCCAGACAGACACACACAGCACTCATGACAATGAGAGCGGGGAACTGTCCGTCTTTTCGCCCTGTAATTCCACCAAAGGCTTCCATTCACTTTGATTCAACCTCCATGAGTAAGGCTGCACGATATGAGGAAAATATCTAATTGCGATTACTTTGACTAATATTGCAATTGCGATATGATTCACGATATTGGAGGGAATGATCATTTTTGTTTCATTATTCTCATTTTCATTGAAAAATATTAAAATGGAAATGATTATAGTGTTATTTTTGAGGGGATCCTCTCAAAAATCACACTAAAGGTTTTTTCTTTAGTCTGTAGAATATGATTTGTAGGCCGGGACATCTCTGCAGCACCACAATACTTCATTCAGAATGGTTTGACACATATTTTGCCTTTAACAAATATTGCGCCCCCCCATTATTGTCATATATATATATATATATATATATATATATATATATATATATATATATATATATATATATATATATTGCGATTTCGATATTATTGTGCAGCTCTATCCATGAAGCAATCACTTTCATATAGAGGGACTTATCATTGGAGGAACACTAAATAAGTTTTTTAAAAATGAATACACACTTTGAATAGCTGCACAATGCCTGTTCTGCAGGCAAACAGTAACTATACAATAGGAGTGTTAAATGGTCTGAG
>CM042429.1:29298628-29606128 GCA_023631565.1 Gymnocephalus cernua
AATATTAAAGCATGCGGAGGACACATCTGGAAAATATTCGAACCTTGCCGATGTGGCTGCGTCATCTACATGCGACGCGTAGGTTGCAAGCCATATGAGTCGCAAGCGATAAACGTCACTTATTCGCGCACCAGTTTTTTTGATTGTTTGTATCACCGCATTGAAACATTGCACATCAACAAGAGCCCACTGAGGCGATACACGAGTTCAGGTAATCGATTAAAGCCATATGGGTTCTTTAAATCAGTTGCATGGCTTGGGTTAAGTTTAGTTTGAATGTGTTGCGTTAGCAAGCAATGAATTGACTGTGCTCTGTAGTCTCGCATTGGCAGACCTAGCTGTGCTGCAGGCGACAGTCGGAAATGGTGCAGTGCCAGTGCGGTGTAGGGTGCTGCTTCCCGTGATAAGCTAGCAGGCTAACGTTAGCTGGAGGAGAAACGATGTTCACTTGGCTGCTTCTGCTGTTGTTATCTCCTAACGCCTTGAATGTGGCTTTAACGTAACACATTCAGAGAGTTAAATGTCTGAACACCTGTGTCTCGGTGGTTTTGATTACATTTAAGTAACTCGTCTAACCTGTAGCTAGCTGTTGGAGTTATAACGTTAGCTTTATGCTCATTCAAAGAACAGGACAAGCAAAAGCGAGGGACAACCATAGACACTATATAAGGGGACAACTGATGGCATGAGTTTGTGTTGACCAATATTAAGTTGACGGTGGTAGCCTACACACATGGGAAACTGTGTGTAGATTGTTTCCTAACGCTACATGGCTAAATAGTGTTCGCAATATTTGCCTATAATTCAGATTGTATCCAGTATAATGTGTAATACAGCTATTGTGCATGTGTAGTGAAAATGGAGGACATATTTGATTTAGCCTAATAAATTGACGTATTCATTATGGAATATGCTATTCATTCTACTAAGATTTAGCACATATTGAAATATAAATGGTGGGAAATCACTCACACCGATGGTGAAGTTTGACTTGGATGTAGTCATTTCTTTTTATATGAGTGCACTCCTCCCCGCTGCACTGCCTTCTAGGTTAAACTGAATTTAATGAGTGTATACATCAATGTTGGTGAAAGAGGGCTATATTGTTATCGTGGGCACAACAAGTGCCTGTGCTACTCTTGTTTTGGATAGTGACCTTTACCCTATAGTACTCTACATCTTTTTTATCATTTCACAATCCTGGAACAAGATCTCAACGTGTATCGCTGTGATATTTGTATCTCTCAAAAGTAATGTATTGCATTACTATCATTACATTACTATCATTCTCCATCTGTTCTCTCTTCCCGTTTTATTTTAACGTGTGAATCTGATCTGAGCAGACAGCATGCATTCAAGAGAGGGTGTCCTTGTAGCTCCACAGTAACACGGGCACATTGATTGCTTTTGAGGGGGGACCGAGGAGCGACCTCTTTAAGCATGAACCGACAGCCGCAGACTAGCTTTTTCTTATTTTGTTATACTTTATAGACACGTCTGTTGATCTTCTTCATGTCTGCATTCTGTTGCTATGGCTCTGCTCGTGCCCATCTGCCCGTCACGTGACTAACAATAGAAACCTAACCCGTCGTCAGAAATGAAATCGAAACTTAATTCGTGTCTGACGGCCTCTGTTTCTTTTTACACACACACACACACGAGGTGGATTTTCCCTCAACTTTCTTGGTGCAATAGTTAGCAACGCGTTTTTACAGCACTGCATACAGCATTTATAAGCAGCGACATCACTGTTGTTTTCATTGTGGAAGCTAGAGAAAGGACCTAGCTCATCCAAAGCGGAAGACCCTGCGCCTTTGAGAGCATTTCTTGACAACTACATCTCTAACTATTTTTCTAATCTGTAACCGGTTCCATGCTTACTTTACGCGTTTACTCTGTGATTTGTGTATTGGACGTTGTTATTCTTTTTTTAGGTCTCGGTTTAAGCCATCTGATCATTGGGAGGGCACAGGAGTAACGTTAGCGACGTTAAAACCTCCCACTTTATTCACCGCAGCCACTTTCATTTCAGGTACTGTAGATGAGATCAACAATACTTTGTGAGCGCACTGGGCCTTGGGGTACCAGTACATGTGGTGTGTTGCATGCATGTGAAGATATATGAGCCGGGTTTTCAGCACTGCTCAGTTGAATGGACACAGGTCTCCATGATGCAACAGGGTCACTAGAACTTCAGACTGTGCATCGGTGGTATTTAGGTGTGTCTTGATATAACAGCAGGAAGTGTGCAGAATAGTTGATTAATCAGTTGTCTTGCCAATGCTTAATTTATTAATTTAATGTACACACTTTATTGATCCCCAGTGAGGAAATTACATTTTCTTCCCAGGTTCAAAACAGAAAGGAGCATAATGACAGTGGGCTCTGAAAAACAGAGTTGTTATTTTGGCTGTCAACTGTTGCCTTGCATCATGGTCAAGATTAGTCAGCTCCAGCCCTGTTTGGCCCCTGGGCCACCGGTCCTGTCGGCCCCTATTACTGTGATGAACCAACACTATGGTGTTCTCTATTAATGTGGCGGTGTTCGGGCCTGCTCAGCTTTATGTGACAGACCAGTGATGCTGACTGGGCCAGAGGGGATGAAACCTGACTCGGTATTGGGTGTCTCCTTGTTGTTGGTCTCACTGATACAGACATTATTGAGTGTTGTCGGATATGACATTTGAGGCTGAATCAATGTTTGTTGTACCATAAAAGTATATATGCATTCTTGATTATGCAGTTCAGGATCTACATTTCAATGTTTCATGTGTGTTTTTTTTATTTTTGGAGAGAGGAATAAACCTAGCTCTGCAAAACCCTTCTTATAGTCAGGACTGTCGGTGAGCAACTGTATGATTTTCTGTCCACAGCTTGTCCCTGACAGGCAGCCCTTTATGTTCTTATGTCCTTGGAACTGTCCTTTTTGTATGCAGCAGTGTCTCACTTTTCCTCTCTGCCATGGATCCAGATCCAGCAATAATTTGTAAGGCCAGAAATAAAACAGAATAGTCATAAGAAGGTCTGAATTATTAATCACCATCCTTTTACCTTGGGATTAAGTTTCAGTTTGACTGAGAGAGACAGTATGTCACCCTGCAGTATCCTTGTAGACTGGCTAGGGTAAAATCTGAAGATATACATAGCAACGTTGACAGTGTTGGTCTACATTAGAGTTCATCCTCTTCACATAATCTTAATTTTTTTCCATAATTTCCAGATATTTCATTGTCCACTGTATATTGTATACTAAATTTCAAGAAGGCAAAAGTTTAGGATCACATCCTTGAAGCTGGTATAGTTTCATTCACTTAAACAAGGACACTTGAGAAGATTGGAGATTTTCCAGCGGGGTGCAAAGTTGTGTTATTGGCTGGAACAACAGTTTCTGTTGCTCATTTTTACACCATTCGATTATCTTACTCATTTATTTTTCCTTATTAATAGTCTCCTGACACTGTCCTTTTTGTTTTTTTTATTTCAGGTCCTCTGCTGCAATTGGTGTGCCCTGACTTTACATCAGGGTCTGCTGTTTGTGCAAGAGGACGTACACTTATACAGAAGCTGCACATCAAGCTTCACCGGCCCCCTTCAGACTCAACCCCTGCGCTATGAGCAGAGGTAGAGGAGGGCCTTACAAAGAACACTACCACAGACATCCACCACCCGATTTCCAGGCCAAGGAGAATTACTACAGACCTGGCCCAGCCCCACTTTACCCTAGAGCTGGCCCACAGCAGAGCCCATATCCAAGTTACTATAACAGCCCTGCCCGTCCTGTAGTGCCCATACAGCTGCCGCCAGCTCCTTCTCTCACCTCCTCCGCTCCACCCATACAAAAGCACAATAAAGTGGTTTCTAAACCAGAGGCCCTTTACAGTTCGCATAATCAGAATCACGGTCTTTATTCTGGTCCCAATTCCTTTCAGTATCAACAGGCCGAGTTCCTGAGAGGACATCGCTCTGAGGCACCACAGTTCATAGCCAGTTTAGGTGGAGGGGGAGTGGTACCTGACAGGCAGGCTAGTTCCTCATACCAGCCCCAGTCAGGGTACAGTAGATATCCATACCCCGACAGCAGCCCATATGGTAGAGGGGGTCATAGTCAAGATCAGAGTTTTGTATATTCAGGAGCCACGCAAGGCACACCAGGTCCTCGACACCTAAATCACAACCAGTTACAAGGTACAAACCACAGCTCCAACAGACAACGGCGCGTGCAAACAGACTCTCTGAGTGACAATTTTCAGAATTTGTCCCTTCATCGAGACAGGCCCAACAGAGTAAAAGAAAGGTTTGGCAGACATTCTGCATCCAGCAGCTCTGCAAATTCGAGCTTTACTAAAGGTAACATCACTCTCACTTCTGACATCCAGGACCAGGTTCACAGGGCTTTGGCTGCTTTGAAACCAAGTGAGAGTTTCTCTGCAAAAGTCTTAGCCAAAAAACTGCACCTGCCTAAAACGATAGTCAACAAGGCTCTCTACTCTTTGGAGCGCTCCCAGAAAGCCTCCAAGCAAGGACTTCACCCTCCCGAGTGGAGTCTTTACAGAGAACCTCTCGGAGGCGAGGAAGATCAAAACTCTAAAGTACAAATTCCACCTTCCCATCTGTGTGTCAGCTCAGGACGTCCTCCAGTTCCTGAAGCCAAGGTCGAGCTAAAAACAGAAACAGCAGAAAGCAGGGGACAAGGCAAAGAAGAGGACTCTGATACAGAATCCAGTTCACCTTACTGCTCCTCTTCAGAGTCATCTGACTCGGAAGAATCCCAGTCACCAGCGAAAGGTCAGCACCAGGAGACGCAACATCCCAGCACTACCAGCTCCCCTGATCCGGAACTTGCGCTTCCCACAATGGCGGAACAAAAGGAGCTAGTTCTGCAGTACCTTCTGGCATCGGGGGAGGCAACGTCCCTTGTAATAGCCAAGAATCTGGGTCTTAAGAGTGCAAAGCAGGTTAATCCCACCCTCTACTCGCTGGAGAAGCAAGGTGAAGTAATTAAGAATAGTGAAGTTCACCCCCCCACCTGGGAACTCTCCACCCACCGCAGAGAGAGGATGGAAAGGAGCATTAAAGCCGCAAAGAGCAAACGTGCTGAGGGGAATTGGCTAAAGGAGGAACCCAGAGATGAGAAAGGAGGAGGGTCTGTCTTTCTGCCGTCACCTCCACTACCACCGATACCAGGCCTCGAGCCACTGCCACTCCCAGAGGGTTGGATGCCAGAGCAAAGTCATAGTGAAGCGGTTGGTAACATTTCTGTGCTTAGTGTTTTTGTATTTATTTAATGGTATTAAGGTGATTACATTAAATGCATAAATGTGAATTATGTTTTACAACATAACTATAAATAACAAAACAAAATCTATTGACATATATTTCAACTTTAATGGCTGCCACCAATTTCTAGGTAATAAAAATATGTCCCACTCAATAACACAGCACAGCCTCTACAAAGATTATAGGAATAGTTCGACTTTTTGGGAAATACACTTAATTGCAAGTTAACAGCACCGACAGTAGCCTTATGTTTACAGGTCAGACGTGTGAGGTTTTGCATGCAAATTGTCGAACGACTCCTTTGAGAGAAAAAAGCTGCATTGTCCCTGGAAGATGTGAAGTCTTTTTACTTGATGTATTCAGCTAAGGTTACCAGCCTTGGAATTCTACCCTGATTTTATTAACCATTTACCCGCTTTTCCCTTTAAGTCCCAAACCTCCCTCCTGCCCGCCTTCCTTACCTCATGCAAAGATGAAGAGATCAACGAAGGACAGTGGGCCACTGACGACATCCCAGAATTCCTCAACGCCATTCGCAAAGAGACAGATGCTGGGAAAATGGCAGCAGAGAAGGCAAACTCAGTAGGAACTATAGCTGTGTCGCTGGCTGCTCCACCTCCCCAGAACCTGTGGGCCAAATTACAGGAGGTGAGGCTGAAGAACCCCGTCAGCGGCCTCATGGAGTATGCCCAGTATCTGGGCCATAACTGTGAGTTCCAGCTCCTCGACCAGTCTGGACCCTCTCATGACCCAAGGTTCGTCACATAATCTAAGTTTGTCACTGTAAAGTTTTATTGGGTAAATTAGTCTGTGATCATTGTCTGTGTGGAATCATTCTGTGATGTTGAAACCTAGCTAGGGATGCACCAGGGCCAATACTGACTAGGGCTGGGCATCGTTCAAAATCTTCGCCAGTCAGATACTCAGGATTGGTATCAATCCGAACTTAAAAAATTAACAAAAAAAAGTGAACTTATGATAACTTATGAACTTATTATAAATAATAAATAAATAAACAAATGACATTGTGTACATTATGGCCCAGCCCTAATACTGACCTTACTGACCAATACACATTTAATACAGTATCTTTGTCAGTGTATTTAGGCTATATCAGTTACATTCATTAAGTCACGGTGGGCCACAGACTCTGTACACGGCACCACAAGAATCTCTTGTTAAATTGACTTGATTAGTTTCATGGACACTTTAAATTTGGGGAAAAAGAGGGTACTGATATGAGAGCAGGAATCAGTATCAGCAGCGCCTGTTAGTTGAGGTATGTAAGTTGGATCAGTACCTCCCTAAATATAACAAGACTTGGGTTGTTGAAGTGCTACGTGCTTTTTCATTATGTGATATACATCATTTGTTTTTCCATCCACGTTTGTTACCTTCTGTAAAGCACCTGGTGACAAACCTGTCAATTCGAAGTCTGTGAGAAATAAATCGGCCTTAATGAAGACACATGATGCTGCTAATTAAGAATGAAAGTTGCATTGCTTGTTATGCAACACAGTAGTTTTGGGAAAGTGTAGCTGCTTACTTAATCATCTATTGACAGATCACCGTGTCTCATCTGTATATTTTCTTTCTTTTTGTCAGATTTCGTATGCAGGTAATGCTCAACGGGAGGTTGTTTCCTGTCGCAGAAGCTTCTAGTAAGAAGGTTGCAAAAAAAGACGCTGCTGCGGCCACCCTGCGCATTCTCATCGCAGAAATGCAGGGAGGGTCGAGCACGGGGAACGAGGGTAATACTGCCAGTGTGGACCAAGTGATGGATCTACTCCCAGACAACAGTGTAAGTTTTTTTTTGTATGAATGTTTGGAAGTAAGCCTCCAGCAGCCATCTAAAGACTACCAAATGTTGCTTTAAACACCTGAGATTGGTCAGGCACTTAACATGACAACAAGAGAGTACTATATTTAATGCATCAGAGCAGACACTGTAAACAGCAAAGTCAAGTTATAGGTTGTGGAGGCCAACATTTTGCTCGTGATAATTTTGCAGCGCTACCAGGGAATAAATCATTTTATTCAAACTTACAGTCACCAAAAAAGATCCTTAATTGAAATATATTTTATGTCCCCTCTGCTGTCTACAAGGCGCCAGCTGAAGGCACGGGGGGAATTTTTGGGACTAGTGTGGAAGGGATGGGGACAGTGGAGGGACCTCGTCAGCCACTGTCCCGCTCTCTGCCTGGTGGGAAGAATCCGGTGTCTGTCCTCATGGAGTACAGCCAGCGCAGCGGGAACCCCATCGAATTCATCATCACTGGGCAGGCAGGCCCACCACATGACCCAAGGTACTGGCTCCTTTAGCACCCCCCCTCCCCCCACTCTGAATTGGTCACCCACTCTGCAAGTTCCTCCTCAGGGAAGCAGTTGATCAGCTATTTCTGTTCAATCTGTACTCAGTACTGTAGTCAGCTGACAGAGACACAGTACCAGTTCTGTCTATTCACTATTTTTCACTCTTTCTATTCATGATCTATCCCTTCAGGCAGCCATCTGGTGGATACAATAAAAACGTTTGTGTTCTTCGGGTCACTTTCTTCCGTCTTGGTTACTAGTTCACCATATAATAGGCTTTACTCTCTTGCGTCTTCTCATTTCTCTAAGTGTGATAAATAATATCTCTCCCTTTCTCTCTTTCCTCCCTTCTTAACCTTCTCTGCACTGTGTTCAGGTTCATGTACAGGGTGAAGGTCGGAGAGAGCCTGTTTGCAGAGGCCTCAGCTCCAAGCA
Source organism: Gymnocephalus cernua (assembly GCA_023631565.1). Taxonomy (NCBI): domain Eukaryota; kingdom Metazoa; phylum Chordata; class Actinopteri; order Perciformes; family Percidae; genus Gymnocephalus; species Gymnocephalus cernua. Next base: position 29,306,654 of record CM042429.1, read on the forward strand.
AGAAGGCTGCCCGCCAGCTGGCAGCAGAGGAGGCCGTCAAAGAATTAATGGCTGACGGGAGACTGCAGCTCAACAAGGTGAGGAGTTGTTCATTTGGGAGGAAAGAGAGGGACTTTACATATCCCCAAAATGAGTGGAATGACTTGAATGAAAAACAACAGGTCACTCGGGCTGAAAGAAATGATTTTGTTGCTACTGTCACGCTTTTCTGCTCTGTTGGCTCAATATCATTCACATCTCTTTTTCTCCACTCTTCCTCCTTTCTCTCTTTTCCAGCCCCAGTTGCCCCTGGGCTCCTCCAGTGATAGTGATGGCAGTGGTTCTGGGACTACATGTCCCTCTTTGCCTCCTCTGACTGCAGATGAGTTGCGAGCAGCACACGAGGCAGGGGTTGGAGACCTTATTAACCACCTGAACAACAATGCCGTGTCAGGTCTTCTGGAGTATGCTAGAGCCCGGGGCTTTGCCGCTGAGATCCGACTGGTGGGCCAGTCTGGGCCACCACATGAGCCTAAGTATGTGTAAACTGCATTAATTCACAAACACACACACATTTAACACATACACACTGGATAAAACAAAATCTCTTACTGTACAGGTTACCATGTGCTTGGAAAAATATGTTATTGTGTTGTGTTATATGTTATAAATATGTATTTGTGTACCTGAGGAAGAAAAAAAATTGTATGTGTATTGTGTGTGTATTGTATGCTCGAATGGATGTTTGTGTTTCTCTTGCCATGGGTTTCCATGGAATCCCTTTGCTCTAAAAGTGAGTGAGAAAACCCTGTCAAATCCTCCTTCGATTCCTCTTTGTCCCTGCTCAGGTTCACCTACCAGGCCAAGCTGGGTGGACGCTGGTTTCCGCCAGTGTGTGCATCCAACAAGAAGCAGGGAAAACAGGAAGCAGCAGATGCTGCTCTACGGGTTCTGATTGGAGAGGCTGAGAGGGCAGCCCGCACTGGGGAGCTTATCCCAGCTGAGGTACTGACTTTTCAATGGTTAACATTTTCTGTCATAAAACATGAGCCTTCTCTGGCTCAACATGGGGATAGGGCAGGACATAATGGAATTACAGTTCACACCTGCATATAATTGACTAACCACCTCACTTAACTTAATCTGATTCACTGACAAAATAACAACATAGGCACACGTATATAACATGTAACCTCAGTTAAAACGTAACCAATTAAAGTAAACTGGGGTCTATAACTCCACACATTTGTTGCTTCACAGTAACTAAATTGATTCTCTTCACTGGAAGGCTTTAGCATTCTAGCAGCTATAGGAGGAGTCAAATTTGTATTAGCATACAAACATTACACATTATCTGGCCACATGTGTTTTATTATATTCTCAGGCAGCCTGACATATGTTTGGAAAGCCTTAATAATTTACTGTAGTATTGTTTCTGAGATGTATCATTGGATTGCAGAATTGTCAGAATATTAAATAATCCTCATTTCCTTTTCTATTGTGCCTGTCCTGTATACATCCCTCTCTCTAGCTTCCAGTGAGTGGCAGCACTTTGCATGACCAGATAGCAATGTTGAGTCACCAGCGTTTCAACGCCCTGACCACACGTATCCAGCACAGCCTTCTGGGACGCAAGATTCTGGCCACCATCGTCATGAGGAGGGGGGAGGGCCTGGGGACTGTTGTCAGCCTGGGAACTGGTATACCCATTAACTTTAGCATATCCTATGAAGCAAAGAGAGTTGGTAATAACAGCCCATAGGTATAAGCAAATGTGTTGCAACATAATACGTCACGTTGGCATTTTTCCATGATGTGAAGAAGTTTTATGGATTTCTGTGCTCAGAGGCATGTACTGTCAGAAAGCTGGAACTTAACTATGTCACTGCAGAACCAAGAGGCGGTGCATTTTTGTATACTTTGACATTGAATGTGTTTTGTGTTTTTCTGTCAGGAAATCGCTGTGTTAAAGGGGAGGAACTGAGCCTTAAAGGGGACACTGTTAATGATTGCCACGCTGAAATCATCTCCAGAAGGGGATTTGTTCGGTAGAAAACATCTTGCTCTTAATCAATGTTTTTCTCCCTAATGTAAAAAATACCCTGCTCTTCTCCAAGACCCAGCCTGCAGGACATTATTTATAAGTCGAACTCACTGTCTCCTTTCTTCTCAGGTTTCTGTACATTGAGCTGCTCAAGCACTATGATGGCACAGACGACAGTATATTTGACCAAGCGGAGAAAGACAAACTGAAAATCAAGTCTGACATCACCTTTCACCTCTACATCAGGTGGGAGTGTCGGATGTTTTCTTTCTCCTTGTTCCTAACCTCCCTCATGCTGTCCTCTTTAAGTCCTGTTATGTCCATCACTCAGATGCATTAGTGTTTCATGTTTGGATCTATGTTGTCTTCCTTCTCTTTTAGGCTGCGTGTCATTTTCGTGTGTGTCATATCAATACCTTATGTCCTGTTACAATCTTATCCATAGCACGGCACCTTGTGGGGATGGTGCTCTATTTGATAAGTCATGCAGTGAGTCAGGGGACGATGTCGAGGGCCATCAGCCTCTGTTTGAGAATGCTAAGCAGGGCAAGCTCCGCACCAAAGTGGAAAATGGTGAGAGATTAGATGGACGCACATCTGTCTATACAATTATGTATCCGTGCACAGTCCATTCACTGGTCGGTAAGCAAGACCTGTGACTGTGTGTGTGTGTTTGTGTGCGTTGTGCCAGGCGAGGGCACCATCCCAGTGGAGTCAAGTGCCATTGTCCCTACCTGGGACGGTATCCAGCACGGTGAGAGGCTGCGAACCATGAGTTGCAGCGATAAGATTCTGCGCTGGAACGTGTTGGGTCTGCAGGGGGCACTGCTCTCCCATTTCCTGCATCCCGTCTACCTGAAGTCCATCACACTTGGTAAAACATACTGTTGTTTTTGAATATATTCATGAGACTTAACGTTCCAACTTTTACGTTGCTTCTTGTCTCAAATATCTGTTCTACAACGTGACTTTCTGGTTCTGATCCGTCAGGCTATCTGTACAGCCACGGGCACCTCACACGTGCTGTTTGCTGTCGGCTGGCCAGAGATGGTGAAGAATTCACCAAAAGTCTCCCTCCTCCATTCATGCTAAATCACCCAGAGGTAACTGCATACGTTTTTGGCAATGTCAAATGAGGACATTAGTCAGGAGTACTGAGCTCATTCTCAAAAATGTTATTAATTACGCTGCCAACACCCTTATTTGTGCCTGCACAACTGTTTCTTCATTGCTCATCTTTAAATTTAGCTCATCTATCAATTAACAAAGAGCAGGTAGGTCATTCTCATACCACCGGGCAAAATGTCTGTCTGAGAAATACAGTAGCTGGCAGTTGAGCACAATTCCGCTTGTTCCTTGTTTTAGCCCGTTTTTAACACTTTCTTGGCTTCCATTTACACATAAGTGCAATTGGTTAAATCAGCCGTTCCTAATCGTCGCAGCCGTCACACTGACACATGCATTACACAACTAATTTTACATGCTTTGTTCGAATTGCTGACTCACACTATAGGACTAAAATTATGATTTAACAAAATATGCTCGCTCTCCCCTGGACTTCCCCCTCACCACCTGGTTGGACTGTAGGTGGGCAGGGTGAGTGTGTACGACTCCACGCGGCACACAGGCAAGACCAAGGAGTCCAGTGTCAACTGGAGCTTTCCAGACCAGCACAGTGTAGAGGTGCTGGACGGGACCAAAGGCAAACTGGATGGGTATGTAACTAAACCAAATCCTGTCGCTCCTGATGGCAACATTGTTTATTAATAGCTTTGGATTGTTTTTATAGTCTTGTATTGTTCACTTAACAACTTATTATTTGATGGCTTACTTTGCCGATTCTCAATCAGCTTTGTGTCACCGAAGCACGGGCAGAACATGCAGTCACCCGGCAGAGTTTTGACACAAAGCTGGTTGTAAAATTGGCAACTTTTCCCTTTTTAAGGATTGTAGTGCTGCTCTTTAGTGTTTTTGTCTTTCTCTAGTGGCTAACAAGTGTATTAACTCACAACAGCTTCAAGACAGCTCTTTTCCCGAGCAGAGATTGATTTAACCAAACACGATATGATTGTGAAGAGACACTACTGGAATTTGATTCCAGAAAAATTATTTCAAGATCAATCAAGCACTTTTTAATAATCTCAAGTGCTCTGTTGTACTCAGTAAAAACTGACAAGTAACCACAAGCTTAATTGAAGTTTGATTAAATCGCCCGAAACGGCAGCAGCAGGCAGTTAAGTAATCTAAGTAGGAAACACCGCATGATCAGAGGAAATGTTGCCATGCCAGCTTGCCAGGCTGTGATGTTTTTCCTTGTTTAATGAGCACTCTAACTAAACAGCCCTCTAACGCTTTCCCTCTAGGAACAAACTGAGTGTGTCCAGGGTGTCCAAGTCCAACCTGTTCGGTCTGTTCCGCTCTCTGTGCCAGCGGTGTGGCCGCGTTGACCTCCTCAGCCTGCCCTCCTACTCTCAGGCTAAGATGTCAGCCATGTCCTTCCAGCTAGCCAAGCAGCAGTTCTTCCGAGCTCTCAGCAGCCACGGTTACGGCGCCTGGATCGGCAAGCCGCTGGAAGAGAAGAGCTTTGAGTCAGGGGAGGGCAAAAATGGAACAGGTGTCCCTGTGGGATATGGCAGCAGTAGAAACGGAGGAGCAATGGAGTTCAAGCAAGAGGAGGCATAGAATGGTGCAGAGGTACATTATTATTATTATTATTAAAGGGATACTTTTCTGATTTTAAACCAGCTCTGTGTAATCTGTGTGTGGGCACTGTTTTCAGATGAACACTGCAATGACACAGCTGGATTTAAATCAGCAAAATATCTTTTATTTTTAAGCAGTTAATAGAAATACATGGAGGGAGAAAAGCACAAGGCAGATTGAAAAGGTGCATAAGAAGGACAGTCAAACAATGTGTAGCCAGCAGCCAGAATCTTCTGATGGAACATGGCTGCAGAGGAAGAGGATGATGGAAAGGGACAGAATAAAGGAGAGGAACAGTGCAAGGGCAAAGCCTGAAGGATGAGTGTCACATAGACTGACAGAGCTATGGAGAGATCCATGGGGTGTACAGAATAATGTCAACACTACATGAAAAAGGAATTTGATTTGAAGTCAGCAAATCACCATAGTAAACACTGCTACAACTCTGGGTTGTATTAGTTTGTCATGTTTTTATACCTGTGGGTTGGTTTTAAGTTGTAATTTTAGTTTTTATCTTGTCATTGTAATGTTGTTGTTTTTTCCACTGTTCTACTTCATATTGTTTTTATTTTTGCAGGTTCTGTGACTATTGCAATTGCATTTTGGACCCAGATGGTTTGTTTTCTAATTTTGCCATGAGAGCTTAAGTAGCTGACAAGTGCTGCTAATTGGCATTCAACCTAATATGACCCGTCATCACAACAGTGTTTGTAATTGTGATTACTTTAATTTAGAGTTAAAGTCCTCTGTCATGAAGTGCTTATTTTCTGCTCCCTATGTTGCGCTGCATGGAAATACAAGCAGCTGCTTTAAGAACAGCGAACAGAAACGATGGGACGCTTTCAGCAGGAATCTTAATTTTGGAAAATTGCACTCGCCCTAGAAAGATGTCATGAAAATTGGAAATTAGTCCCTGCTCAGCACAGTCACAGCTTTCACTGTACATAAGAACATCAATGCCAACTTTTAGTCTGATCAGGGGCTAACCAAACATTCACTGTTTGACATTTGAGGCTTTAGCTCCTGAAGCCTTCGATCGGGCCCCTTTCTGAGTAAAATTTAAACTTACTGTACACGAGTCCATCCATCCATATGCTACCATGGTTTCCATAGGTCAGAGCAACCCTTTGGTCAGTCCCGTCATTTCTCTATGCTTTTGGGCTTTTATATAGAATTACTGATGTCATGACCTCCAAGAAGTACAATATTTCTGTTATTGCTTGTGTGTTTTTGAGTATGTCTCCTTTTTTTCTTCACTTCTGGCAAAAGAGTTCATCAGTAGCTGGCCATGCTAGTAAGTCCTATACAGTCTTAACTGCCTGCAGACTGCCTGCATATTGTTTGTTTTTGTTTTTTACATCTAGATATGAAAAGGCTTTTAGGTTCTCTTGCATGGCCAGTTTTTGAGGACTGCCGAGTGAGGAGAGTTTTGTTGTCTAAGGAGAGTGTGCATTCGGTTCTTGATTTGGTTATATGTAGATGGCTGGTGCAATATATACATCAGGTATATACAAATACATGTACACACAGATGTTACAGTGGGGTCCAAAAGCCTGAGTACAGTTCCAGAAACTCATTTATCGACATAACAGAAATGTTAAGTCAAATATTTTATTGCTCGAAATATTTCATACTGTTTTTTATTAATTGTATTATTAATGCAGTAAGGGAAATGAATTGTATATTTTTCTTTTTTAATTTTAAGAATCCAAATTATCCAAGCACATCAGATGTTACCGTTGTTGTCTCGCACAGATGTTTATTGTGTTTAAAGTCAGGTAACTACTGAGGGAAAGCCATGCAAGTCAGCACTCCATAATACTTCAAACTGTGTTGTGTGCACTTTGATGATTGTACAGAGCCCTTGTTTTGATCGAAAATGAAGGGTTAGCTTGAAGTGATGTGCATCAGTGGTACCTCTCTCTGGTCAGTGTGTAGTTATCTCTCTTACTGCAGCCCTAAAGTTCAGGTTTTAATTGAGGACTTTGTTACTGTCGTCAGCAGTAATGTATACTATTGTTTGACCTTTAAAGATTTAAGACTGGCTTAAAAACAATAGACAGAAAGATCTTTGACAACTTACAGCACTCTACAAAAATATTTATTTGTTTTGATTATTAAAATGTACAGTTCTGGTAGTGAACTCAGACTTTTGGACCCCACTTTATGCAAAAATGGATGTTTTTAGTATAAAGCTGTATATATGTATGTGTGTATGTATATGTATAAGTTTAATGTATATATTTTGTAAATCATCTACAATTGCTTTTCTATATATTTTTTTTCCTGATGTTTTAATTAAACTGCAATGGAATATGCTGTTTTTTTACCAATGAAGTTTGGAAAGTTAAAAGAAATAAAATGAGTAGCAATGTTTCAGTGGAGTGATGCGTTTCTGGTATTTTCTTCTTATCAAAGTCTGTTATATTTATTTATCACCTAATTATTTCTTCACAGGAGTAGTACTTTCTTCACCTGGGGGTTGACTTGTCTGAATTATACTGGCATTGAGATTTTGGGGGGGGGGGGGGGGGTTGTTATAGATGTTTATTGTGTCAGAGCTACTGTTGAGGGGACTAAAAATGTCTAGCAGTGCCTCTGCTTCTGACTCCTCATCCAGAACGTATATCTTTGGATTACATTTATCCATAAACAATGATTGGAAATAGATTTTCTAGGCTGAAAGTGTGAGTGAGTACGAGCAGCTAATTATTACAGCAGGGGCTCTTTGCCTCAGGGTGGCGTTTTGATCCAACGTTTTGTCCAAATAGCTGCGGAGCCTATTGCAATGCTCCAAAGGATCAGCAGATGGAAACATGTCCTCACCTTAGGGCAGGAGGCTGTGTGCATGTGTGAATGCATGTGGAGAAAGGCTACATGAAATCTGCCCCAGGTAATATTCATTGTGGATGCTTGACAAAATCTGTGCAGCGCTGACATTTATTTTATCCATAAACCACCACATTACATTATGTGGGCTCCTTAGATTAATTACATAATTCTTCAAACCTACAATATTTTGGTCCTTTTGCTTTCATTTTCTGGCAGTGTAAGGTGTGTTTATGTTCCTCTACTTTTATAGACCTTTAAAGGTGAGGAGGGCATTTTAGCCAGCACCAACATCTTCTGTAGACTAGTTTAAGTTTAGGACATGTTTTGGGTAAAGGTTAGCCTGGTTGACACCAGACCCTTCTCAGTTGTAACTGAGAACAAATCTCAAATCTCGTCAGGGTTTTGCCAGGCTAGGTAAAGGTCAGAATTAGTATTACTATAGTAGTGTATATTCGATTCAACTTTATTATCATTGTGCACAGTAAACGTGCATATAGAGATATATGAAGATAAACAAATGAACAATAGACCAATAGGGTAGTGATAGTAAGAAGGGATATGATGTATACAAAACTATATAAATATATATAAAGCAGCTAATGATAATGAGGATCAAACATAAAAAGGGTATTATGGAAGAAAATGTCTATTTGTCATACATTCTTCAGAGATATTTGTTATGTGCTGTAAAATCATGATACTGGATAATAGTAATACTCCACACAGTTTCAGCAGTGTCTTAATGCAATAACACGTTCGGTGATGTCTCACTGGGAACAATAGTGATATTCAGTGTCTGAATCAGCTCTGTGTAGCATTAGATCCAGCCAATCAGTGTAGTGCCTCATAAATAATGTTATCGTTAATGTCCCCCAAACTGCCTGTTTCATTAGATGAGGGTGTGTAGCAGTGGAATCCCAACAACTTCTGATAAATCACAATATAAAAAGCACACTGTGGTTCTACCGATGTGCATAATAATACCCCTACACTTAATTACAGTTGGAGCTAAGAAATCAATCAATGAGATTTCCTTTAAGTTGACAATAATTATATAAACGGGGGCACACAAATAGATGCATATTTCGTCGTCCAAATGGTCTGTGTGCAATAGTGATTCATTCAGGATCCCCAGCTTTTAAGTTTGATTCATACGGTCTCTCATGTCAAGTATTTGGATGGTGGGAGGGTTGGACTAATAGTAGAGGGAGAGGAGTAAAGCACGATTGATTGAAGAATGGATGAGTGGAACGGGGCTGCATAAAGTGAAATATTAGTCCAGACGGGCTTAAATGAGCCAATCGATGCTCTCCAAGAGAGGGGAAGGAGGAAATGCATAAAGTCTGAGTTGGGAGAGAAATGGCTCAGAAGCTAAGCTAAAAAAGAAACAGATACACATGGTGCCCAGACAATGTAGCCTACCCTACAGACTTTGAAGATCTCTTGACTTTTCCTCTGGCACCATCATGAGGTCAACATTTGTGGTTTTTAGTAAACCTCAACGACTATCTGCATTTAATCGTATACAGATATTCTTGGTCTCCTCAGAATCAATTGTAATAACTTTGGTTAACTTTTGACTTGTAGCACCATCATTAGATCACAATTTTAATGTGTCCAATACTAATGGCATTCGCATCATCCTCAGCTGTACTTTGTGTTTCGTAGCAAGTATGAGCATGCTAACATGCTCAACTAAGATAGTGAACATTACACATACTTAGCATCACTATGTTAGCATTGTCATTGTTAGCATGCATAAACTGTTAGCATGCTGAGGTTAGCATTTAACTCAACGCTCCACTGTGCCTAAATACAGCCTCACAGCGCTGCTAGCATGGCTGGACTCATAGCCTTGTTGAGTATTGGTATGTGGCCCTTATCTGTTTGACCTAGACCCTGAGGATTAGTCAAAGTAAATGGATGCTGTCCAATGACTGCAAAATGGTACAATGCAAAGTGTATAATAACAAGTAGTCAAAAATGAGAACCATGCCATTGGTTCTTGTGTGAGGACTACAGTGTCTTTCATGTATTCCCTTCTCAAGTTACACAACTAGAAAAGTGGCTTGTGTGGAGGCTGAAGTCAGAAAGGCAGAGAGACAAGTTTGGTAATGAGGAAGAACTGTTTGTGTTATGCTTAAATTTGGAAACTACATGTACAGTAATTGTGGTTATTTTACACATGGTATTATATAAGCCTAGTAGCATAAAGCTAGTGCTTCCATCATGCTACAATAGTAGTAGCCAACTACTGAATGGAAATCGGGACACTACAATGACTGTACATGTAGCACCATGAAAATACAGTGGCATGGTAATTTGGTTACCACCATCATGGCACAGTACATTAGATCTAGTAAAATTAACTTGACTGTACAATGGTATTTCTTTTTAAGGAATACAGCGTCTCTGGGCCGTGCCACTTAGTTGAGAGATAGGAGACAGCTGTTTGGGAAGACACACACACACACACACACACACACACACACACACACACACACACACCAACCCCGCTTAAACTTTACTATCATGCTGACACTTTGAAACTGTAATTAGCTTTTGAACACTTTGAAATGTTAGTATCAGGACAGCTGCATACGCTTGCAGACATACTTAGCTGATTGCCTCTTCAATCAAGAGTGACACATAGCATATGATACAGCATTCCTTTTGTCAAAAGGCTTGAGACCTTGACTCCCTGCTACCTACACATTAAGAGAGGCCTAAATTTGACAGGGCCTCTCAGAACCATGACAATGCAGAAGAGGCCACAGAAATCTCACACCATCACTATCAACAGAAGAGAGGGTGGTGTTGGCTAGGGGAAGAACTAGAGTTTATCAGTGGTAAGGTTCAGAAGAAGGGTAAGGGTAGCCTAGAGTAGTCTTTTGAATTTGATTTGTTAAGGGATTTAAATCGGTCTGGTGTTGTGCTCATTAATGACTGTTTCAGCCATTTAGAGTAACAATCCACCAATCAAAAGCTTAGTAGACGGGATTGCAAATGGGTACGGCATCTTCCTTCACAGCTAGTTAGCTGGCCTAGGGGATTAAGCGTCCAACCATGAACTGCAACATTCATGGTTTGAGTCTGGCTGGGGAGCTTTGTTTCATGTCAATCCCTATTTCTCCCTCCCCTGTTAGTCTCACATTGCCAGACCCATCTCCACAGCGCTGCGGAGGAAGGTCTGGCTCCACCACACATACATTCTGGGATAGGAGAAGAAAAAAAACGCTCTGGGTTGTTTTCATTTCTTTAACTTAAAGAGGTGCTATCTCTTTGTGTGGTCTTACAACACTTGTACAGCTGCGCTAATCTCCCACATGCTGGTTGACATTTTTCTGAATGTAGCTAGCCTTTTGGTTATTTTATATGCCTTTATTAGAGATTTGACAGTAGAGAGATAACAGGGGAGACAAGACAATTGTGATTGGTTTAACTCCTACTTGTAACCACTATCACAGCTTCTCTGTCCACTGAAAATGACGCCATCTAGACAGATATGTCACTTGTAACTCATTGATAAAGGCAAAACAGTATATATAATGATTATAATGATGAAGTGAATATAAATCGCAATTCACTATGCTTATCAGGCTAGTGTCGGTCTCCAACATCAGTCTTTGTCACAGAGAATCCCTGTTGGGCTCTTTTGGCATCTGGGGCAACACAAGCAGCAGAACAGCACATCGAAATACTCTTGCACACTCTTGAGGGCATCAGGCTGGATATCAGACTAGAAGTTGCTCCAGAGCAGCTGGACCAGGACGAGCATGGTTCAAGAAGGCAAAGTATCACCGGCCACAGCCATCATCTGGATAGTGAGTGACTACTGGGAATATGATTTTGTCGTCATCCCTGGCCCTGTGATGTGGTGGTGGCTTCAACAAAACCCCAGCCTGGGGCCACTTGGCAGGAAGATACAGGAGCTGATCTATCTGGGCACTGGTGGGCTTCAGGGACTCTAGGACAAGTATTGCTGTCCAGTATCCAACCTAAAAAAAAGCCACCCATGAAACCTCACAAGGGGGGATAAGGGAAAAAAGACCTGAATGTTAAAGTGACAGGAAAAGTGTGTATGAGTGGAAATCCGTCAGTGTCACTAGTCTGCTGACTAGTGTCTTTTGGTCAGCAGAGAGCTGACACAAACACACATCCAGTACATCAGCACCACCACAGCATACACTTTGCTATCATGCTGACACTGTGAAACTGTAGTTAGCCTCTGAACTCACACACTCACACTTCCAAATATTAGTAAAATGACATGTGTAAGCAGCACTCTTACACCTGTAAAATTAGCTCTTCATACTCTACTTCCACATAATAGCTTATATTTTAAGACCTGACATGGAGCAGTGAGCATTATGTTTGATGTTTGATACAATTTTCAGACATTAAGTCTTATAAAGCTGTGTCAATATGCATTTGTGTGTGTGTGTGTGTGTGTGTGTGTGTGTGTGTGTGTGTGTGTGTGTGTGTGTGTGTGTGTGTGTGTGTGTGTGTGTGTGTGTGTGTGTGTGTGTGTGTGTGTGTGTGTGTGTGTGTGTGTATGCCTGCATGTGTGTCAGTCCTTTCATTAAAAGGGCACAGTTGTTTGGAGGCGAGATATTCTGCGCTGCTTGCTTGCCACTTCAATGGGAGAGCGGACGCATTATCCACAGCTTTCTGTGAGCTCCCCCACACCCCCTCCTCCCCTGTATCTTTTACCCCCTGTAGTCTCTCCCGCTCTCTGTATTTGATTAGTTTCTCTTCTCAGGCAGCCAGATCAGAGTGCTGTGTGCTGTGCCAAGATCCATCTGCATATAGTGGTTGGTTTTAGGCTGTGGGTTAGCCCGCGCAGCTTCCAGGCCCCTAATGCAATCTGAGCCATTAGGATACAATGGAGCCGGTTTAGGGGAGTGATTAGAGCATCTCTGATAGAGTGGGGCCAGTCTAGTGGTCTATTAAGAAGAGCCATGCAGCTATGCAATGCACTGACTCATCATCTCTCTGACATGTATCATAAATCTGATCAACAGGTGTCTGATTTTGAGAAACAGAAAATATCAAACAATTTCTTTGTAGTAAAGGACTTCTTCCTCCCCCTGTGTTATGGGGGACTTTACAATTCAATTCAATTTTATTTATAGTATCAAATCATAACAGGAGTTATCTCAAGACACTTTACAGATAGAGTAGGTCTAGACCACATTCTATAATTTACACACACAAAAAACAAATCCCCCAAGAGCAAGCATTCAGTACAACAGTGGCGAGGAAAAACTCCCTTTTAGGAAGAAACCTCGGCAGACCCAGGCTCTTGGTAGGTGGTGACTCTACGTGCTGTTTACGGTAAGCGTATTGCCTTTCCGGTGTTCTCGTGTTGTGTTACGGACGCTTGTTTGCTATTCCAACAAAAACTTACTTAACTCTGCTTTATTGTCTAATTTGGATTACATTTAGAACAAACCTTGCTTGCTTAGAGCCAGCATCAACGGGGCATAAGCATAAGCATTTGTGTGTGTGTGTGTGTGTGTGTGTGTGTGTGTGTGTGTGTGTGTGTGTGTGTGTGTGTGTGTGTGTGTGTGTGTGTGTGTGTGTGTGTGTGTGTGTGTGCGTGTGCGTGTGTGTCACTGATTTTGACTGACTTCTGGAATATAACCAGATTCTTTCCAGGAATTTACTAAGAATTTACTGGAAATTTACTCGTACATGTCAATATAGTGATAATTTTCATTTTGCCAGAAAATACACTTAATACCTTTTATTAAATTCCTCTGAAGTCTTCACTACATACTGTACATTATATGAGTCTGGATAGTCATGGGTGTAAACTGCAACTTGGTTGCGGAGGCAACAAAGATTTATGGGAATTTTCCAGAATTTTTTCCAAACTTTTCCAGGAATATACCAAGGTTATTAAAAACAGTGAAAAAATAATTGTTTTCCCTCATAAGGCAATGGAAATTTGTCTTTAATGTGGCTCAAATAAGGACAGGGCTCACAGTAAATACATACACATTGAATTAAAATATAATAAGTAAATAAAACAAGATGAAAAAAGTTAGGCATGGCTTTGCAGGAAGTAACAAAGCAAAGCAAATATGAGCAGGTGTTAGAGTGCAAAATCCTTCACAATTAGAAAAAAATGTATTTGCTGGTGTGTGTGTGTGTGGGGGGGTCTTTTGTCCCTTTGGTCAGAATCTATTCAATCCCTCTCTCCTCTCACTTCTGAGCCTCCTTGTCCAAATTCTCAAATTTCCTCTGCATCTCTTAGTTTCCACCCGATACACAACATTACTCTCTTCTGTTATTTCCTCTCCCACCCACCTGTTGTGTCACTCAGATGTTTTATGCGGTTTATACAGTATCCTGTATATGTTTTTATGTGGCTTTAAACTAGGAGGGAGACAAGAGAGAGATAGATCAGGTGGAGTGAGGACTCATCTGTATACTACAGCGTTGGCATAGCAACTACCATCCCACTGTATTATTCTTCTTTGTATTCTATTATTCACTTTCTCGTTCACATATTTCCACACCACAGCTCTGACGTATGCTGCAGGGCAGAACTGTGGATTAACCTTTCCCTTCAATGGGCCCATCATTACTCCTTTCTGTCACTCCCCTCTGCTTTCATTGCTCCTAACTCTCCATCTTTCTCTGCTGCCCCTTAACCTCTGTTGACAATATGAAGACTTGTGAAAGATATATACAGTGTGGCTTTCCACCATTCCTAGTCCTATTTTCTGTCAGTCCTAATGTTCCCCCAGGCCTCTGACAGCCCTTTTTCCATTTACACTGCTTTGTCAAAGAAACATTAAAGTTGACTATTATTTTACCTAATTTGGTTGAGTCTTTTTTATTTTAACACAAATGGGAGGAATATACCAACTGTGCAGGTGTGATCAAAACCACATGAGCACACACATTTGTTTTTAAACTGCATTCATTCCTTAAGGGGTGCAACAAATGATTAGTTTCATCATTGATTAATCTCCTGAATATTTTTTTTATTAATAAAATAATTGTTCGATCTGTAAAATGTCAGGAAATTACATTACAAAAATGACATAAGCGATTAACTGGTTATCAATATTATTGCTGATTAATCTACTAATAAACAAATGGTTTGCAGCTCTACATTCGTCATCCTGACATTCATCAAAACTATATGCATAAACTTGCCTTCCCTTAACCAAAACCATGAGTCTTACCTCGATAAAATCAGGTACAACAAATACAGAAGAAGATACACTCCCAAACATAAATTTCTGTCTTACTATTTCTGTCCCATTTTCCACAGTGAAGCTAAATAAATGGCTTTGATCTGTGATGGTGCAGACCTGACTTTTGACTTTTCCCCCAGGCCTTTTTATGAAGAATTTACAGCTTGTTGAACCAGTCACTCCATCACTGACCCATCACGAATCAGCCCGGGGCAGACACGCATTACTGTGTTTATATACCCTCATGTGGAAGAAACGGATGAAACAATCTGTTGTCAAATTCAAAAAAGGGACACATGTAGAGCATTTAGGGAATAAAATACAACAAAAACAAACAAACAAAAATACAAATAAATATATTATTGACAGCAGATAAAAACATATGGTTGAAGGACATATTTTTCTGTCATTAATGTACCACTGTTTGTCTTCGTTCCACATTAGCTGTCTGAGTGAGGCATTGGCATATGGTTGGTGTTGTATGAATATGTAGAATAACCCTCCACGTGATATTATTTGCTTTATTGATGTCTGTCAAGTTGCATAATCGCAAGATAGGCTGACCTGTTATAAGGAAACACTCTAATCCGCTCTCACGCAAAGGTCAGCTCTCATCCAATTAAGGGTGCACTAACGCACAAAGAGAACCATGATGTAAAACCGATTAGGCCAGGTAGAATAGTGTAATTATGTAGGATTATGGCGTATAGATTTAGTAGAGGTAGAATTATAAATGTATTAGTCTGCTAGGAATGAAATCAGAAAATCCCTAACGCAAAAACTGTGGTAAAGTGTGCAGGTCTTTTCCATACTCAGTTAAAGCCATACAGAGACGCACCACGCCATGTGTTCTAGGTTTTTTTTTCATTATAGTTTAGATATTTTGTTATACAGATGTATTCATATTTATTCACACAGCTCTATAAATATGAAAATTATAGTTATGCTATAAGATGTTCTCATAAATGGCAACCTAGTTATTTAGTTGAGGTACAATAGATGAATGGCTAAGTAACCTGAAGAATTTAAAAGGTGACGCAGAAATGGTGACACTAGTTGGCCAAATATGTTCACTGACTGGCAGTACAATTATTAATCGGTGGAGCAGTGCAACTGGCCACATTTTTACCAGCTGCGACAGCGACGATGGTATTGTTTTCACAGTGTGTGTCATCATGGCAAAATGTGGTCCTGGACAGGGGCGTCGGACTGAGGGGGGGGGGGGGGGGGGGCCTGAGTACCCACGGCCCTCATGTGAGAAGGGCCCAAAAAGATGCTAGAAATAATAGCTGTGGATGCGGGAGGGGCCTATAGAAAATGCCTTTCTACAGGGCCCGGAATTTTGTGCTATGTCCCTGGTCCTGGAGACGCCTACTCTAGTGGGAACTACCAAAGAGGCAGATTGCCAGATGTCTGTCTGACAGATTTTGAGTTCTGAGTTCGAAGATGGGTGTGGTCCAACCAAGGGTAGGGGTTAAAAAGTAGGAAAGGGCCCTTGGACAGATAACTGTGCTATGTACTCACGGAACTTTACAGGTGTGTAGTGTACATCAAATTGAAGGGCGAGGCCGAAGATGGGTGTGGTCCAAGCAAAGCCTAATTTGGCATTGCGGCTGGTGTGACCCCATCGCATGATGTTCTCTACCATTTAAGTGCTTGTAATTCATGGGTGAAGCTGTGCAACTGGCACCACTTTCGGTCACACTTTTTTTTTACGGTAGGCCTACACTAAGTAGAAGTAATAAGTCATACTTGATATCAAATTACACCAATTAATTGTGCTGCTATAATGCTGGTAAAGACTCATTTCAGTAATTACTAATTTAAGACTTGGTCCTAAGCTAACTGAATAGCCTAGCTAGCTTTCTCACTGCTGTAATACTCTAACAACTCAGAGATATTCATGCATTTGTTTTCATTGTGCTTATATGCACCACTATGCTATGTGTACTACTTCCAATCTGCAAGTAAAAGGTTTAAACCAAACTGATGACTCTGTGCTCTCTGACCGGTGCTCTGCAGTGGTCAATTATCCAACACACCAGTTTCAAGGGTCTAATCCCCCACATGTTCAATGTAATGCGGAAGAGGTAAGTTTGGGCATTACACAGACAGATTTCAATATACTATTCCAATTAGCTCAGCATGAGTCTTACATTATACTGCTCAATTAACAAATATGTTGTTACTATTGAGTCATTAATTCAATTCATACTAAATGCTCATTCACAGGCGAACGGCGAGGTGGAGCAGCCTAGCTGTGAAACACCAGACTCCAATGAACTGCAGTACACAAACAATCAATCACACGCACATTAAAATACCACATGTGTTTATTTAACCAGTGTACCAATACATGCAAATCTTTGCATCATTAAGCTATTTTCTTCTAGTAATACTATTTACTATTAAATAGAGATATAGTAACAATGGCCTGTTGTTACACCAATACAGCTTTAATATGTGTTTTGGGTTAACTTTAGATATGTGATTTTACTTTAGTGTATGGTACAGTTCTGTTGTAATGTGTCGCAAATTACCTAATAATAAGGGTCTAACTGGGAATGCAATGTCCTGGCAGCTTCCATAGCCTATGTTACTGTAGTCGGATAGTGACGTGGTATTAAATGGTCTGATGTCTTGACTGGTATTGGAGTAGAGGATCAATGAAGCATGTAATAGGCTATGGATTATTTACTCCGCAGGACTCCGGAGAACATCCAGGCTACGAGGGTGTGAAGAAGCGACCAGATGTGACCCGAAGAGGCTTGACTTTGGTTTACGGTAGTTTTTTTCCAATGAGCAACAAATGACACGGCAAGAAATCGAAAATAAAGGCCAGATAAATGTATTGTCCTCTGAGCTCTAAATGTTAAAACTATTATAAAGACTAGGATATAAATACCATTAAATCTGTCTAATTACAGCTGTGTTTTCTAATTAAGCTATGATAGGCCCATGTTGGTAGCATTAAATGTGGTGTCTTATTTGATAATAAGGGTAGAATAGCATCCAACTGTAGCAGATTTTGGATCTGATGTGGCATTGTATTTGATTTGTAATTAGACTATGATTTTGTAAGATGATGTCTAATTGTGTTTTAAGATTAACTATGTTTTCTGATTAGTGTGTCATTTGGTATAATAGTGTGTATGTAAGTATATGTTGGGTATAGTGTGGCATTATATGCGGTCTCTAATTACAGAATAATTTAGGTGTCTGGTTTAATTAAGGTATAACTGTGTTTGTTTACTGTCTAATAAAGACCACATTATTTGTTTTGGTCTAATTTGATACATAGTATGGCTTATTATGTCTTACTGTATTAGTGTACCTTAAAATAAAGTGGCACCCCATTTTCAACCTTTTAAGTGCTGTAATTCATAGGTGGAGCTGTGCAACGGGCACTATTTTAAAGATTTTAATGGTTTGTAAAATGAATCCAGAGACTCGTGGATAGAGCTTAAGAGTAGGAAAGACACAGTAACCACCATATCTGTTTGCAACAGAAAGGATAGATAGATGGTAGGCTTCATTCCCCCGCCTCAGCTCCATCCACACTCCACCTCTTTGCCTATAGTCTGTATCGACGAAAGATAATTTACTGGATAATCGCCAAAAGGCGGATGTCCCTTGCCTTGCAAAACTCAGTTTGTTTCGGGAAACCACTACAAACTTCGAGCTAGCAAGCTAAACACTGAAAATGGCAAGTTTTGAAGAAAATTTGGATCGTGCAACAAGGCAGGCCTACTTGTTTCTTTCGGGGAATGATTATAAGGATTCACAAAGAATATGTTCACAGCATTTACAATCTAACTGGGAAGTTTTGGGACAGATTGGTGGGGATTTGCTATTTCCAAAATACACACGGTTACGTTTAACCATATATCCAGCTAATTTAAATAGCTCACGTTACTGTATTTGTGTGAACAGTTAACTTAATTTAATATTGTATGTTTGTGTTAACATAAATATAATTAAGAACATACACATACAAATGTGTCTAAGGGCATTTTCACACCTATAGTTTGTTTGCTGTGGTCCGAATCAGTTGATGAGTTTATAAACTTGGAGCGATTTCCAAGGGTTCGTTTCACACCTGGAGAAATCCAAGCGTACCAAAATGCGTCATTACAAACCACGCAAGAACGTTCACTCCGCTTATTAAGTGAATACAGGAAGAAGGTCCTGTGTTCTGCACTAGTGCATATTTCTTGCATTTCATTTAAATAATCAGACATTGTCAACGAGATTTCGCTCTGCTGTGACGGCCTCTGTCTCCAACTTTAGTAGCGGCTGGTTTGACCACAGAAATGCGAGTGACGACAAGCTTGACCCCAGTCTATTTCTGTGAGAGAAACACTGCAAGCTGCTACAGTTTGCATGTTCTGCCGCATCGAAAAGCAGATAGCTCAGACACACATACATACATAGAGTACACATACAGAAGTTGGTGCGGTTCGAGGTCAGATCACGTTGTCACCACAAACGAGCGATTGCTGCATTCCCACCTGCCAAAATGAACGGCACCAAGAGGAAAACGAACTCTAGTGCGATTCAACCTAACTTAACGAGGCAGGTGTGAAAACCCCCTAAGACTTCCATAGCCAATATTGTGTAACAGTGAGGTCCAGTCATTATCATGTGTTACATTTGTTTTGCACACTGTATAAAATATGAACAGGTTTTTCAGTGCCTAGTCTATATCCTCGATGTTCCACTTCTGGGATTGCTCCCGCAGGAAATTCCGCCGGATGCATGTCTTTCGCAGATGTCCTATTTCCTTCCTCTTTCTTTGTGTTGGAATTTTAAACTCCGGTGGATTTATGAGGACTATGGTGAACTGCTCCTCAGATCTCGGAAGGATAAATTGAGACAGCTAGCTAGACTATCTGTCCAATCTGAGTTTTCTGTTGCACGACTAAAACAACTTTTGAATGTACACGTTTTGAAAACAAGTTCCTTCCCAAGGCTATTTGGCTCCGTGCGGAGCGTAGTGCCGCCCATGACGATTGTGATTGGCGACAGAAGCACAGTTTCAATTTGAATTGACAGACAAATGTTTTGTCAGTTTATCAATCGATGTAGACCATTAGATTGTCAAAATAGTTTTGTCTCAACTAAGTAGCCTAAACAGACAAATGTGTTGTCATATGTTAAGTTGACATAATGACGGACATAATTTTGGCACAAATAAAACACCATCAATTATTATCTCGATGGTGTTTTTGACATTTAGTTGCCAGCTCCACCGTCCTTTTATGGGCGTAACAAGTGCCATACGCGACCAGATAGGCTATAGTCTTATTATAGAAGCAGCATAGCCTATGGATCACATGTTTTCTGACGCTAACGTAAACAAAACAAAAAAGAATAACCCCCAAATAGCCCAGTTACAATAAATTAGACATTTGTTTGGCGCCTACATCTTACAAACCCTGCCACCTGTTTTCAGCGCTTATTTCGCTCTTCTGATTCCGTCCAATGGGAATGAACGGCAGGTTTGGAGGCGGAGAAAGAGGAAGAGAAGTTGAAGGAGAGAGTGAGAGACAGATCCGGGGCGACAGTGAGCTGTAGATTGAGTGGAAGTCGGTGGAGCCATAGCTTACATTAAATCACAGACTTCACTGCTCATCTGAGGACTGTTAGCCTACTTGACGTCTAGCTTTGCAAAAAAAAAAAGAAAGAAATATATATATTTATATATATATATATATATATATATATATATATATATATATATATATATCTTTGCAGGTTTGTGTCGCTGCACATTTTTGACGTGCAGCCACAGGTTGAACGATTTAATCCAGTCACTATGGATTATTTATCTTCATCTCGAGTCGATTGTCACTAACGGGGTCGAAATGGGCACCGTCGAGAGATCACTGGTGATTGAGGAAGAAACAAACTGATCATATCAAGTGGAGCCGAGACGGAGGCAACATCTGTGGGGAGCGACGCACAATTTCGAGAGATACGCAAGGGACCTGTGGAGGGACTTATATGAAAGGAGACAAAGCGAAAAGATGATGGGATGGCCGGGACAACATGAAAAAGAAAAAGTGTGGTGGTCTATTTTCATCCAGCCAGTGATTCAACACAACTAACCTGGGGGACAGGGACTGAGAGAGAAGAGGTAGGAGGTAGGTAGAGAAACCGACAGGGAGGAGGGGGCCATGAAGGTGTCTGGTTATATCATACTGAAAGTAGGTTATTGTGTTGGATCAATCAAATCAACTAAGGTATACACACAGTCACAGAAGTAGGCTACTTCTGCTGCTACTAAAACTGACTGATGTGGAATTATTGTCCTTTAGTCTCTGATCTCATTTTCATGGTGTAAAGGATCTGCATCATCCTTCTGGCTTACATCAGTGTAACACAGATGACATTTTCTATGGCATAGATTGCTGGAAGCCTTGTGGGATGTGAGAAGAAGAGGACACTGGGAAACAGAAAGCGAGGGGCGCTGAGAGAGGCTGACTGGGCAGCCGACTCAAATGTGACTCAAGGAATAACATATTTCCCAATTATGGCCACTTTTCTTCACTCTGCTGCCCCTCTTTGTCACACATATTTAGCTTTTTGAGTTCAGTCTTTACCGTCATTTGTTTTAACTAACCTTTATCCATCACAATGCTCCCCCACTCCTCCCTCCAGTCACTCGCTCTCTGTCTGTCCTGTCTGCATTACTCATGATACATAGTCAGTGTTTTCTATATTTCTCCTGTGTCTTTCTTTACAGATCTTCTCTTGTTTTGTGTTTGTCTGTAGACCAGCCGTGACCATGGAGCCTCCCCCCTCTCTGAGCTTGGCTCTGCTAGGAGGAAGCGAGGATGAGGACCAACGCTTCCTCCTTCCCCTGGGCAGTATATCCCATCCCTCGTCCACTGGCAACCAGCCAGGATCAAACCACTCCAACCACATGAGAGGATCAAGCCTTGACCGTCTAAATGGCAGCACCCCGTCCCCGTCCCCTGCCACGCCCAACTTGCCTCCAGCATCGCTCCCCAAGTTGCCCCCTGGAGCCCAGCCTCTGCCCCCACCCATCCCCAACGCCCTCTACCCCACCAGCACCCCGCTCTCCTCCTGCCTGGGCTCACAGCACAGCCTTAGCGGGGACAACTCCCCAGTTTACAACGCCCTCTTTTACTCCTCCCATTCGCCCTCCATGGAGCGGGAGAGGGACAGAGACCGTGACAGGGAGAGGGGCTGCAAACACAGACAGGCCAGCCCTCTGGTTCACCGTAGGGACAGTAACCCCTTCACAGAGATTGCCATGAGCTCCTGTAAGTACACAGGCGGGGTCATGAAGCCCCTAAGCCGCCTCAGCGCCTCCCGAAGAAACCTCATTGAATCAGATAGCAACAGCGAAACCAAAGAGGGTGGGGTTTCAGCTGTTGCTGGGGCAACAGCAGCTGGAGGGCATGATCGCCAGCGAGAAGCCCCTCCTACCTCCTTGGTGGCTCAGTCCTCTACTAATCAACCCCCAATTCAGAGCCCTCCAGAGATTGTGATTTCATCCAAAGAAGACTCGCCTTACCTCAGAGCAGGGTATGACATCACTGACTCCACTTCCAACCAGATGTCCATCTACCACCAGAACCACGCGCTGGTGGAGAGCAGGCGGGTGCAGCCGGGGAGGGGCAGCAGGCAGGGAGTGGTTGGGGCAGTGGGCACTGGGGCCAGGGGCAGCACCTCCAAAGCCTCCAAACGGAAGAACCAAAACATTGGCTATAAACTGGGGCATCGCAGGGCGCTGTTCGAGAAGAGGAAGAGGCTGAGTGACTATGCCCTCATCTTCGGGATGTTTGGCATCGTTGTCATGGTGATTGAGACGGAGCTGTCGTGGGGCGTGTACACCAAGGTGAGTGGACAGAGCAGTGGCACTTCAAAGGGGCACTCCAGTGGTTTTACACATAAAGATCACTTTACTAGTCATAGTTAGTGTGACCACAGCAGTATGTGTTCTGTGGCTCAGGAAGAGCAAATAAACCTGATGATGTCATAGTGATGTCATTAGGGTTACCTTGGCTTGTAGACTACACATTTTTAGAAGAAAGCCTGCGTTACAAACTGAGGGTGTGGAGTTTAAAAGACATGGTCATTACCAGGCAGGGAGGGTCTAAGGGAAGACAAGTTGCATTATGGGAAGTGTAGGATCCAGTGTTATTGGAGTTTGAATATTACTAGTGACCCTCTGCTGCTTCGATTTTGACCATTCTTTGTTTAATCTGTCACTCACGAGTCCCCCAACTATATGGAAGCAATAATAAATTGGTACATTGCTCCTTTAATGTAACCTCAGTACACAAAGTCCACCAATCTCCATCACCAGGCTGTCTTGATGGTGGTAGCGTTGTGCACTGCTGTACTTGGTTAACTTTGGCTCATTTTAGGTAATTTTTGCCTTTATTTTGATCGTAGCCAGTAAAGGTGACATGGAAATGGCAAGTAACTAATGTCACCAGCCAGATTCAAACCTACAACTAGAGTCTGATCTGCTGGCCACTGAGCAGCTCCACTGGAGCGGTTGGGGTTAAGGGCCTTGCTCAAAGGCACCTCAGTGGTGGTAATGAGGGAGGGACAAGCGCTGCTTTTTTGGCATTTTTCCATTACATGGTACCTGCTTTCACTTTCCCCACCCAGATTTTATCCTGCCGGTCTGGGGATTGAACTGGCGATGTTGTTGGCTTGTGTACTTTTAAGACCATGTTTGACAGTTGCTGCTTCTGGATAATGTAATACAACAATACAAATTACATGGGGGGCTGATTATCAGTAGGAGGCCAGGATGTCATTTGTCTGTGTAATGGGGAGTGTAATATGCTGAATTGGCCTCTGGCTGCTATTGTTGGTTTATTTTTGTTTGTGTGTGTGTGTGTGTGTGTGTGTGTGTGTGTGTGTGTGTGTGTGTGTGTGTGTGTGTGTGTGTGTGTGTGTGTGTGTGTGTGTGTGTGTGTGTGTGTGTGTGTGTGTGTGTGTGTGTGTGTGTGTGTGTGTGTGTGTGTGTGTGTGCGCGTGTGTGTGGGAAGGAAGGCCAGTTCCCTGGGATCATTCAGTTCATCATTAGTAGTTTGTGTGTGTTCTGGGCCTTTTGGTCACCCTGGCTTTTGACTAGCTGGAACAATTGTTGGCAGAGATACCAGTAACTAAGGCCGGCACCATTCTGGAGATACAGACAGCAGAATGGGTCTGTCCATTTCAAAGCTACTGGTCTGGTAATATATGTCTACAAACCACCACATTTATATCTATTCTTATGTGTGTACATTGCTAAGGAATTACAAAGTCTACAGTAAGATAGACATATGGGGAAACTGTGAAAGAGAGAAAGAAAATGAAGATAGATGGGAGGATGGCAGAGAGAGAAGTGGAAAGGTTAATGCTGTGCTTTGAACCAATCTAGAGGGAAAGCTTTGAATGATTTCTTGTATTGATTATTGCTTATCACTCACCCACACATGCACTGTCC
Organism: Gymnocephalus cernua; assembly: GCA_023631565.1. Taxonomy (NCBI): domain Eukaryota; kingdom Metazoa; phylum Chordata; class Actinopteri; order Perciformes; family Percidae; genus Gymnocephalus; species Gymnocephalus cernua. The sequence goes on from CM042429.1 coordinate 29,330,904, forward strand.
ACCCTTGCAAAAACACAACTTCCACATTGAAGATGGATGCTGCCTTTCTGAGGTGCTATATTGTGTGCATCCTTGAGAGGTAGTGTGAGAGCTTGTGGGGAAATGTGATAGGTACAGATTGTTTTTTATTAAAATACACAACCTCTATATACAGTGTGTATATATATATATTAACAGCACTGTAAGACTTTGTCTTTGACAATAACTGTAAACTGTGTGTGTGTGTGTGTGTGTGTGTGTGTGTGTGTGTGTGTGTGTGTGTGTGTGTGTGTGTGTGTGTGTGTGTGTGTGTGTGTGTGTGTGTGTGTGTGCTTCTACCAAACCAGCTGCTCTATCCTGTTCCCAAAAATAGAGATGAAGAATAAGAATGGAACTAAACTGTGTGTGTGTGTGTGTGCGTGCGTGCGTGCGCGCGTGTGTGCATATGTGTGTAGTGGCGCAAAAAGTGGGTATGCGCTATATGCGGCGCATAGAGGTGCAGCACCATGGGGGTGGTAAATAAATAAATAAATAAATAAATTACAATTTGACCAACTTTCATTTAACTATGGTGCAGATGTCCGTGCTCTGCGTGACAGTGGAACTTTTTGCCTTTAACAGAGCAACAGTAATAACCTAATATACCATCATTACTGAGATTACACTACCTTCTTCGTTATGTTTGCACTGAATAACGAAATTAAAAAAACAGAAACATAACTCTAGCAGCGCACATGAACAGATGCGCAATATAGCTCACACAAAATACTGCCCTCATTAATTAGCCTACTGTTACTAAGTACATTCATAAATCCTAACATCGTCCCGTACCCACAGGACACCAGACTTACTTATTGATGCACACACACAGTAGTGTCCACAAACTTGTGAGGGGAGAAAAGAAAGTGTGAAGCTGTCCACGTTAACGCTTGTTACTCCGCGCAGAGCCATAGCATCCACAAGTGGCCTGATGGTTATACTTGTGCGCTGATGTATGCGTCCAGCCGGCGTGTGTGTGTGTGTGTGTGTGTGTGTGTGTGTGTGTGTGTGTGTGTGTGTGTGTGTGTGTGTGTGTGTGGGGAGTGGGTGATAGAGCGACGGAGAAGTGAGAGAGTGACGGCGATTAGCTTTGGAGCGAGTAGCGACTAGTAGTCATAGTGAGAGAAACAAAGTGTCTCCCCTGTTCTTTCTGACAACGGTGGGAAACCTGTTGTTTATGGAGAAGGACAGTTGTTAATTTCCCGTCCAGCGCCTGCGAATAGGTCTGACAGGGTGGGGGGGTGTGGCATCACGATGGTGGCTCTCCATCGTGATGTTGGCCAGCCATCACGATGGACGATGGTATCGTCCATCGGCACAACCCTAGTTTAGGGCTAGTTTAATGCAAACCAATGTTGCTGATATTTAGATTTTTGTTAAACCCTATGGTACCAATCCCATGCATGACATATCTCAATTTTATTAAGGTAAAAATAATGCACAATAAATGACAATAAGCTGGAAAACGTAATTTATGCAATAACTCTGGTTTAATATATTTAGTTTTACCATTAGCTGTTTATGTTAGCTGTGCTGTCAGACATACAGGCTATAGTTACATCTGTTGGGTGATATGGAAGCTGTAATTACAGGGTCACATCTCTCTCTTTAAAGGTCTGTGCTAAGTGGCTCTCCATATTTGTACTTTTTAAAATCCAAAATGTGAATGTAATTTCAACAGCAGCACAACCTTACTGCATAATAGTTGTCTTATCTGATGCCATCACTAGGCTGATTTAATAATTTAATTTAGGCTGCTATATTTAATTAACAGTGAGTTCATTTCATTCAGGTGTGAGGACGGTGGATCAGGAAAGACAGGGGAAGGCAACAGGTAGGCCTAAAGGCCAAAACACACTAACCAGACGGTCGACCATTGGCAGAAAAGGCAGTCGGACTGATCAGTCGCCTCCCCGAGGTCCAAAAAGTGCCACAAAAAGTGGCGCTACTCTGTATTGTCGCCTGACAAAGGTCAGTTTAAAAGATTTTCGTCAGATTTTGAGAGACTCTAGTTACGCTCATCCGCTCCTCGTTTCCGGGTTAGCACTCTACCAATCAGATTGGTCATTTGAGTCCAACTGCCGGCAGTGCCCATCCTTCCACTGAGCACGTCAGGTTGGCCAAAACGAAGGCCGACAGCACACACTGAACAGACTTGAGTCACTGACCTTGCCAGACTGTCCAATTATTGGCTTGGTGTGTCAGGGCCATAACATTACATTACATGTCATTTAGCTGACACTTTTATCCAAAGCGACTTACTATATATGTCAGAGGTTGCACGCCTCTGCAGCCACTAGGGATTAAGTGTCTCGCTAGGGACACATTGGTTGGGAATCAAACCCGGGTCTCCCACACCAAAGGGATGTGTTTTATCCACTGCGCCATCACCACCGCGGTGGCATTAGGTGGAAGTGTAGGGGGAGCCACTTGATACCAACAGATTCATTTCTTAATATTATTAATATGGAAAAACTAATATGGAAAATCTATTACATAATGTTTGTTTGACAATATGTCTTAGTGGAGAAGAATACAGGCAAGGAGTGAATGAGACAGACATGAGGTCGGCGATGGCATCAAGTAGAGATGAGACCAGTGATGACATCAGGTAGGAGTTCTATTAGTTAGACCACACAAAACTAAATGTCCAGTATGGTTTGAAGTTCTGTTGACCAACCTATTCACTGTAATGAAAATAAAGTACAAGAAAAAAAATAATGTGGTTGCCACGGGGGCAACCAGGGGTGATGATTAGGTTGCCACTTGTCACAAGTTGGTTGCCAAGGGCAACCGTTTGTCGAACCCTGATATATATATATATATATATATATATATATATATATATATATATATATCTATATTAGAGTTCGACATAAACGGTTGCTGTGTGTGTGTGTGTGTGTGTGTGTGTGTGTGTGTGTGTGTGTGAAGGGAGAGAGGTTATATTCATGTATGTGCAGAAACAGATTACAATCAGCACATATTGTAACTACAGCTGAGATGTTCCATTCATTGTATTATAGTCCTTCATCTTCAGTTATTAGTCCATCATTAAGCCCACATTTGAGATCAGTGAGATGTGAGAAGCATTGATGCAAATAAAAAACGATTCCTATGTCTGTATATTCAGCAGGAGTGGAAAGTGACAAAGTACATTTACTTAAGTCAGATTTTGAGGATTTATGCTACTTTAGTCTTCTACTTGTACTACATGTAAATATTGAACCTTTTTTGCAGATGCTATTGTTATAAGGTTCAGATTTTACATTTAAAAAAACATGATGAGCTTGTAAAATACAATAGGACTATTATAGATCAAATATACAACGGGATATAAAGTAGTTAAAATGATCTACATGTTGATGCATCTGTATTAACAAACTTATATACCATTATAATGTATATGTATATAATAACATAATGTATCACTCAGGGGACATTTTCCTGCAGAACAAGCACTTTTACTTTGATACTGCTATAATATATAATACTTTTGTACATTTACTTAGGTAAGATTTTGAATGAGGGACTTTTACGTGTAGGAATTTTTTATGGTATTGGTAATTTTTACTTAAAGGTTTTATTTAACTTCATTTATAATATATAGTGACATTAATAAACATTCCTTTAAATGTGCCAGTGTTAGCCAGCTGGCTAATTTTCAACTGTAAATCTGAATACTTCTCTCACCATTGATATTTAGCGCTTTAGGCAGTGGCAGTAAATTCCTGTACTGTAAATGTCCAATCACAGTTGTTGAGCCCGGTAGATTATGCAGAATGAGTAATGAATGATAAAATAATTCATGAATGTGAAATATTTAATTTGTCCTGCAGGTAGAATTGAGTGTTTTCCCACAAAAGCATCCCAGACAATAACTTATTTAGAGACATGAGTCTCTATAATGTATATCTTTAGAGTGTCAAGAATGTTACAAGTTGGCTCCTTCTTGCAACAAAAGTGGAAGTTCACACGAATGTTCCCTTAAAGGGCTTTATTCAGGCAAACTACAAATGAATATAAACATTTAATGGAAATCAGTAATATCAGTAGTGCCATGAGTGAATGGGTGAGTGTAAAAGTAAGAGTCAAAATACAACGGATATGGGAAGAGCTGGAGCAGGGCTGTGGTCAAGTCCACCTTTGTCGAGTCCAAGACAAGTCCAAGACCAGGACTAGCCGAGACCGAATCAAGAATCAAAGAGGTTCAAGTCCAAGTCAAGACAGAGTCCAAAAAGGTTTGAGTCCAAGTCAAGACCGAGTCCAAATGAGAGACAGTCAATACCAAGACAGAAAAAAAAGAATGCTCTTCAAGACCACTTACTTACCTGTTCATAATTTATGTGATGTGAGAGACAGTATATATTCTATTTTAAGATGATAATTTTGCTTTAATATTTGCAATAATCAAAAAGCAAGTGCAGAGTAACACACTATAGGATCAAATTAAGCCATATTATTTACTTAAAATGGAAATGTTCCCATTCTTGAACTTATTTCTTCTCCTGAAGAATCCATAGTACAAAGTGCTCGCTGACATTGTCTGTGGCCAAAATGAAAATGAAAAGGCGACCAATCTCGATGCCTGCTCTAGATGGATTTTGAATTAAACTAATACCTGTTTTCTGTACGAGCGCGCTTCATCAATAGTTTTGTTTTGAAGGAGGAAGATACTTTAGAACAGAAGCATATAGTGCTGGACTCTATCGAGACCAACTGGAATATTTGGCGAGTCCAATGCCCGAGTCCGAGACAAGTCTGAGTCCAAATACCAACGAGTCAACTGGTCTACAGGGCTGTAGACTCAAGTACTACAGCCCTGAACTGGAGTGTCCCCGGGGTGGTTTATGGTGAAGAGAGACAAGTGCATGGTCTGAAGCCATCTTAAGTACAGGTGAGCAAGCATCACCCTGTATTTTTAACTCCACATTATATATTTTGTTTGCCACCGACACAGGACCTTGACAGCAGTCATGCAGCAGTTTGAGGACTCTTCCTCTTTAAAAAACTTTTATGAACTTCTATTATTGATTTTATGAGGAACAGGTTAAATGGGAGGGATTTCCGGTCTGACGTGTCTATCTGAGAATAACTGAGGCCTCATTTTACAAAGGCCTATGTGGCTCCACGGGGCACCAATACACACACTTGACACCTCAACGTACAATGTGTACCCACTTCTCACCACAAGCAGCGATATTTTCAACGATTTTGAAGCAGTGCTCATTTCTATTCTCCCTTTCCTTCCTTCTCACTTACAGGGAGTGTTTATGTTCCTCCCCTGGCGAGTCTTAAATATGTCTCCATTTTTTTAAGGGGGTAACTTCTTTCTCAGCAGGCTTACAACATCTCCTACATTTCCCCTGCGCCACCTCCGTCTCTCTGTCCCCGCCCTCGCTACCCTATCTATGACATTTCTCACAGACATTTACTGGGAGACCTTTCCAGACCTTTCTCTGCGAGGCCTCTCGCAGTGGCTGCATGCTGCTTTTCAGACAGTACATGAAGATCATCAGGGAATTAAACTCACAAACTGCCACCATATTCTCTAAAGGAGCTATCAGCCATCTCAGCACTTCTGCACTGCTCTCCCCCTCCTCTCCTCCACCTCCTCTCTTTTGCTCCACTCCACACTCCCTTTATCTTCTAGATCACAGACTTAGAAGAGACGGTAGATCCCACAGGTCTTGCTACTAACAGGTACAAATATGCTCTTTTTTTAGTGTTACAAGGCTAGGCTACCTCTCTCTGTATGTGTGAATATGTTGGTAGGGTGTGTTAGAACTTGCATCATCCACCGGTAACGTATACAATTACATTGATATACATCATCTCCTCTCTGTTTACACACCTAAAGAGTGTGTCTTAATGTTTTTATGTATTCAGATCTGTCATATTAGTTATCATAGATGCACGTGTGTGTGTGTGTGTGTGTGTGTGTGTGTGTGTGTGTGTGTGTGTGTGTGTGTGTGTGTGTGTGTGTGTGTGTGTGTGTGTGTGTGTGTGTGTGTGTGTGTGTGCGCATTCACATCTCCCTTTGTCTGGATTTAATTGAGTGTATAGGGCCGTAATGGCGTGTGTTAATGTGAAGTTGCCTGTGTGTGTGTGTGTATGTGTGTGTTTATCCTGGTAAGGTGACATGGCTCTTCTGTCTACTGCCTGTTTCCCTGGAGACTGATTGCAAGAAAGCATCGCTCTGACAGGGAGAGACCACCAAGGCTAACTCATTACAACACGCTCACACACACACACACACACACACACACACACACACACACACACACACACACACACACACACACACACACACACACACACACACATACACACACACACACACACACACACACACACACACACACCTTCATAGGCATTACATGTAGTGAGTGTGCGCGCAAGCCACTGATCAATCACACTTATGCACAGCTGGACAAAAAGAAGGAAGAAGGGTCTCACACACACATAACATATACACACACACAAACATGCAAATATACACAGTATATGTCAGGGATAGTATCCAGCAACTTGTACACTCCACATCTTACCATTAGTATATGGTTGTACAAAGGCCACCAACTTCAAGCTAACATTTATTCAAAAGTATGTTTGTTAATTTGGAAGTCCAGAATCATCATAAGAAACTGATTTAGGATTACATTTGTGAGGTTGATACTATGCAGCTATTGTTTGTGGTTTTAAAGAAAGTTGCAAGTTGTTATGCTGTTTCTTGATGAACAACAGTTTGTCCGTTGGCCCAGCACTAAGCCTTTTTGCCTTTCACATATTTTGACTTGTCATAGTGGGAAAAGCAACGGTGTTATTATTAACAGTAATTATGGCTCTGTTCTAGTCAAGTGTCCCACTAAGCCACAACACACAGTGAACCAGCACACAATACAATTCAGTCATTGTTGATTTGATTATTACCACCTGTGCTTGTACCTGTACACTGTGATGACAAGATTTTGGGTAGGTGCTCTGCTCACCTGCTGTTCATCAAGAACTAGTTTAAACTAGGGGTTGACGCATAGACTGTATAAGTGAAGCCAAAACATCTTAATCGCCCCCTGGTGGCTGGCTGCAGTATAGGTCAAAAATCCCACCCCCTCCATCTAAGCGGATATGACATGGGCCAAACTAAAAAATCACGTCAAATATTTTTTTTTCCAAAGATGGTTTCTGTTATTTTAGCTAGTTCTTATCACGCTAATTGTTCAAGTGTTAAATGTTCTGATTAGTTCAGTTTTTATTAGTTTTTCAATGCTGTAAATATGGGGTGAACGTCATTATTGACAGCTGGGATTGACTCACGATTGGTCGGGTGGGTATAGTCGGGGCACAAATTCTGGCCCCAAAATTACAAGATGGCAGCACCCATACCCAGGATATTTAGGATATTTGTCTTGTTATTCAGCTCAGTACAACAACCAATGGAGCTCTTTCTCTCTCTTTGTCTCTCTTTGTCGTGTGGTCGCCACCCTCTTTTCTAGTGCCACAGGTTGTAGTGTGTTTAATAGAAGCGTGTGTGCATCAGCTGTCCACATGCAAGTCTGCAGCAAACCTTGAGCCTCGTTGTTGCTTTATCTAGAGTTTGATACAGGTGCATTCATTTAGAACGTCATCAGATGTGTCCAGCTACTAGAAATGAATGGACCCCTGCCAGCCAAAAAGAGAGAGTTAAATAAGCCAAAATAAACAGAAGGCAAGCATGTAGGCACATACGTCTCTGTCACAGTCGAGTCATTTACTATATAGGCAAAGTAAGTGAAGTGGAAACATGCGTAAACAAAATGCTCTTGACAGTGTGATGGGCAGAACTGGGGGAAAAAACCGAGCAGCCAACAGACGGCTTGAGGTAAATGCAGCGAGAGAGGTAAAAGAGAGATAGGAAGTAAACTCCAAGCAAATCACATTTTAGCTCACCAGTCTGACTGTGTTCAAACAGATACATACGGTGCTGAAATACAAGTCTGCATTTTTCTCATTAGCACAACAGTGTTGGCTTCCTTTGCACCCAGATTGCTTCAGTGAGTACAAATGAGATGTTAGCAGAGGAGAGACAGACCAAGACAGGGAAAGAGTGTGAGCAAATAAAGACAGCTAGAGCTTTGAGCCAGCCGTTTGAGGAAATCAGTGGAGAACCAAAGGTTTCTGAGTGTTGTGTAGTGGCCCATAACCACTGATATGAGCAACAAATGAACAACACTAACTTAATGCTCTCCTTGTGTGTGTGTGTGTGTGTGTGTGTGTGTGTGTGTGTGTGTGTGTGTGTGTGTGTGTGTGTGTGTGTGTGTGTGTGTGTGTGTGTGTGTGTGTGTGTGTGTGTGTGTGTGTGTGTTAAGGGCACCCAGTCTCATTTTAAATCCTCTCAGAGGTGTATGTGTGTGTGTGTATGTGTGATGCTAAATTAATACCATTAAGGCCATGAAGCATCTATGGAGACCCTAAACAGTAACACACTAACACACTCTATTTTCCAAGAGGCTGACTTGCAATATATATTCATGAACCCAAAATACAATGTAGATTCTGCTTAATAACATCATGAAGGAAAAGGCCGAGTTATGTGTCTAAACTCAGAGTGCACACATAGATTAAGCGAGTGTACTACTGCAACAGCATTCTGTACAGCACACCCACCAAATTCCTCAAAAAAACTACAATATATCCAAAACTCATTAGCCTGTCTGCTCACTCACTCCAGCACCAGAGACTACATCACTCGAGTCCTCCTAGATCTCCACTGGCTCCCCATCCAACACAGAATCCAGTTCAAAATCCTCCTTATCACCAAAGCTCTCAATTACCTCGCCCCCTCCTACCTCACTGACCTCCTGCACCGTCATACCCACCCGCAACCTCAGATCCACAGATACCAACTTCCTTTCCCCTCTCACTCACCCCAAGCACCGAACCTGGGGCGACTGGGCCTTTTTCCGTTGCTTCCCACCTCCCTCTGGAACTCTGTCCCCAAACACCTCAGACCTTCGACATCACTTGCTAACTTCAAAACTGCACTCAAAACCCATCTGTTTAAAGCGGCTTTTAACCTGTAACCAACTTAACTGTTTCCATTTGTTTTTATCCTGCTTTGCTGCACCATTTTCATATTTATCTCTAGTTGTTTTTGATGTTTTTATACTGATCTTGCTATTGTTTTTCTTTGTGTTTACCTTGTGAAGTGCCTTTGCATACCTTTTTAAAGCGCTATATAAAATAAATGTATTATTATTATTATTATTAGATTATTTGGCGATAAATGCTGAACAGCATCCTACTCAATAGCTGAAATGTCTGATCTGAGATGCTGCGGTTTTAAGTTGGTTCAGGTCTTCTCTTGAAGAGGACATCGGCCTGTTGTGTTCGTCATGTGAACTCGTGATCCCGAGATTGACGGCACTTTTTTTGCGTAGTATATTCTGCGGGTTACAGACATAGTCCTTGATCTGATGGAGGCAAATGAATCAATTAAGCGAGTGAGTTGGCTTTTAGAAACTAAAGCCAAAGCCAAGCCAAACTTGAAATGATGAGTCAAACTTAATGTTTTGTTTGACTGCTGATTCCTGATATTTGACAAGTGAAAAAAGATTGACTCTAAAATACTCAATAAGAAAATTAAGAAATGACACCTGAAACCTGGTAAACTACGACAAAATCCAATTTCTGGTAAAAGCCAATATCAGTCTAACCTGTACTGATCCTTGTTCATGAGAAATAGACAAAGAGAAAACAATGTAGCTAGCATGCTAGTTCCTCTTTTCCCAAAATTCAAAGGATAAGTCTATATTTTTTTTATTGTCAACATGGGACCAAAAACCAACAATGAATTGATGAACTGATATATCATAGAGCTCCATTGTTATCCAAAAACTATTAACAACACATCAATGAGCCACACTGTTGCACTGGGTTCCTTCATACACCGTTCTGCTTTAGATACTCACCAGAGCACCAAAGGCATATTAATCCGCTGCTGAAAGTAGTCCCCAACAAATTACTCTTTAAATTCTCTCCTGTTTGAGTGACATAAAACTACAGTGGCCTGCTGACTGAGAATATTACTAAGCACCTATTGCATGTCTGTACATCCTGGAAGAAGCTTCTCCTTTTTTCTTTCTGTTTGTTTGTTTGTTTGTTTGTTTGTTACTTTGTTACTTGGTTGGTTGGTTGGTTGGTTTGTTTTGGATTTTTTTCTTATCCAAATCAAGGATCTAAAAGTTGTTGTATATTTTTCATATTGACTTTACTTGACTTTGCTCAAAAGCATGCTATCATGATAGTCCGATAAAATAGAATGAATGATAAATGAAAAATAAGATTAAGAGTCAACAGCCATGCTCTACTTAAGCATAGCATTTGAACAAAACACTAAATGTTAACATGCTCCCAATGATAATACTTGAATGTTGATCTTTAGCAGGTATAATGTTGACTAGCTTACAAGTATAATGTTAGTTTTGGAAAGTATTTGGTCATAAACCAAAGAACCATGAATACCTGTACCAAATTTCATGACAATCCATACAATAGTTCATTTTTTTTGAAATTGTCAACTTCATAGGGGCGCTCGGGGAAAGTCGGGGGATCATCAAAGTCAGTAGGATTCATTCTGTCGGAAACAAGAATGTCTTTGCAAAAAATGTAATGGCAATCCATCCTATAGTTGTCGTGACATTTCACTCTGGTACAAAAAATGACAACTTCCTGGTGGCGCTACAGGAAAAGTTAGGGGATCACCAGGTCCTTAGAATAAGTGAAATCTTTGGCTTGATGGTGGTGCTGAATGAGAAGTCAGAGGATGACCAAAGTCCGTAGGATTAATTATGTGTGGGGCATGAATGTGTGTAGAGAATGGCATGAAATTCAATCCAGGTGAGGTGAACCAACAAACGGCGAACAGAAAGACTGACATGTCATCCCTATAGAGCCATGCCACCCGCAACCCCCTAACAAGGTTTCCTGATGCATGACAATATTGGATGAGGTTAAAGCAAAGAATAACAGAAGGTGAAGTGGAATAACATTTCCTCCACAGAATCGTTTTGTTTTTGGCAAGCATGCATGCTTTCTTATTACCTCAGCTTTTCAGACATCTTTTTAAAGTTGTGATATCCATGCTCCATTTCCTCTCTGATCAGGGGCAGAATTTTGATTTCAAAGGTGCGGGGGACACAGTTAGTACAGGCACAGATACAAATACTTGCTGAAAACATGTGAAAAGACTGAACTATATAGTACTGATTTGTGGACCACTAAATAATAAAGGTGGTGCAATAAAGAAAAATGTGCAAAGTGTGGAGTAAAATGCATGTTTTCATGTTGATTTGTTACAAAGTATGCAAAAATAAACTCTTTTATCTCTTGTTCTTTTGGAGATATATCATTAAAACAATGTAACTTCACTAAACCCTATGGAGCTCAAGATTTCATAATTGTTCTTCTCTTACAATGTTTAAACTAGCCACTCCAAGCTACACTATAATACTGTTATACCAATGTATATATATATATATATATATATATATATATATATATATATATATATATATATATTCACACACATGGAACAGCTAACAAAAACAATCTAATATGCATTTTCCCTATGGCTATATTATCTGTATTTCTTAATGTAGATTAAAGTGCCCATATTATGAAAAAAACACTTTCTGGGATTTGGGGTGTTATTTTGTGTCTCTGGTGCTTCCACACGCTTACAAACTTGGAAAAAAATCTATCCATGCTGTTTTGAGTGAGATACGGGTTTCTGAATGTGTCCTGCCTTCAGTCTCTGGGTGAGCTGTTCAAAATCTGCAGGGCTTGTTACGTAACTAGCCGAAACGACGGGCTAAACACAACCATTAGCATGCTAGCGCTAGCGTTAGCATGTTCTCAATGGCAAAGCACTGCTACAACACACACAAGTTCACCATAATCTATAAAAGAAGTACTTCCATGTGCGCCCTCCTTTAGAAACAGTCTCCTGGCTAATCCTGCCTTGTAACTGACCAAAGTTGGAGAAACAACCTTTCTTTACTGTCTATGGAGCTAACTGACATGATCTACGATCTGAGCTACTGCGCATGTGCGAGTGGAATCAAAGAGTGCAGAAGAAAAGATGATTCACTCTGTAGCTAAAACAGAGACCTGGACACAAGGTGAAAAGAGGAGCTGCAGCAGTGAGAGAGAGATGTGCAGTCCAACAAATATATGGTGTTTTTTGAAAATTAAACCATGTAAACCTATTCTGGTACAACCTTAAAATACAATTATGAACCTGAAAATGAGCATAATATGGCATCTTTAAGTGTGTGCAGTTGTATGTCTTTTTTGGAATTGTGCACATGTGTTTGTCTATATGTGTGTGTGCACATGCATATGATAACTCGTTGCTGTGCTCTGAATGTGTGAGGTGAGGGTGTTAAATAAGCCATTGAAGTGCTATGAGTTGTATTGATCGGTAGATCCCCAGTGCACTGATTATAGGCCCTATGAAACCAGACAAGCAGAGGATTTAGAGCTTGGCTGCAGTGATATTGACAGGTGGAATACTTCCTTTCTACTTCTGTAAATGTTAGTTCTTATTGTCTATGCTGAAGCAGTGCTGCTATGGTACACATGCCATTTTAGCAGTGGAGAGAGAACATGGTGCATCGCTCCAAGTTGAAACATACTAGTGACAGAATGTGAACTATCACGAGTGTGGGATCTTTCATTGATGTTTTTTGTCATTGTACTTTGAATACTAAAACAACCATCATAGCAGATTTGACCTGAAATGTGTATTATGTTTGTGCTGCATATTTCTAAAGGTGTATGTGTCAATTTTCTCTCTACAGAGCTCCATGTATTCTCTGGCCCTGAAGTGTCTGATCAGCCTGTCCACAGTCATACTGCTGGGCCTCATCATAGCCTACCATGCACGGGAAGTTCAGGTAAAACACATTAACATGCATCCACGGGCAGACGTACCTGTACATACTGACACAAATTATTTCATAGACAGGTGTTTAACGTTTTGGTACTTGAGAGTTAGAGATACCACTCTCATGTCTGTGAGTTAAGTGGAGCTAGAGGTGGGAGGCGATTAGCTCAGCTTAGCATAAAGACTGAAAGCAGGTGGCCAAGTTGGCTCAGTGGGTAGAGCAGGTGCACATATACTTCAAGGCTTATACCTCGACGCAGAGGTCCAGGGGTCGAGTCCGGCCTGTGATGATTTCCTGCATGTCTTCCCCCTCTCTCTCCTCTTTCTCACCTAGCTGTCCTATCAATCAAAGGTGGAAAAGCCCAAAAAAATGGTCTTAAAAAAATAAATAAAGACTGAAAGCAGGGGGGTACAGCTAGTCTAGCTCTGTCTAAACATGACAGAATCGTCCCACCAGCACCTGTAAAGCTAATTATATCTTGTTTGTTTAAGTCATAATGTAGACTAGGTAAACCAGCCCAATCTGCTGGCGATTTGATTTCGCCCTGCAGCTCAGGCTGGAAACCTGTACGTTTATCTCTCCTGCTTCCTTTACAAATTTGCCGGAACCAATCACAAACTGGCTTATCTGATGCGCTATTGGCGGGTTTAACACGATGACGATAGAGAAGCGAAGGCAAGCAGTTTTTTGTTTACATTCAACATGACGGCCACCGAAGCGCAAAAACAACCCGTTGATGCCGCTGTCACTGCTGTTTCAAAGGCAAGTTTTCTCTGAAAACGGAACAGAAACTTGCCCTGGAACAATTCCTACAAAAGAAGGATGTGTTTGCCTTATTACTGACTGGCTTTTGCTCTGCTTCGCTCTGCAAAGTACGTCACCCGGATCGTTGGTCTGATTGGTTGAAGGACTGTCCAATTGGGTAGAGAGTCATTTGAACTATGCCTGTTGATCACGCCTCTTGTGCAGTAGAAATACAGAGCAGACTCCCCAGACTAATGTTCAATCTTAAAAGATTAAGCTTGGTCTGGTGATAGCCAGATTAGTCATAATGTGCTATAAAGTATAGTTAAAGTGTTCAAACAGCAATTTGTGGTTGTATGAAGGGTTATGTTCAGGACTATTTCAAGTCCCTGCAGCAGGCCAAGAAATAGTTAACGAAATAGTTAACGCACTGTAAAACCCCAGATTTTCTCTAATTAGTGAGCTTTAGAGGTGCTGGTAGGCAGACAATGTTACTTTTGGACAGACTAGCTGTTTTCCTGTCTTTATGCTAAGCTAACCAGCTGTTGGATGTAGCTTCATATTTAGTGCACAGATGAGAGTGGTATTGACCTTCTCATCTAACTCTTGGCAAGAAAACATATTTCCCAAAATAGGGACTACTTCTTTAATATCTTTACCTTTTTGTTTAGGATTGGTTTTCTTCAAATATAAGCAGAGGCACATCTGAGCTCTGTCCACAGTGTGTACACATTATGTTGTCGTCTCTCAGGCTCCTGAGATAGACCAAGGGACTCAGATGTGTGTCACCTCCAGCCAATTAATGACTTTAATGAGGGTCTTTGTGGGATCGACGAAACAGTTTGCGTGGCTTTGCATCAAGTAGATATGCGCTGAATGTTAATTAAATACACACTCAGCCAAAATCAACCCCGCCATTCAATAGATGCACACATAAACATACAAACAAACACACACACACACACACACACACACACACACACACACACACACACACACACACACACACACATACACACACATGCATGGCACACAAACACACATAGCCTCTACCTCTTGTAGGGCTGAAACAATCAATCAAAATGCTTTCATGCTTCTTGATATCAGTTTTGCTGTTTGTCATTTCACTAATGTAATGGTACCACAGCCAATGGAGTTTCACCTGAAGCCATCTGCAGTCAATGCATATTGACTATTAATGGGAGCCTTTTGGGAATTGGACCCAATGAGTGCCCCCACACTAGCTATTACTGCCACCAGCTAAACCACAGAGCAACACTTATCCATCTCACCACGTAGTTTAATGCTGAGGCTTTTTTTTTTCATTTCCATCACAGTTTAGATGTTGCTGGAAATGTCTGTTACAGTTCCAGCAGGTCTGTGATGGAGATTCTGATGCATTCTGCTCTATAGTTCACGCTCTCCATCCGTGGATCAATAACTAAATGGCCATTGCTTATTCACTGTCATACACAGGGGCTGATAGACTGCAATAAGTCTGTAATAGGCAGCCGTTGTGAATTAAGATTCACAGCGATACGTGTGTTTGCGTATATGGTTTAGCATTCATTGATAAAAGAGCCTTCGTTTCTGCTCACAAATTTGATGTTACATTCACATACAGTCAGTCATCCTCCCACACACACTGTGGCTGCCACACGTGACAGTGGCAGCCACAGTGTGCGTAATATCGACAGTAGAAGAAAAGATTGATACTGTAAGGCCGACAGAGAGAAACAATTGTCTGCTGTTAATCCCGTTGAGATTATCTCTTTTGATTAAATTAAGTTAGGAGTTTAGGGAGGAGTGCTATGATGGTAGGCTATAGGAGGGAATCACAAGGTTAGGGAAATAATCTTTTGAGTAAACCCCAAATAACTTTTGAGAACTAGAAGGCCACCCCAAAACACAGACCTTTGCCAAGGCATGCCCTATCTTGCAATGTTAACGTTCCGAATTGAGGAGGCGTTCACATAAATCTTCCCAGTGGGGAACTAATTTTTCCCATTTTTCCAACACCACATAAATGCAGCACAAATGCCATATCTCACAAGTCGTGTTACAGTCCACGTGATGATTGTAAGTCCAATATTTACTCTCTTTCAGCTCAGTTTTTGGTCTCTACCAACTTCTACTGAGGGAAACATCTGGCTCTTTAGCTGCTAAAATGCTCCACTATGTTCACTAGCTAGTCACTAACTGTGTCTGTCTGCTGTTTGCTTCTGGGCCGGTAGCATACAGTTAGGTTTTTGCTAACAAGCTAATTGCTACTTAGCTTGTTGCTGTGGGCACAAGCTACATTAGCAAGTAGCTTGCTAGTTAGCAAAGCTACAAAAGTGACAGAGTGATTTATGAGTGATTAGTCTTCAGCATTGTAAGCAGTGGTAAACAGCTAGCTGGCCCAAAATTACAACAACTTTAAACGTACAATATGTAACTTTCTGCCGCTAGGGGTCTCTCAACCAAAACAATGGATTGTAAACACGATCTTTTGATGACGTTGGTAAGTTGCATGGAATTATGGGAGTTGTACTTTTTAATGTTAAACACCTCGCTGATTAGAATGCATCTGTTCACGGATAAGTTTAGCTACCCATTCAAATGTATTCACTTTACGTTTAGTAACGTTTATTCATGTCATTCTAATAACATAGCTGCATTTCCCCCAACATAATAACGTTTTTCTTGATTCGTTCTGTATTGGTAGCTGATCGGTTAGCTAGCTAGCTAGCTAGTGAGCCAGCAAGCTAATGTTAGCCAACAGCTAAAACCACAGTGACTATCACAATATATTTCACATGTCACTGTCACCTTTTGGATGGTTTCAACACCGGGGTGGGACGGGGTTTGTTGTAACGCTAGCTAGCTACTCAACGAGCCTGAGAGACAGGTGTGGGTGGGGATTGCCGGGGGAATCTCCTGGAACGGCGAGCCGAGGGCGGCCAATGTGCAGCAGCAGAACATCTCCAAGCTGCCCAAAACGATCTCCCCCTTCACTTTTCTTTAATCTTAACTATTCGTTTTAGTGCTTGTCGGGTTAATTTAGCTAACTGTAAACACAGCTAAACGCGAAGGGGTGAGAAATTCGGCAGGGAGGAGATTTTCGGCACAAACACCGGTAGCTAGCGCTAACGGAGATGTAGCTAGCTAGCTAACATTAGCTATGGATGGCCGCTGTAGCGACTCAGATCTGGGTCTGGGTCTGATATGGTCTGTTTACCAACGCTTCATTAAACTGCCGTTAGCTTCGTAAGCACCCGGCACCGGAGTTAAGTGCTGTATAGTACTTATACTGTATGGATTGCTGTAATGGTGGCTGGCTGTTGGCTGGCTATGGGCTAACGGTAACTGGCTATTGCTAGCTACATGTCCCGGCTGTGTTGTCAGCTGTTGTCCCAGGCAGACAGACCGGGTGCTAGCTGGCTAAATTAGCATTAGATTAGTCGTCTTATCTGTACAGCTAACGTTAACATTACTGGTAAACTCATTCGTGGGTTAGCCCAGCGCTGATTTTATCCGTGGTGAAAACAATCATGCTACTAATAACTTCATGAGCGTGTTGAATGATGTGGTAACCCTATAATGTTATCCACCAAGCATTAGCTAGCTAGCATTAAGTTAGCTAGCTACTTGTCAACCAACACATTGTAGTAACGTTAAACTGGATCGATATTGATATGTATCAATAAATAAGATCTCTGCTGTATTACTGTGTTGCAAAGTGGCATGTTATCAATCACAAAATTATGCTGTGTGGCAGAAAAAGCAGTATTATGGTTAGGAGTATTTTTTTCTATGACATTGTATGATTTACAATTACGCTCAAATGTATCACCTGGGTGCTGTGTTTTGAAGGAAGTTATGAGCAACTAGAGGGTGAAAGGTTATATGACGCCACTGACGGGCGACTAGGAAGGAAAGGAAACGTGCCGTGTCTGAAAATAAAATAACAGATTTCTCTGGGTTTGAAGTTTGGTGGAAACATTTGTGAGAGTGTCTTTCACCCTTACATTATGATATACTGTATGTAAGAGCAACAGTTTGTGGTTGTAGGGGGAGCTAGCCTTCATCTATAGGCTTATTGTTTTGTTTTTTTGCTTACAACAGTGCAGTGAGAGTGTGCAGGATCCCAAAGTGCAAGCTTTGACAAATGTAGCTGAATCATACACGTTTTATTACATGCAAGTTATTTAGTACCTGCCTGATGGCTCTGAGCCTGTTTGCTTATTTACATGAGCAGCATAAGAAGTGCCAGTTTGTCTCTGCTTTTTATTGTAGGATGGTTCAAACATAGATACACACAGGAGAAGTATTGCTGTGCAAAATGAAAGGCATTGTTCAATAAAGATCTCATTCTCAGATTATGACACTCTGCTGGAGCATTTTGCCCAGCGTGCAACAGGATATTACACACTCACACACACACACACACACACACACACACACACACACACACACACACACACACACACACACACACACACACACATTTGCACAGAAGGTTGGAGAGGCAGAGATCAGAATGATGTTATCGGGTTTAGCTGGCATTTATACCAGTTTTCTCTCTCTCACACTGATCTCCATTTCTCTCTCCCTCCTCATATCTTTTATCTCACAATACTTTTTGTTTACCACCATCAGTGTGCTTCTCTTTTTCTTTCTTTTATCTTCCTTTCTCCTCCTGCTTCGTCATCATTATCAGATTAGATCTGTCTCCCTATCTCCTCCACCGGGCCTCAATTCAATTTTGTTTTTTTTGTTTCTTCCTGACTTCCTGCCTTGTTACTCAGCATTCACTTTCTCACCTATTTAACCTTCTCTTGTTGTACTTTAACACTCACCTGCTTTTTTCACCTCTAAAAACCCTCACTGCCTTTTATCTTAAGTCCTTTTCTTTCCTCTCTGCCTTCCTCTTTTGGAGTTTCTCTGCTCCTCTTCCTCCTCTCTCTTCATCTTCACTGTCTCTTCTAATTTGTCAGGGGACAACCCAAAAGTGTTCAGCATGAAATAAGGAAAAAACAAGACTATCGTGAATTATACAATAATCATCACATATTACAAATGTTTTCTTGTTATTGAGTAGAGATAACTGTTCTCTGTATAAAGCAAATTGGAGCATACTATAGCCAACATGAACGTGTAGCAAACGTGTGTGATTTAAAGGTTTTCATTACAGTGAAAAATGATAGGGAGCTGACATGAGAACTGTTTGATTTGGAGTGAGAACATTGTAGTAGTAGTTTTGTGTTTTGCTTAGTCAGCTTAACTACATTGACACTCATGGTTTTGTTTCTATATTTAATCCAGCAAACTCGAAAGTTAAAATCCTGGCCAAAAAGTAAAACAAATGCAAACTTGAACAAAAAAATGCTGGTGTTGTAACTTTGAGTTTAGTTTACTGTACTGTACTGTTTAGATTCAAGGATCACAAATTAGCACATGCCAAATTCTCTAAATCCTTTTACAGTGAGATATACTGAAATGTTAGATTTTCACAGTAATCAGTCATGTTCCAACATTTTTCTGGAATGGCTTCTGATTCTTACCATATTTTATTAAGTGTGTCATTTTCTCTTGGTTGTTCTCACATACTTCTTAAAACAAACTAATCCCAAAAATCCTCCGTGAACTTGCACAACATGCAGCTGGGGTTCTGACTGGATAAAAAAGACAAATACCACCTGCCACACGGGTGAGTTTGAGACCCTTTACCCCATACCCTATATATACAGTATATATATATATATATATATATATATATATATATATATATATATATATATATATATATATATATATCCTGATAAATGAATTAGAGATGGGTTTTTTATCATTGATAGAAAAACTATTCCCAATATTCTGCCAACTATCATCAGCTTGCAGCTGTTTTATACTCTCAAAAAGCATTGATCATAATACACTAATCCAAGTGTTGATATCACAATAAGACTTTACTAAAATGCTGATAGTATAGGTCACAGCTTAAAGTTGAAAAATATTGAACATTTTAGATACTTAGAATGTTTGATCCAAGAATGTACTTGTTCCTTCCTTATTATTATTAGAAATACGCCTTTCTTTATATGTCTTAAACCTTGGCAAAAGTGTACAATTCTCAAGTGCTTGTTCAGGTCAGGTGGTTATTGGTGTGTCATTGCTGGTATTTCCAGCTCCGCTGTGCAATTTGCATAAAAGCACAAGATTGGACTGCAAGTGGCCATCATTCCCCACTGGCTCTGCCTACGAGAATAAAGTTATGACATTTAATCTGACAGCAGTCTGAAAATCATAACTCCAGCTCTTAACAGTTTGTTCCTACACATCTTCAACTCCTGCACAATTAAGATGTGTGCATTATGTTGTTGCAATAAAGCTACAGTTGGTAACTTTTATAAAAATACATTTTTGCTAAATTTGCTGAAACTATATCCTGAGAGTAGTACACAAGACCGTTAATAAAAAAACACTCTCCTCTGCCTCCTCCTAGTGCTCTTAATGGCATTTGCAAGATTTCATCACTTCAGAAGGACAACAACCAATCAGAGCTGAGGAGTCTCTAACGCAGTGTCAATCATTGCTCGTGAACTCCAATCAAACTGTCAAACTAGGCAGCCCTGATCAAATATGACTCTGTTTCTGCATTGCTTATTTCTCACCTCAAATGTTTTTCATACACCCACTAGTGTTTTGAGATGGGAAAAAACGATCTTGTGCATTATTTCTTGTCGTATTTGTCAGGTCATATTTATTCATTTTATATTGTGTAGCACTTTTGACACACTTCCTTCTCCCCTTTCTTTTGGTTTTTGCCTTAGATTTTAAAACCAGTTGCAGTGGTTACGATCAAGATTGTATTAACTTGAACAGTGTTACCTTTGTAACAATACAATATTCCTGCTGCTGTGACAAATCATTCAGCATTGTAACTACCTACTATAGGAAACTGTCTGAGAATTGTCTTGCAAGCATAATATTTAGACAAGAAAAGGTTCACATCTTAAGAGAAAATCCAACGCTGTAAAGCCCAGAGCATTTCCTAATCCTATTTACATATTTCACTCAATTCACACAATACTGTCCGATTAGCCTATAATGCTCTTTACTTGTCATACTAAAAGGACAGTAGGACCCATTGACTGTGTAAATGCGGTCTTTAAAAAATATATTTACAGATTTTGTTAGTTTGTTTGTAATTTTGCAACTGGGGGCCTTACTTAGGGAGGAAAACCTTTTTATGCCCTGCTGCCTGCACGGGACACTGATCTGCTTATTGAAATGAGCACTGAATAAGAGTGATATAGATAGCTCCTTAACTCTGCAACGTCAACATAAATCAGTATTGTGGGATGTTGTAATTATGGTTTCATCAACGCACTTGACAATGTTCTTTTATTTTTATTTTTTACAACTGAGTTTAACCTTGTTTTTTGTTTACTTCTTTGTAAGATCGCTTCGCCGATTCTTTGTTAGTGTGTTTAGACAACAGATAACAGATGGAGACTATTATCCTACAGATATTATTAGAATTTGAGCAGAGATTGTTATCACCACCATAAACTCAGGAGACATTTTAAGAGAGCTGTGATTGACTGTCCAATCTGTGCAACCACACACCATTAGTTTGAGTTAACATTGTACCCAAGATGAATGAGATTGGTCAGGACTAATGCAGACTGAGGATTGAAATATAATGGATATAGCCAATGATGAAACAAAGACAGCTGTTATTATAAACCACAGTTTCCAAGTGGTCCTTTGGTTACCATTTAGCCAAAACCAGGTTAAATATTTGCTTAAAAAACTATCTGAAAATGTATCTTTCATGTGTTTCATGTAGCATGCAGGGATGTCCATGCATGCGTGTTCATGTATTTGATGTTCTGGTCTGTTGTGTGACTCACTAATCTGCCAGCTCACCAGTGGCCTTCTCTTCATTTCTTCACACATAGAGGCACGCACACTTTACATTTTGAACAACAAGATCCTGAATGAAAGGATTCACTTTAGCTCATAAATCTGCAAGAAATTTACACTTGAAAGACAAAAATGGAATTGTTGTTCAAATTAATCAAATAGAAGCTCTAAGAGAGTGCGTGTGAGAAAGGGATATTTCTCCAGTCCATTAGTGCACTTCAAGCATTGGCAAACTATGTTATTCAGTTACTTTTGGAGGATTTTAGAAGCAGTCCATTGATCAAGAAGACACCAGCTTGGCACTCTCAGCCACTCAAAGCCAGACAGATGGTATTAGGAAAATAAAATGATATTTTTTCAAAGAAGGCTGTCTTCCTTAAAGTGAAGCTGCAGTTCTGAGATGTCTAAAACTTGGACGGTCATTTCATGATGTCATGTTCTACAGATTCTGTATTAAGTGCATCTGCCCTGGGAACTATAATGGAAGAGACAGTGACAGTGATGAAAACCACAGTGTCCTCCTCAGACTGTAGACGTGAAAGAAGAATTTCACCCACTTACAGTATTTCATATAAATGTTAATATATCGGATGCCATGTCTTGCTAGCCTCTGGCAATTTTTAGTAACACAGTTTGTTTTTCATATTTGCACTCAATAAAGGAGATTCCACATTTCAAGACACCACTAGTGGAATCACCAGTGGTGTCTCTTCCAGTTTCTGTTTTTCGACTTTCTAGTGGAAAACTAGGCAACATAGCTTATGCACGCACAGAAACTGTGAACCCTTCTTCATCTCTTAACACTTCCTTTTCACTTCCATGACACCCTTTCTCCTTCCTTTCCTTTGTTGTCTGTGCAGAAACAGCCACGGGGGCGTTCCCTCAGAGCTGCAATTACAGTCAAGGAAAGCGTGTTACCCTCTCTGCATATTCATGTATATCTGAGTGGTGAATCTGTGCTTGTGTGTTTGGCTCGTCCCAGTTATTTTCTGCCTGTTCCAGGGATTTCCATGCTGTAGGACCCAGACATTTCCCAGAGGTGTGACGTGTGCGTGTAAAAGTATGCATGCATGCATTTCAGTGTTCACTCTGTCACAGTGTTCTTCAGTGATTAGGGCCGTCTCCAGACTATGATTTAGTCTCCCCCCTCTGTGTGAAATGCCATCTTGAGGCAGATTTGCCTGCATCTACCTCTTTTTGAGAGTCTGTGCTGCATTTGACAGGAACGTCTGGATGCGTGTGCATGTGTGTGTGTGCAAAATTGCCTCTGCATGTCTCGCTTGCTCACTTGGCAGAGTCTGGCCAGCACTGTGTCTGGTTCTGTGATGAGAGGCATCTGCAATCAGGGACTTAACACGATTACCAAGGTACAATGGCCGCAGGGGCACTGGAAGGGGATCGAGGCATGGGAGGATGGATGGATGGATGGATGGATGGATGGATGGATGGATGGATGGATGGATGGATGGATGGATGGATGGATGGATGGATGGAAGGCTTAAGAGGAAAGATGGAGTGGTGACAAATTCATCAGGCAGGCTGCAGATGTAGCAGTGGGGAGAGGCTCCTCTTAAACCTCACACCTTAACCTTTGAAGAGACCTCAGCCTATCTTTGGGGCTGTCATTTTCACACATTTCTCCTTGTTCTTTTTTGCCTCCATTCTCTCCCACTGGCCTGCTTTTTAGTTTTTCTCTTATTTTGCCCTCCTTCTGTCCAGTCCGCTTTCTGTTGCCTTTCTTTTTCCCTTGCCCTCTGCCCTGTGATGCCATGTTTTGTTAAAACCAAGAAAATAATGATTTTGTTTATTTTTCCCTGTGGGCCTGTTCTTTATGTTCCAGTTTATTTAGCTTAGCTGTTCCCTGACCTCCCTCCTTTTTTCTCTCCTGATAGAGTTGACAGTTTGTGTTTAACTCCCTCATTCTTGCGCACACACATACATACACACACACATACTGTACATAGACAATCTCTACCTACTTTCCCTCTTCCTAACCCCTCCTCCCTCATTCCCACCTCATTCAGTCCTGGTCATGTAGGGGCAGTGGCACTCACTCACTCCCATTGACAGATTACTTTCCTAATGGGATTTAATTATTTATCCCTTCCTCATGGCGGTTTAGCCAGGAAAAGACCGACAGCAGGCACATGAGGGAGGACAGGACAGGAGGGGACGGGTGGGTGGAGGGAAGAGGAAGGGAGAGCCATTCCTCCATTGGCAAGAAACTGGATCACCTCTGTTTTGATTTGGGGAGATGTCAGTCAGAGAGAGGAGGAAGGGGAGTGAGGGATGTTGGAAAGAGGAAAAACAGGGAGGTAGACAGAAAAAAAGAGAAAGACGGGGCTGAATGAAGGATGAATGATGACTGGTTTGCAGACAAAAGCAATGTTCTGAAAGTGTGAATAAATATACATGAAGTCTGGTGCACTACTCTCCGGCTTAAACAAGCACACACTTATTTTTATCACCTTACGTTGACTTGAAATCATTCCCTGGAGACTTACCATAACTACTACATGTCTAACTCCAATCCTAAACTTAACTATATCCATAAAACAAGTCGTAACCCTGAAATTCAGTGGTTTATTTTATGAGAACAAGATTTTTGACCCCAGATGGGAGGTAAGATTAGACAAGATTAGTCTGTGCCTCGCTGTCACACACACACCTCTCCATCTTATTCCCTGTATCTCCTTTTTCTTTCTTCTTGCCTTGTCTCTCACTGCGTTTCTCTCTTTTTGACTCTTCCTACCCCCCCCCCCCCCCCCCCTCTCTCGCTGGGGATCCTAATTAAGCTTGGCTGCTCTTTGATGTTGTCGCCTTGGCAACAGTCACCATGACGAGGCCTGGTCTGCACACTCTATCTTTTTCAAACTCACTCAGGCATACACAAATACACACAAGTACAGTACACACACACATGCACGCTCACAGAAATCATTAAAGAATACAGGCAGCGTTTGACCCTTGGTTCAGATGAAAGCTTACACAATGACACAGCCGTGTGCGTAGGCTACATATGTTTGCAAGGACATGTTAGCTGCATGTGTCCACACGCATGTTACAACAGCAGAACAAGGGAAACGCATCCTGCTGAGCTAGATATACATTACATAACAGATGAAATATGCAGTGTGTGTATTCAAAGGTAGTTGTGGAAGTGGCTTCAGTCCGCCTTCCTCGTGACAGCGTTGATACAGAGCGGCTGGCTGTCATGCCCGCTTGTTTTGACGCTTGACCTGTTATTGTAGTTTTTTGTTTTCCTAAATAAATGTTTGTGTGGGCTAAAAGCCCTCGAGATGAATCATGTGGGAAAGAGCAATTGTTAGCACCAGGTGCAGGTGAATGCCTCATCTCTCACTGGCCACAGCCTCTCTTTTTAGGAACTATATTTATGTCTCTATCTCTTTAACCTTTTCTGTCCACTGCAAGAATTTCCTATGAAGACAGTTTGTTCATTATTGAGTCCTAAAAATTGTATTTTCTTTTAATAATGAAAAAAATGCAATTGGCCTGCTAAATTGTGAGCTGTGAGCCAATGTAAATCAATGCCTCAAGAATATTGTACAATCAAGTGCAATTCTTCATGATTTCACTGAAGCATTAGCCTATATTTTGTTTACAGACATACCGTAAATGTCTAGAAATTCATTCAATTCAAAAGTTATTTGTGCTGGAAACAGGTTGAATGAATTTTATATTCTGCACTGGCAACTTTGTGCACTTGAAAAACAGTGTGCAGTATCCTCCTTTCCCTGATATTTCCTTGTTTCTATCTCTATCTCTTCATTTCCTCTGCACTTCATCCATCTCTTTCCACCGCCTTCTCCTCTCATCAACCACCACTACCTTCCCCACCCCCAAGTTCCTGTCAGCACCGTCTGGAGGAGGGCCCCTATAATGAAACCTTGCTCTTACCACTTCCTTATAACAACTGCTTTGGCGACAATTTCAAGAGTAACCACAGCAATTACCAATGCAAAACATCAACATACAGAGAGGGAAAACTGCAATTAAAGTAGCATTGTTAGGCACGTGCTCATGACATTGGCAGAAATACTTATAATAATAATTGTTATTGTTCATGGGAGCCGTTTCAGATGACTTTGGTTTAGTTTTAGTAAGAGCTAAAGGTTATATGAAAATGAGCCAAAGCACTGAATAGATTACTGATTAGATGGATGGTGTTTTACATCTCAGGAAAGAGACATTTACTCTAAATTGCTGCTCGTTTCTTTAATCATCACATCAGTCAGCTGTACTGATGAATGAACTGTGCCAGCAGAGGATCATGATGAAAAGTCTTCACAGCTACACATTAAAACAAGTGTAACTCCTTTCCTCTTTTAACTCTCCTCATGTCCTTCCTGTTCCCGCAGCTGTTTGTCATCGACAACGGAGCTGACGACTGGCGCATTGCCATGACCATGGAGAGGGTTTTGCTGATCGCTCTGGAGCTGCTGGTGTCTGCGGTGCATCCAGTGCCAGGGGACTTTAAGTTTCAGTGGCGGGCGCGGCTGGCCTTCTCGTACGCGCCGTCGCAGGCCGAGGCTGACCTGGATATGGTGCTGAGCGTGCCCATGTTCCTGCGCCTCTACCTCATCGCCAGAGTCATGCTTCTGCACAGCAAACTCTTCACCGACGCCTCCTCCAGGAGTATAGGTGCCCTAAATAAGGTCAGAAGGGTTTTTTGCTTGCATGGGTGTGTGTATGTGTAGTATGCATTCAAAGTGTGATGTTTCAAAGCTTTTGCCAGAGAGAGGTGAGGGGGTTATAAAGGTATTAAGGTCAAGAGCTCTCTCCTTAGAATTAAATCAGTAGCCGCCTTGTCCCTTTCATTCTTGGCCTCTATCTCTCAAACTATCTCAAGTCCCTCCTTCCGCTCTGCCCTTATAGTCACCCTGTTTCTTTTCATCTACCAGTTCAAATGCCTTTCCTCTCCTTTTGTCATCGCTGTATATGAAGACTTAGATGTAAGCTGTGTTGGATCTTTCATAATACAATAGGAGATGGGAGCGTGAAATTAGAACAAGATATTGCGTACGGCTCAAATGGGGCATGAAAAGAAAGGACTCAAATGAGATTGCAATACGAGTGTGGAGAAATGTGTACAAGCCATGCAGTAAATGATAGGTGCCACGTTTGTAATGACTTTAAACGATAAGCATTGTAAAATCAGGAAGTAGGGATGTAGTGTGTGGTGGAAATATGGAAACTACAAAGAGGAGGAGTACGACGTAGGACGGAAGGAGAGATGGAGTAGATTTTAGATTGGTAATTTAGCAGGTTGCAAGTGTATCTGTGATTGCACTATCCTGACCCTCAAGCTACAGTGACAGAGAGAGGAGGTGAAGCTGCCATTGAAGTGCAGCTCTAACGTGAAAACTCATTTATCAGCTGCTTAACCCTTCCTGGGCTCAACCGTTGCTCTCAGATCATCCATCAGCCAGATGTTGATGACAAATGCGCCACAGATAAAAACTACACTGAAATAGGCCAATTACTTAAAGACACTGTATAGCTTGATCCGAGTCAGAGGGCGCGCCACAATCTTGACTCCAATTACAGTGGAGATTCTCAGAGTGCTGCCGCTATCAAAAGCTACTCAGAAGACTAATTAGTAAAACACCAAGTCTGTGTGGGAAACGGTGTACGGGATGAGGATTCAGAGCTACGCAATACTAACCCATAAAAAAAGTGTATTACAATGTATTATATCAGCTCTGCTATACTGAGTGTGTGTGTGTGTGTGTGTGTGTGTGTGTGTGTGTGTGTGTGTGTGTGTGTGTGTGTGTGTGTGTGTGTGTGTGTGTGTGTGTGTGTGCGCATTGCAGGTGCATTTTAACACACGGTTTGTAATGAAAACCCTCATGACTATCTGCCCCGGGACGGTGCTGCTGGTCTTTAGCATCTCTCTGTGGATCATCGCTGCCTGGACCGTACGAGTTTGCGAGAGGTCAGTAACAGAGCTGGTTCGTTTGGGTGCGTTGTGTTGTGTGTTATCGTGCACATGTGTGCATGAGTCTGTGATTGGATGAGGGATTCAACTGAGCAATTAAATTCAATTGGCAGGAAATATAATCTGGGACATGTGTGAAACATAATCCATCTTTAGACTTCAGTTTATGAGGCTTTCTCACCAGTTGTACACCTAATTTGATCCAGGCAATGGAGTTGTTACTTCGTCTGTCTATTGTGTCTTATAAATCCCCCCCATTCAGCATTTATAAGCAGTATTTAAATACTTAATTTTGTTACAGCAAACTATAATGTAGTTTTAAGCGGATATAAGGACATTTATGTTTGATAATTTGTTAACAACTATACATTCTCCTATTGCGCATATGTAACTGGTGTATAAACACAATAATGAATGATTGATAATACAGTATAACATATCCGAAATCACAGTGCAGTAAACAGTATATAAACTAACACACATGAACAAATCCCCACAGAGCGTTATTTCGCTTTTTTAACTGTTTATACACATGTTCAAATCATTTTGCGGGGGGTTTTAAACTGCTTATGAATGTATTTAGAACATCATTCAACAAGCTTGAAGGTTCATTCTTGACCTTCGAAATAATAAGAAGAAAGAAGAAGACGTACTTTATTGAAAATCAATTTTTTTCACTCTGTTGTTTATCTGTTTATTTTACACATTGAACACACACACACACACTGGTCCGAAATACACACACATTCAAACGGGACCTATACACATGCATTAATGGAGAGATTACAGAACGAGGAGGCTGCCCATGGACAGGTGCCCCGAGCAGTTGGGCTACCAGTCCACACTCTGTATTTGGTCCGTACGGGGACTTGAACTTACCGCGACCGGTTTCCAAGCCAAGTCTCCACGGACTGATTGTCTGCCACGCCAAATAGTAGTTTGACAAAGATTTCTTAAAGGAATAGTTTGACAATTTGGGAAAGCAAAGATCTAGATGGTCTGATTGTTAGCACTGTCATGTATGGCTGGTATATATCAAAATCAGAATTAGAAAAGGATTTATTGCCAAGTAAGTAACATTTACAAGGAAGTTGCCTTTGTAGATGGTGCATACATAAATATAAACATATTAAAAGGAAATAAACAATACATGTACAAGAAACGTTAACATAAATAAACAAAATGTACAATATAACTTCTCAACAATAAGAATTGAAGGCTTTATGGTTTAGTGCAGGATGTGCTAAGATGTTGATACTATGTGCAAAAAGTTGAGGAGATATAGTTTGTGCAATGTACAAATGTACAGGTGTAGTCGGGAAGAAACTGTTTTTGTGGTGTGAGGTTTTAGTCCTGATGGACCGCATCCTGCTGCCAGAGGGGCAGTCACTATCTTTCCTGCCCGCTTCAGCGACCTGGACGCGTACAGGTCCTGGAGAGACGGCAGATTGCAGCCAATCACCTTCTCAGCAGAGCGGATGATACGCTGCAGTCTGCCCTTGTCCTTAGCAGTGTCAGCAGCGTACCAGATGGTGATGAAGCAGGTGAGGATGGACTCAGTGATGGCAGTGTAGAAGTGCACCATCATAGTCTTTGACAAGTTGAACTTCTTTAGCTTCTGCAGGAAGTACATCCTCTGCTGGGCTTTTTTGACGTTCAGCTCCCACTTGAGGTCCTGGGAGATGAGTCAGAGACGTGTTTCCCCAGCTTCGCGTACTGGTTTCTGTCAGACAGGAAGTCTGTGATCCACCTATAGGTGGAGTCGGGCACATGCAGCTTGGACAGCTTGTCCTGCAGCAGGGCTGGTAAACGTATTTTAGAGAAATCCCTGTGAGCTAAAACGTTAAGATTTCCCACTGTTCTGAACGCTTCGGTTTCAACAGTTTTTTCTTCTCTCGGCTCTGTGTCATGTAACACCGAGCCGGCCTTATATGATATATAAGATAAGATATTATATGATCTGCTCCAGGTAGGCAGGACTGGAGTGTTTTTTTAATTTATGCTACTGCGGTGTTAACATGTAGCTACATGCTAATGGCAGAGACATTTGAAAGTGCTGCTATATTCTATTACTGTGCACTGCTAACTAACTTATAGTAGTTGTGTGCTAACGCCAGGGAAATCTGTGATCTTGGCTGGCAATGTTAATTTCTCCCCAATTTTGGGTCACATTACTGTTCAAACATGTCCAGTTGGGTAGTATTTGGTTCAGAAGCCTTAAAGAGACAGGAGCTCCAACAGAGCATCTTCAGACAGAGGGTGTATTCATGTGCAGCAGCCATGGGCAGTATGAGAAAAGTGTTTTTTGAACATTAAAGCATGCAAACATGTTCTAGTACAAACACAAAGTACAAGTATGAACCTGAAAATGCTATATAATAGATCACCTTCAACTCACCGTCCTACATTTCTCTCAGGCCTTTCAGCTACATCTCATGGCCTTCATCTGTGGACGATGTTTGCTCAGTTGTCATAGAGAGTGAGAAATGATTTATATATATTATATGTTATTTAATGAATACATTCTTCATTATTCATTCATCTTCATTTAGTGAATAAATATAATAAACAAATACATCGTATCTCATAATTACAGTGGTATATATAAATCATTCATCATTTATTGTTTAAGTTACATTATAATTACAAATGCTTCACAGGAAGATTAATAGTTGTTGACAAGTACACTAATAAATACTTAAAAATGTACTACACAACTATATGATAAGGTGTTATAAATTGTTTATGAATTGTTTTACTGCTTATAAATTATATATATATATATATATATATATATGTATACATTATATATATATATATATATATATATATATATATATATATAAATTATAAATTAGTATAATTTACTGAAACTGAAATGTTCCCGTCCTTTTAACACCTTGCAGAGCATGTTTAGTATTTTTTCTGGGGTTTATGTCCTGAATGTTTTTTTACATACGCAGGCAGACAAATACATATTGTACTTAAATACTTAAAAGATGCACTATATGGTTGTGCAGACTGGTGATTTATTTGACATCCAGCAGGCAGATGCTCAAATATGAAATAGCTAATGACACTGTTTTACAATGAATGATGTACTGTTATTGATGTAACGCCAAGTGGAATGCCAAAAGAGACCATCTCTTTCGATGAGTTTAAACGCTTTTGGAGATAATCATGGAAATATGGGAAAATGTCAGTTGGTCAATAAGGGTGATTAGATGCATCATTGCCCGGCTGCTGGGAAGCCGTTGTTTGGTCTACATCCAAGTTAAATTGGCATTTCCTCTCCTCTCCAAACCGAATTATTCAAGAAAAAAATAACATTTAGACTCAATTGATCTGCCTCAAACAAGGTGCACATTTTGGTTTGGTTGCTATGGCAACAGTGCTGGAATGATGGTGGTAAGAGCTCCTGTTTATGTGTTGTGTTCTGTGTCAGGCAAAAAAATCATTCTGTGTTTTTTTTTTGTTTGACGCCCACATTTGCAGACATGACCAGTGGGCCAGTTATATTGTTTGTTTTTATTTATATATTTTACTATTGACAGACGTCATCCTGTAAACACGGACGGTGTTTCGTTTTAGGTATCATGATGCTCAGGACGTGACCAGTAACTTCCTGGGAGCCATGTGGCTTATCTCCATCACTTTCTTGTCCATCGGCTATGGAGACATGGTTCCTCACACCTACTGTGGCAAAGGAGTCTGTCTGCTCACAGGAATCATGGTCAGTAACCCCCCCCCACCCCCTCTCTCCCTTCCTATCTCTATCTCTCTCTCTCGTACTCTCCCTCCCCTTGGCGCTGTCCTTGCCTTGTTCACAGGTCAGCAGATTAGAGAGCATTCTGTCATCTCTGAGAGAAATTCTGCCATTTGTGTAATTTGGGCAATCCTACTTGAATTACCCTGCATCTGTGCTTCTGTGTGTATTGGGGGTGTAGGGTGTGTGTGTCTGTGTCTGTGTCTGTGTGTGTGTGTGTGTGTGTGTGTGTGTGTGTGTGTGTGTGTGTGTGTGTGTGTGTGTGTGTGTGTGTGTGTGTGTGTGTGTGTGCACATGCGCGCGTGCATGTGTGTGTGTTATTCCCTTGTCTGTCCTCATTGCATAATGAAGGTACAACCTTTCAGTGTGTTCTCCCTCTCTCTCTCTCTCTCTCTCTCTCTCTCTCTCTCTCTCTCTTTTGTTCCATCTCTCTCTTTCTATTTATCCCTCTGTCTCTCTTTTCTTCTCTGTCCGTCTCTCCTTCCCTGAGGCCACGTGTTTATTTCTATCTACCATCCATCTGTTGGTATCAGTGTTTAAGCTGTCGACTGCTCCTCTATTTGCATTACTTCACAGGTGTTCCTCCCTCCTCAAACTATTAATTTATTTTTGTCTTTCCTGCTTTTGTTCTGTCTTTGTCTCATTTCCTGTTTCTGTTTTGTCTTTGGCCTGTTCTTCATAATTTCTAGCATCCTTTTGTTTAAAGCGCCCATATTGTGCTCATTTTCAGGTTCATAATTGTATTTTGAGGTTGTACCAGAATAGGTTTACATGGTTTAATTTTCAAATAACACCATATTTTTGTTGTACTGCTATAATCCTACTTCCTGCTGTACATTGTCATCTCACTCAAAACAGCATGGAAGTTTTTTTTTGTTTCAAGTTTTTATGCATGTGGAAGCAGCAGAGACACAAAATAACACCCCAAATCCCAGAAAAAGTTTTCTTTTCATAATATGGGCACTTTAAGACAACAACCACAAGTTTTTGTAAATTGGTCAACTCATTTGGTAATTTGAACATAGACACTACTCATTTTTTTCGATGCTATCACGTTAGCATACACTGTTCTGAATAATTGGAGACAATTTGTGTCATGTCAAATGCAAGAAAATTAGATTTCTTTTAATAGCTCTACGGCTAAATGTCATGTAAATTAAAATTAAGTATGCTAAATATGGTGGCTTTTGCTGATTCTTTATAAGGGCAGGAAAGACAAAATATGACTTTAAAATATGATAATAATATGTTCCCTGGGAATAGTTCCCTCATAGGACACAGTGTGCCACATTGTATGTTGCCAAAGGGGAGAGTACATTGAGCATTGAGTAATAGACGACTGTGAGCAGCTAAAGAGATAAAAGTCACTGCACGGTGGGTGCTAACCTCAGTTGGGGATAATGCTGTTTTTAACAAAATTATGTAATAATATTACTTCTCTGAATTACAATCTTGTGTAATGCATTAAGTACCTATGAATGTGTTCCTTAAAATGTCATCCAAAAAGATGAGGAAGCCTGGATGAGACATTTGAAATGTCATTTTTCATTAACTAGATAATGCCATGGATGTCACTATTTTTCTTTTTTATGTTTTTAATACTGAGGGACTCATTGCACAATAACATAACACATACGCTTTAGTAATGCTAGTAGCGTAGTTGAGCTTGTTACAATGAATGAAATATAAAGGCATTGTGCTCATACAATAGAAGAACACTACTTAACATTTTAAGTGTGACAAAAATAAAAAAAAACTATATTCATCTTGTCTGTGAACATTCCACTTGACCCTAAGATGATTTTGCTGCACCTGTATCCAACAAATCTGAATCTGAAACCCCAAGAGTATATTTTTGATATTAATTGATTTTGCTATACTACAGGCAAAAACAAAGTGGAGGCACCTACAATTGGTGCTTGGGTCAAGAATATGGCGCAACGTATGTCCATGGAGAGACTGACCTATATATTGAGGGTGTTGATGAGAAAATCTGGAGGCCATTTGGCTGGTTTATCAAAGAAAAAGACATAGGGGAGCTGCTATTGTTTTGGAAAATCATTGCATTATTAGTCTCAGTAGTGTAAGTGTGCAGCACTGGCTGGATCAGGATCCCTTAGATGATTTTAGTGTCTGTATTTCCCTTTAACATCCGCAAAAGTTCTCCCTTTCTGTCCAGCCACACTGTATTTGCCAGTTTGTCTACTTTCTTTACTGTATAGTCCATTATATGTGTGAATAAACATACTTGTGCACAAAGATACACACACACATACAGACCCCCATTTGCTGGGTGAATCATCCAATGCGTGTTTAAGAGTACAACTCTTACTGTAATGTTAACACACACTCACAAAGACACAGAACAGGGGGTGGATACAGAACGTCCCAAGCCTGCTGTTACAGACTGCATCCTCCACACAACACTGACACAGTACTTGACATATACACTCTTAGTGTGACTCCCACACACACTCTCCTCTCCCGTCACACAAACACACTATCACTATACTCTTCGTTGTGGTTTATTATCAGAAGAGGAGTGAGGATGCAAGTAGAAGGTGAGGCTTGTATGGGTGAGGGAGACCAGGCGCAGCAGGTCCTGGGAAAGCAGAGAGTGTGGAAGTGAAGTAAAAAGAAGAGGGCAGAGAACAGGATATGATGTTGTTATTCTTACTTGAGAATTATTGTAATGAGATTCTATAAGGGAAATGCTTGCTGTCATGATCAACAGATGAAGGCCAACAGTGTTGGAATATACCACTGCCCCGAGGCTACCTGGGGGTGTGCCAGGTGTTAGTGTGTATATGTGTCATTGTGGGTGGGTGCAGGGGCGGAATTTGATTTCAAAGGTACAGGCACAAATACAAATATTTGCTGAAAAATATGTGAAAAGACTGAACTATGGTATATAGTACTGAATTGTGGAGTTTGACCATTAACCAATAAAGGTGGTCCAATAAAGCAAAACATGTAAAGTAAGGAGTAAAATGCATATTTTCATGTTAATATGTTACACAGTATGCAAAAATAAACAGTTTTATCTCTTATACTTTTGAAGATATTTACTAAATGAAAGGTTAACTCAATTAAACCCTATGCAGCTCACAATTTCATAATGGATCTCTATTTTGCAATGTTTAAACTAGCCACTCCAAGCTCCACTATAATATATATTTACCACTTTTTATACAGATTTTAGTTTTTAAATGATTATCTTTTCTACATCTCCATTCATTCTGGAGATTCAGTAATTGGCTATCACTAAAGAATACTGGGTCAAATGTAACCAAATTTGGGTCAATATAGCCCTGACCTAGTACCCATGAGCATAAAAACTACTGGGTCACCAAAATGTGTTGTTTTGATCCAGTTTTAGTTATTCATATTTTGTGATTATTTGACCCAGTAACAATGTCATATTTACATTTCTGTTCATCAATTAAACCAATAACAATAACGCGTTCTGTTCAGACAAAAAAAGTTTGTACTAAGTTAAGTTTTGACTACATTTTCCTTCAGAATCACACACACACGCACACGCACACACACACACACACACACACACTGCCAATACATCATCTGTTGGAGCATTTTTTTGTGCTTAGTTACAGAAACAATATATGATTTCCAAAAAATAAAAATACATTCATAAATGTGTTGAGTGAAGAAGCAAAGTGGTGGACTGACAGCTCATTTGAAATAACATGTAAAATAACACAGCTATTCAACATTGCCATTTTCTATTTCCAGCTAACTTAACTTTTTTTTCTTCTGTAAGGGGGGGGGGTGTAGATTGCTAATGTTTCTGCTTCTAGCTGTGTAAATCGTTTTGAATGATAGCACCTGAGGAGAGGGGACTGGTAGCTTGTTTCCGTGTGGTGCTTGCGGTATCTCCTGATTTTATCAATACAAAGTCAGTTGGGTGTTCTTATACAGCAAAAAGGTGTGTGTAAATCACAACTCATATCTGACAATGCGGTTCATATGTGTATATGGGGTTATTTGCTTACTTATATCTTCTTCCATGCATGTTTTTGGAATGTACTTTACTTTAACCCCCCTGCTGTATAGAATTCATAAGCAGCATATACATATTTAATAAATGGTTTATAACACATTATATTTGTAAGCAGAGTTAACGAACAATGTACATTACATTACATTTACAGTTGAATTATATCTGCTTACAACTACATTTAAGTGTGTTATAAGCCATTCATCAACTGTTTATTTACTGTCTCTAATGCATGTGTTAAAGTAAAGTGTTACTGTATAAATGTGTGTTTGTGTTTGTCCTTCACCTACTACAGCCTCTTGATATTCTCTGTTGATATACTGTAGTTCTTGAAGGCTCATCAGGTTAAAGAGATGCCGAGTAGCTGCCATTTCAAACCTATTTTGTGCTTTTGTCTGCCTTGTGCTTGTATTGTGCTCTCTAATTGAGCTAATTAAATGTCACATTTGTTGTGTGTTAAACATCTTCCCCTCTTTCCTCTGGGTGTTCCTGCTGACCTGTTTGGGGAAACTATTTTCCACTGCATGAATCTTTAAAGAGATGCTTTTTTTTACCTGGAGTGTGTGGATGTTACACAGAAGCACAGATAGGTGATTCCCCCTTTTCTGACAGCTACGTAGATGGCTGAGCTGTAGTGGAGGAAGCGAGGGAAACACCCGGCCGTATGAAACAAATCACTGCAGCACAGCCATCATCAGCCGTGTCACTCTGTCAAGATTGCACAGGGAACCCTGCTGAAATCAAATGGACGCAGGCTTATACACACAAGCAAACTCTCATACACACACATGCACACACGCTTGCACATATACACATAGCCTTCCATGACAAACCAATCAGCACCCCGTGATTTCTGACCGAGGAGGACAATTTTGAACGCACACGCATACACACAGTTGGGTACGTGCATGCCGCGCTGCACATACTGTACTGTAGCAATCCGTCAAGGGCTCTTTACCCTAAAGTACAGACATCAGCCATCCATTCCATCAGCACTCATCATATTTTATTCATAGTTTTTGAATAAACACAAATAAAGTGCATGAGTGTATAGACGTGGGCAGTAATGCCTGTTTGTGCGTTACTTTTTTCTGAACTCAGCCAAAGTTATTTTTGGCAATCCTGTCTTATCGTTCAAGAGTGTGCATGATGAAGTCTTGGCTATTTCCTACACGCTTCAAAACGTTGAATGGTCCCTTGCTCTCTACCTCACTATGTGCCTTTCTCTGCACACACTCCCATGCAGGAAGGAGGAGCACTCAAACATTTTCATTAAACATTCTTAATCTTAATTCATTACTTATCAGGAGATATGTGCTCTCATTAACATTGCCTTCTTCTCCATATTTCTCTCCTATTCTGTGCACACCCTCCTCGCCTCCTAAATTCAACCCTCTCTCCAACCGCCCTCCGTGTATCCTTCCTTCCTCATTTATATTTACTAATAGCTCTCTTTATCTTTTCTCCTTTTTTCCCCTCTCGGTGCCTGCCCCTTCAGAGGAACCTGTGAGCACTCAACAGCATTGAAAACACTGTCTAATCTGAAAGTTAATTAAGTCTGTCTTCCTCACTGTGTTCCTGCTCCTCTTCTTCTCTCAAGCATGTCTTTCTGGTTGAGAGACTGCTGTCGCTCTCTCCCAAATGAATTTGCCATGTGTCCCATGTGGGTTGAGCTGGAATACAGACAAACCGCTCCGGTTTCATACTTTTACACTTCCTGCAGGCCTCGAGGCTCCGGTGACAGGAGAAGACTGACACCATGTAATTCAGATTGACAGCATCCAATTAAATTAAATTAGGTGGTGTCAATCTTTGATGTGTTTTTTCATCTATAAGAAGGGAATATTTTTCAGCTCCATAGAGGCGATATAGAAGGGATCTCACACCAGATGGATTGGAAGTGAAAATAGACTTGGCTTGCCGCTCAACATGAAGAAATGTGGATCTGGAACAGAGCTATTTCTCGTAATCCTCTCCTCTCTCCCATTCACTTCTCCTTCTGTCGTGCATCTCCCTTCCTCATATTTGTCCTCGCTCCTTTCAATCATCTGGGCTAATTCCCCAGCCAAAAGCCACCGATTTACCAATTCCTTCTCTCTACTGACTGACGCAGTGCTCTGTTTTCTCCTCCTCTTCTTTTCTCCCTCCCTCCCTCTCTCCCTGCTCTCTCTCAGGGTGCGGGCTGTACGGCTCTGGTGGTTGCCGTGGTAGCCAGGAAGCTGGAGCTGACCAAGGCCGAGAAACACGTACACAACTTCATGATGGACACGCAACTCACAAAGAGGGTGTGTAGGCTTGTATGGTGTGAATGAGTGTGTCATCTAGAAAATAAAAAAAGACTTTGTAAAAGAAAGCACACGTTCCCTGCTCGCACCATAATGACCACAGAACTGAATTTATAAATACTATTTTTATGTGTAATTGTCCTCCAGGGTGAATTTTTACTATATTTTTAGATTTCTTTGGGGTTAAAGCCCCATTGTGTAACGTTTGTAGTTGTTTATTATCAAAATCTGTATTGCCCTTCACAAACTCTTTTTTTATGAATATTTACCACCACCATCAATTCCAAGTATTCCCATTGGCTTGAAATTTCATATTTGCACTTGCATGAACTGGGGTAGACTTTCCATAGTCATGCGCCATCTTGAAATACGTTAGCCGGTAAGGGACATACAGGACATACTGCTCCGGCTTTTGCGTTTTTGACTCACAGCTGCTGCTAATGGGTATCATCGCTTCCCGGCCCCGGCAAGTTTGAAGAAGGAAACACGGAGGATCACACGTATTCAAAATCCAAATTTCACGAACAGGAGTCTTCTTCTTCGCCCAGAATAAGAAAACGGATATTGAAAAGGGCAAGAGACCGGCGTCATCAGAAAAAAGAGTGAACATTGGAGCTGCTTTGTACGCACACACCAAATCCCAACTAGTTAATTATCCTCCGGACCGCTGCAGTCTCTCTTTTTTTTTTCTCTCTCTCCCGTCGGGTGGCGCGCGTGCCCGCTCATGGTGTGAAGCACGCATCCGCGCCACTGTCCAACATGCATTCCAACAACCATGGCTGGCCTTTTGTACACTTTCGTTTTTTTAAGCGTGATGGCTACCGTAGCTAGGGCTGCAACTAACGATTATTTTAATAATCGATTAATCTGTCGATTATTTTTTCGATTAATCGATGAATTGGATAAAAAAACAAAAAAGCATTAATTTACATCAACTCAATACATACTAACATATATACTTGTTGTTTTAGTTGCTAGTTGTGTAAAGGTAAGTAGCCTAACCCAAAGAGCAGATACACTCTCACACACACACACACACACACACACACACACACATACACACACTTGAAGCTTATTCACTAAATGATTACCATCATTGTAGTAAGTACAAGTTTAGTTAATTTATACATCACATTTAAACACATCTTAAGATGACCAAGTGCGTTACGTTACGTTCCTCACTTCAAAACGGAACAAAAGTAGGATTCTGTAGTGACTTTACCCTGCTGTTGAACTCGCTTCCTCCTCATCAAGGACTCCAACATGTTTACGGTGCTGAATCATCATCAGAGGCGGAGTGGCAATTGGGAGAGTTGGGACTTTTCACGGTGGGCCGGCAGTGTTTCGAGGCCGCGAGGGCCGGTCTGATAATAGTTATATATTGAAAGTTCTTAGCAACACCATCCGGCGCTCTGGTGTGCCGCGGCCGTGCCTCTGCCCAGCCGCTGCCTGCTGGTCAAATGTGCAGCCTCTGCTCAACCCGTACGGCGGGCCGATAGTCTATTACATTTCCCAGTAGATTTTTTGGTCCCACTCCGCCGCTGCCTTGGATGACTTAGGTCGTAGCCTACTGATTTCTCTGCCTCCGCCATGCGTTCAGAACAACGTTATGGGTCTTTCCGATGGGATTTCCTCTACCTCCACTCTGTTCTTTTTTTCTCTCTCTCACTCCACTCCGCGCTCAACTACATTTTTTTATACTCAAACATCTCCGCGACTTATTGATTGGCGTAATAATCGCGCAACACAACGCAGCGATAATCAAATTCGATTTTTATCGATTTTATCGATTCGTTGTTGCAGCCCTAACCGTAGCTGCAATACGTACTTTCAATGGCGTGGCAAGAGAGAGTTGATTGC
The DNA here is from genome assembly GCA_023631565.1 of Gymnocephalus cernua. Taxonomy (NCBI): domain Eukaryota; kingdom Metazoa; phylum Chordata; class Actinopteri; order Perciformes; family Percidae; genus Gymnocephalus; species Gymnocephalus cernua. The sequence continues at coordinate 29,370,397 of CM042429.1, forward strand.
GATATATGATCTCAACGCTAGATGGGAGTAATTCTTACACAATGTAGCTTTAAAGACAAGGTGGTTGAGAGTCCGGCCAAACGGCTTGTCCTTTCACTGCCCCTCCTTCGCCCTCCCCAACTACTACATCACACTATCACCCTATATTGTAGTGACAGAGTGCCATGTTATTTGAGTGAGTGAAGGCAATAAAAGGTCATCTCTTTCTCGTTATCTCTGTCCGGCTCCCTCACTTACTGTCCCTCTCTATCTTCCCATCTCCGATCTTTTTCCTCCCACATGGCCATCCCATCACCCTACCACCTCACCTCCCCTCTCCTCTGACATTTGTCTCTCTTACAGTAAATCCCTTTCTCTCTCAATCTTTCTTTCTCTGTCACCTTTTCTCCTCTCCTCCCTCCTTTGCCCTCTTCTTCCCTTTAACCTTGCCCCCTCCATGCCTCCTTCCCTTCATCTCTCACTTCCTCCCTCCTCCGGTCCTTTTCAATATTTCATACAGTTGAAAGACCCAAGTTTTAAAAATAGCTCCCATATCAAATATGTAGTGTACATTATGGCAGAAGGGTACTGAACGGGGTGGGGTTATCAATAATTTCAGTGGGGATAAAATATCGACAGAGACGCTAAATAGACTCTCTGTTGGAGCCAGGCTCTCACCTCACCTTTCTGCAGGCTCTAACCAGGTCAACCAGAGTGTGTCTTCCAAAGATGTTTAACACCTTAAACTGTGTGTGTGTGTGTGTGTGTGTGTGTGTGTGTGTGTGTGTGTGTGTGTGTGTGTGTGTGTGTGTGTGTGTGTGTGTGTGTGTGTGTGTGTGTGTGTGTGTGTGTGTGTGTGTGTGTGTGTGTGTGTGTGTGTGTGTGTGTGTGTGTGTGTGTGTGTGAAATGTTGTGTATTTGGAATCTGTAACGCATCTGACCATCTAAAGCAGCTGTTCCCAACATTTTGCCACCATTTCGATGGATTTTAAACTGGGTGATTTTTAACAGCAGACATTATATAAAAGTGAATATTGTTACAATATGTTTATGTAAGTAGACAGTGATCTTGTTTTTTTTTTAATACTAGCAATGGTGGGTCAGTCTGTGGGGTCAGTCAATCCACCACTTTGGTACAGACTGAAATATCTCAGCAACTATTGGATGAATTAGAATGATATTGACAATATTTGTGGTTCCCAGAGGATGAATCCTAATGATTTTAGTGATTTAGTGATTACCTTTCCCATAGGGCCAACAACAAGTGGACATCTTTGGTGTTTAGTGAAATATCTTGACAGCTGTACTTTGTGTTTTGAGCTAATTAGCAAATGTTAGCATGCTGTCATGCTAAACTAAGATGTTGAGTCCGGTAAAGATTATGCCTACTTGACATCAGTCATTGTGAGCATAGTAGTATGGTCGCGTTAGCATTTAGGTCAAAGCCCAGCCTAACAGAGCCACTAGCATGGCTGTAGACTCTTATTTCAGTAGGTTTGGTCAAGTTTACGGCATGCTATACAAATGGAAACTTGAACTGGAGTGGGAGTAGCTGTACGGTTAATTCATTTATGCCTTACATTTAGCTATATTAACTTCCTAAATTTTCTAGCAGGTGATGGTGTTCATGTGTTACAGTACAACAGACTATGGTCGGTTGGATGGAGTCGTGTTATTGTAGTTGGTTACTGTGACTGTAAATATATGAAAGACCAGCCTCACACTAATTTGTAATCTATTTGTATGATTATTTTGCTGCTGAACACATATATTATATATATATATATTTAAAATCAAATCATAATTAGTCTGCAACTGTAATGTTATGCTCCTGGCTGAAGTTTTTTAAATTTTAAATAAAAAAGTTGTATAAGTAATTGCAATGATTTTCATTGCATAAATATAAATCAAACTGATGCTGATCACCTAGATAAAGAAAAGCATACCATTAATTTCAAAGTGAATGTCCTCCTCAATCAAGTAAAGCAACATCTTATTAAAGCATCAAGTAAGGGAAGCACCATACAGCAGTTCACCACAATGCAGCGTGCTGCTTGGTGACATTTCCTTCAAAGGGTCTTCGGTTTATGCAGTGGGAATTGTCTCCTGCCCTCTATTACCGACAGAGCAAAGATTGTAACTGTTGTATGCACATTGATTTACATGGCTGGGGCAATTCTCTGCCATATCACAGTAACAAGAGAATACAATCACTCAAGGCTTAATAATGAATAATGCAAAGATAGACTTTACATCCTGCTGTTGTCATATGTGTGTGTGCGCACACAAACACACACCCACACACACACCCACACACACCCACTGGCTTTCTACATCCGTGAAATGGTGTTTCCTTCTCTTTGAAGGATTACCAAGAATGTCAGTAAAATGCCAATCAGTGTCGCTTCAGTGGAAACTGTTGTTAGTTATGTCTGTGTGTTTGAGGTTGTTGTCTTTATCTCTGTGTTGTGTAAGAAAAAGTGTTGGATGTGATTGTACTGAGCTAGAGCCCTAAAACTGCAAGCAAATGGAACTCCTTAGACATCTGTGAACCACACAGATCATTTTTAGTTCAAATGTATGTGGTATTTTTGACACTGTGATAAAATATTTTTACTTTCCGTCATTTGCATGTTCTCTGCTTTCATCCTCAGATCAGATTTTTAGACGCGGCCGACAAGACTGATATCTTGCGTGTTGCAGATTGAGTGAAGAGGGCCTAATAACCTTATCAAGGAGGATGATGTGCTTTAAAAACATCATTCAAGGTTCAAGGCACAGGGTTAATTTCCATGCAGTGTTCAGTAAAATGACGTGTTCCTCTCCCTTTGATAGGATTAACACAGATGGAAATTATATAACATAGCCCCAAAGTCGACCATGTGCCTGAGGTTGTAAGTGATCATATTTGGTGTCAGGACTTGCTGTTGCAGAGTGTTTTGATTGTATTGGTTAAGGCAGAGCCCTGCTGAAAGTCCATCTGGTCAGAACATTGCCCTGAATGTTCACAGAGCGCTCTCGAAACTGAAAAAGCTGGACACACTTACTGTAGGCGCCAAGCCAGTGGAGTGGACTGGAGTGTCATTCCTTTTGATGAAACTACCATGTCAATTAAATGCCATTCATTGAAGCAATAAGCCAATTGACCATGTGCATATGGCTGTTTCTGAGGTCAGTACTTTGATCAGAAGCTTTTTAAGTCAAGTTGCAAAAATGTCTTTCTATAAATTTCCAATCTGATTGTGTATTCTGCCACCACTCAGGACGATTGGTTAAATCAGAGCACTTTTAGAAGTCCCTCTGGCATATTCTGAGCTTCGCCCTCTGAATATTCAGAGTGCACTCTGGGCTGCGGCCAAGAATGAGGTTCTGCAATGCCTTCCAATGTTTACACTACTACTCAAATGGGAGCAATTTAACCTCCGAAGATTTCTACTAAGCTAGCTTTCATTTCATGCAGTAAAAATAACGCCTTTTCCGAAAGCCTTTTAATTCACACGCAAGCCAGATGGATCATTATTAGTGTAGACATATTGTGACAGAGACCAAAAATAATTTGACACTCAATGGATTTACACATCACCCTGGTGTGTTTCACTGTTTACCAATTGAACTCATCCTGATCTGACCTCATTCAGGAGACACACATACACGTATAAAACCAGTGGAAGCCAATTTTTACTTTAGTTTCATGATTTCATTGATTTGTTTGTCTTGTGTTTTTGTGTTTGTTTCACAAATTCGTGTGTGTGTGTGTGCGTGTGTGCGTGTGTGCGTGTGTGTGCCTTGTCTTTTCCCCGTGAGGGGATGGTCAGAGCAGGTAAGGCCACATGGCGTCGTGGCACATGGATGAGTTTGGAGGTTGTTGCCAAGGTAACTGGTCTGTTTGTTTATGTTTTCTGCTCTCCTAGAGAACACCGTTGTAATTCTAGCACCAAATTACTAATTGCATACATAGTGCCTGGATTGGAAGGGTCAGGCCAGGCGCCACAGCTTTTTTCTCTGATGTTAACCTTCTCCATTAAAAATACTATCGAAAAAAAATGTTCAGTATAAGCAAGGTGTCAGAGCCCAATTCTTATATTTTTACTTCCTGATACCAATATCTAAATATTTGAGTCCATGCTTATTAGAAGACAAAAAAATACATTACATTACTGTTATTAATAGTGGTCGTGTCTGTGACATTTCTTTTTTTTTGTCATTCACATTTGTATTGCCTTTTATAGAAACAGAGACAAAAACAACAGTGATCTCTCACTAAACGATAACGTGAGAGATAACAACAAGTGAGCGGATGAAAAGAAAAGAATATATATATATACAGGATATATAAAAGTGTCTGTGACATTTCTATAATATTTATATTTGTACTGATTAAATTATACTCAACAATATGTCATCAACCCCCCAACATGCTGAGATGTGGGAACCCCTTGTCTTAACCAGGGATGTAGTGGAGGCTAAACGCACGTAAACGCCGTTTACGCACCTCCCGAAATTCGGAAATAGCGTTTACCCACCTCCAAAGTGCGTTTATCCACCTCTAAATTGTGTTTATCCACCTCTAAATTGTGTTTATCCACCTCTAAATAGCCTATAGTTCCTAAGCCATTTTAAATCAAGCTTATGTCGTTTTAGTTTCATATTTTTCATTATTAGTTTCATAGATTGTTAAACCTAAGACGAAGTCTTTCATATTGCGCTGCTTACGGTCAGTGTTGACCAATCTCTTGCGGTGTTTGTTTGTTAAAGCCCACAACGTCGCCTTCCAGGCAGCGATGCCTGGAAGGCACTAGGATTAGGCAACAGTTATAGGTGCCTTGAATTAAGTCAACGGTCGCAGCGCTGCCTTGAAGTCAACGTTGGGGGCTTTAAACACCATCGAGCATATCTTGCGTAGCCAGCAGAAAGCAGCAGACTGCATTAAGATTCATCAGTTCTCTTAATACATCCATGGTCACTAGCCCAAACTAGCCTACATGTCTCATGTAATAAATTGTAAAAATAGATGTCCGGCAATTTTTTAAGCGGCGTCAAGACAGCAGCCCTCCTCCTGATGCAAGCAAACGGCCTCGGCTACAAGCCCAAAGTGAGTGAGCTCGAAAAACAGTACTAAACTTCATGTTTTTTAGGTTAATTTGGTTCACGGTAGATTCATGCCACTGACTCAACAAGTCACCTCTACCTGTTCCCATTAGCCCATGTTACAAGTAAAATTCAGGATACATTATCAGATAAATAACTGGATGTAATTATGCATTCTCTGACATTTAAACCACTGGAAGTTTGTGACAACAAGCTCTCTTTGCTAGTCACCTAGCTAGTTAATGTTATCGCCGTTCGCGGTTTTGCGGGTACGGTAAACGTTTCTATGGAAACGGCGAGTTGAACCAATCAGAGGCGTCGCTGTTAAGCTTAGGACTGTGGGTAGTGTAGTTTTTCTCCATAAGATTGCGGCTAAAAACATGTTTTTCTAGTAACAAGGTTGATTTCATACAGACCTCTAGCTTCTACAGGAGCAGAAACAAAATGAGACATTTGAGGATGTCATCCTGGGCTTTTGGGAAACACTGATCCACATTTTTCTGACATATTATAGACCAAACAACTAATCGATTAATCGAGAAAATATTCAACAGATTAATCGACTATGAAAATAATCCCAAATCCCTAATCATTATGTACAAGTGCATTGCATTGGCAGCCCTGGATATAAGCCTCCCTCTCTATCTCTTAAATATTTTTGTTCTCTCTGTTTTGTCATTTAGTAAACTTTATAGATTTCAACCCTATTATTCCTTCTGGAGTCTCTTTAACAAGAGCTTAGATTAATGTATGAATTGAATAGTGATTGTGTGACCTATGATGAGGAAACAACCAGTGATACCCTTGGTAGTACCATCAAATGATAGCCTATAGCGATGTCATCAGGATACACATACACCGGTAGGCAGTGGCCCACCTTAAAAGGTGACCACGTCGTGGTCCACCAGAATTTATAGTTTACCCACCTCTTTTTTTACCACTACACCTCTGGTCTTAACAGACTACTCATGTACCTGCCATAAGGTGTGCTGTGTAGGGGAGCAACTAGAACAGATCTTTGACCCAAACCAGCCATATGGCCCCAACATGGTTGCCAAAGTACAGGCCATATGGTTGAGAAATAGCTGCTGCTGTCGTTTGGTTTCTTGTGGAGTTTTCTTAGCGGCTCATGTTGAGTCTTTTATTTTTGTAAATGGAGTTGCCTCAGTTTCTACTTAAACTCCCAGGAGGAGATAGAAAGAAAAGAAAAAAAGAGGATAGTGGGGTGAATTAACTGTAAAATACACACAGTGTGATATTATCAGCTGCTGTCATTTGCATGCCCAGCAGTCCCCACGATTTATATTAAGATTGAAGCTTAACATTGTCTAAATTAAATGGCCTAAAGCAGTGCCACAGCTTGCATTGCTGGACAGATGTTGGAAGTTTGTGTGACAACTTCCACAGCGAGCCGGCCGGACAGACACAAGATGCCATCATTCATTATATTTCACTCACCCTGCAATGATTAATCAACTGATAAATAGGATTTGACATATCAATTTACCAATGGGCCTGTAGATATGAGGGGTATTAAATATGCTCTTCAGTAACCTGGCCCATGATTAAAACTAGAGATAAGACATGCAGGCAAATTGAATTGTACTATCACTGACATTTGGTTGCATATCCTCTCCTGCAGTGTAAGCCGTTGTGATTTTTAATTTTATCTTACAAGACTTTCTAAAAAGAATGCAATGCTATCATCAATATGTCAGCAATGATGTTGGTGTACCCACTAACAACATGTCTTCATTTTGATGATGCCTCTTCAGGATCTTTGCAGCTCTGTCAGTGCCTGTCCTTGCTATGGTCGGATGGGAGTTCTGTAATCCTATTGATACACACTTGGAGATGAGGCTCAGAGGGGAAACATGTCATAGCAGGCTGTACCTCAAACTCCAGCCCTAGATTTACATCCAAATCACGTTGGTCATGGCGTGTGAACAGAACATATTGTATATATTTTATATTTATTTTGTTGGGTTTATTCTCATGAGCTTTACATACTATATCTTAACTGTGTTTGTAACTGCGATTAAGAGTGATTGGTAACATGAAAAGTTAGCTGCATGACTTAATCTCCTGGACGACTCTGATATATTATCTATATACTTATATATATATATATATATATATATATATATATATATATATATATATATATATATATATATATATATATATATATATATATATATATATTGTATGTTGGATTAGCTCCTTTTGGGTTGACTTCCTCCGTGTCATTGAAAACACATCTGCAAGGCCCAGGGCCTTCTTCTCTCTTCATCTGTGGCCAATAGTGTGTGTTTGTCTGCATGTGTTTATGTGTAGGCGCTTATGTGTGTGAGCAGTCCTTGACTGCAGTGGATAGGTGCTGATTAGCCAAGCTGCTGGGGTCTTTTGTGCTCCTGAGACGGGGGGTATAATTGTTCTTTGTTAAGTGCTCAGCAGCTCTTTGAAGTCTCTCATTCAGTTTATGTCCTTACAGATTCTCTCGCCCTTCTGCTTTCTCTATGGTATCCACCTGCGCTTTTTTTGCTGTGTGTCAGACCCCTGTGTTGTAATTACATAGCAACCCATAGAGATTTACAGTACATGAAACACAATGGAGCAGATATGGATATAAATTAATGTAACTGCATTGTGATCTTTGTCCACAGAAATCGACCTGAAGCCTCCAGACATTTTGTATGAGTTTTTTATTAAATCACAGCAATCTCACATTCAGATGATACGAATAAAAAAAACTGGAGCCTATGTTTGACCAGTATAAAAACAACCTTCTGGCTTTTAACTCTGATGGCTATCCGTTTTTTTCAATGAGTGAGCATCATTACATTATTTCTTTCTATGTCTCTTCTGCAGGGAATTAAGTCTTTGACAGCAAGTTTAGAGAGTATGCAGCCATTGTTTTTATTCAGTTGCTGTTATAATCAAATGGAACTGGTTTTACAGTTTTTACAACAGCTTACACACATTTTGAAAACTATGTCTCCTTTTATCAAAATTCTACACAATTCCCAAAACTGCAAAACGCAAAATTAAAAAGAAGCCTCATTTCTCCTTTAAAATGAAACACTGCATTCAAAATACCATAAACACCTATCAAAATCAATCAAACAGCAGACACCTTTTTCATATATCTTTGGATATACCATGTAAACACTGTTGTTCGAAATCAAAAGCTCTTTTGTCTTTCATAGGCTTATATCTACATGTCCATACAATGTTCTAGGGAGAAAGTAATCTGCTAAGAGGGATTGAAGAGTACACTGTGAATATCAATGCAATGTTGAAACAGAAAATATTTTTTGGCAAAACATTGCTGTTGCAGTAGCATACAAGAAAACAAAACCATGACACATACGTGAACCAAAAGTATTATTTTTAGAATAAAGAACGTGTGTGTGTGTGTGTGTGTGTGTGTGTGTGTGTGTGTGTGTGTGTGTGTGTGTGTGTGTGTGTGTGTGTGTGTGTGTGTGTGTGTGTGTGTGTGTGTGTGTGTGTGTGTGGTGGGGGGATCACACTGGCCTGTGACACTGTGGCCCTGATCTCATCAGAGATGGCTCTCCTTCCTTCTCTTCTTTGCCCTCCTCCTCTTCTTCCAAGTCTTCCTCCTTAAACTTGTCCACGTTGTCGTCCCCTGCCTCTCCCTCCTCCTCATCTTGCTCTCTGTCTATTGTTGGCATCCATCATTCAAAACAGGTAATCTGACCTTTGACTTATGCATAGGCCTATACTAAAGCAGTGATTGGTTAGTGATCAGTTTAGCAATTAGTGTTTGCACATGTGAGGAGTGGGTGTGTGACCTGGTCCCTACACAGCACACAGCGCTCTTCATTTCCTCATTCATTCATTCAGTCTGTATCAGGCGCATTTTAGCGCAGTTTGTTATATCGGCATGAATAATACATAATTATGATGGTTTATTAACCATGTTAGGCAGACTAGGCTTATAAAACGTTTTATTTCTCAAAACATAGCATTTCCTTTTGTCGACGATCCCGTTGATGAAGAAGCTGCTTTAGCCTACTTCGCAGGGTGTTATATGTCGGGAGATGATATTGAACCCCGACATTTTAATTTTCAGATAACTTCCTATTTGAGCGGTACCGAAGCCTAGGCTATAACCTTATCCGTCCTCATATCACTAATGTCACCCATCTATGCTCTTACATCCCAGCAGATTATTTGTGTTGCATTACGTTTTTTTGCAAACGGCACTTTCTTTACAACATTGGTGATGCGGAGCATTTTAGTAAAGCCACTGTAGCAAAGCCATCAGAAGACTGTGACTCGCTCTGAAACATGTTTTAAACATTTTTAAAAGGAGTTCCACAGTATTGCATGTGAATGATGTAAACCCTTTGAAATAAAAGATTATGGATTATAATTCTGTTAATGATGGTGCTGCAGCCTCAGAATGGGATTAGTAGGCCTAGGACGTTTTCATCCACACCTAAATGAAATAGATTATACGTTCAATACCATTTCACCAGTAATATTAGGCTATAATTATGATTAAATATGATATACACTATATTGGAATATATGCATTTACTTTACCCTCTTGCAGCAGCCGCTGTGTTGCTTTGTTTTAACTCGCTGCATGTGCGCGTGAGTATTTCCGCCAACCCGTTTGTTTGTGGTTGTTGCCATGGTGAATCGTAGAATCATGGCTCCATTCATGCTGCCTTTTTACTGTGGTGGTGAACCTACTCCGAGTTGATTGAACCAACTCATATCAGCTGTTCTGAAACCGAAAACTCAGAGTTTCCCATCTCAGGGTAAATCAACTCAGACATCAGGGTTAGACTCAGAGTTTGTTAAACCTTCTACCTGAAATAGGGCCCTGGTGAATAAGTGTAGCATTTTGATTGGTTGTGTTTGGAAAAGGAAAGCAAGTCACTTCCTGTTAGATTTTTGTGTCTTAGGTAGAAAATTGTGTGAAGTGTTTTGAAAAAAGTATTTTATGCAATTGAAAACTGAGTGAAAGGCTGAGAAATAGCTTATGGTTTTGGATATTTGGTGTGTAGGTTTTGTACAGAGGTTTCAAAAATTGTGTGACATGTAAAGATTTTGTGTAAGCAGTTGTAAAAAACTGTAATAGTACTCTAGTGAATTACTTCCAACCAGCTGAGATAATGCAGCCCATTTGAGTTATTCTAATGTATAATGTGGCACATAGACAGGCCAGGAGAGGAGAGTAGTGGGTGTGAGGGATAGACTCCTGTTGGTTCTCATTGCCAAATCTCCCCAAGGAGAGAGCTGTTTATGCGTGCATGAAAAGCATTGGCAAGCAAGCCAGCGTGTGTAGAGAGAGACAGAGAGAATGAGGGCAGCCTCTAAGAAGAAAACAGTGGTTTAGAAATTTTTTTCTTTGCAGGGAGACAATGGATAATGGAGGGAAAAAGAGAACCGATCTGGGCAAACCTGTTGCCTGCTTCAGTTGCCAAGGGCTACCTGTTGCTAACAATGTGTGTGTGTGTGTGTGTGTGTGTGTGTGTGTGTGTGTGTGTGTGTGTGTGTGGGTCTGTTTGTTTATGTGTATGCGAGCAGATAAAGAATGCAGCGGCTAACGTGCTGAGGGAAACCTGGCTTATCTACAAACACACCAAGCTGATGAAGAAGATCGACCACTCCAGAGTCCGCAAACACCAGCGGAAGTTCCTCCAGGCTATACATCAGTGAGACCACACCTTACATCCACCCACACACACACACACACACACTCACACTAAAAAAAAAACACATGTACACAAGAACACAACAGTGCTGCTGAGCTGCTGAAGCCTTTGAAATCAACTGTACTTTCTATCCACCCACAAGTTGAATCAACGCTGATAATCAGATAAAGTGCATAAATCCCTGCACACACACGCACACACACACACACACACACACACACACACACACACACACACACAAACACAAAGTGAATCATCATCTACTAAAGAGCAGGTTCACTCCAGACAAATACAGTTGTGGGACTGAATAATCACTGCATTGTACATACAGCAGAACTTAGTCGTGCATTGTAATTATTTTCTTCCATGGCCGCAAGGGTAGTTGTCCTGTTAAAAGTTGTTTACTCAGAGATTTTTGTATATCCTCTGTCTAGCATCACAATTAAGCGTCCCTTTAATGGCACTTGCTTCTTTGATCTTGAACGGTGAACGAGAACATTAAACAAGTGCCTTCAAAAGCCAGAATCAAGAGAGCTAAGATTTTTTTTAATTGTGACATGAAAAGGCTACTCTTAAAGCATGTGGACTGTGGATGGGAGGCTGACTGTGAACACAGTAACAGGGTGATTTGATGGGATATGAGTACAAAGCAGTTCATCTGGAGGTGCAGCCTCATAAAATTATAATGGAGGATGCCACAGGGTTTATTTTATGAAAACACAAATTAGACATTTAGTTTAGACCAAATGTTCCCTTGTATTGTGTTGTGAGAGTTGACAGTCCTATTTTTAATTGGACTGAAAAAAGACATTTTTTTTATTTTATCTAATTTCATTCCATTTGGTTTCCCCTTAGACCCTATTCCCCTTAAAGTTTCTTAATATTAAAACTACCCTGTTCTCTTACTCAAGAAATTAAATGTGTGTATACTTTCAGCTGGATTGAAAAATTATAGAGTTTCAAAGCACACTATGTTTGTTCATTCAAATTCAACAGCACACTGCAGGTGTAAATGGAGCTGAATCAGGCAAGGTGACCGCGCTCTACAGTGTTATTGTCTGGACCCGGAGGGATTAGCTCTCTGGACTGCCCACTGTGTATTTACTGGGTTTAAACTTTGTGTGTGTATTTAATGTGTGTGTATCTGTTTGCAGATTACGCAGTGTGAAAATGGAGCAGAGGAAACTCAGTGATCAGGCCAACACACTAGTGGACCTCTCAAAGGTGAGTCACACACAGACATGGTTGACACACACACACACACACACACACACACACACACACACACACACACACACACACACACACACACACATCTGAGCTCTTCATTTATGTGGGACATCAACTTCACAGACACATAACCATCGCTCAGGTCAGTAACTCATACCTAACATGCCTTAGCCCCCCCAAGATATACTACAACATGCCTCCGTTTCAGTGATGACCTGATGGTTTTGTGTCTCCTAGCAACCAGAACAAGTGTAAAAACGGGGATGACTGAGAGAGAGAGCGATGAGGAAATGAGAGGAGGGAGGGGAGTGCTCATGTTTTTCTGTTACAGTGTGGGTGTCTGGGTGAGAATGTGAGCGCACGTGTGTGTGTGTGTGTGTGTGTGTGTGTGTGTGTGTGTGTGTGTGTGTGTGTGTGTGTGTGTGTGTGTGTGTGTGTGTGTGTGTGTGTGTGTGTGTGTGTGTGTGTGTGTGTGTGTGTGTGTCTTTCCAAGGAGCAATGCCTTTAACACCAAATATTTTTTGCAATTATGCCATCGCAATGACTTCATCTCAATTGGCCACTTGTGCGTTTACCGTGGTTACGGAGGCCAGGATGTACAAGGCAGGGGCACTCTGCCGCCTTCCTTTCATTCTCTCTCTCTTTCTCTCTCCTCTCTCTTATTCTCCCTTTCTTCACAATAACACCCACATAGATACTTCCCTCCAGCCTCTTCTTTATTCCAGCCTCTACTCCCTCTTTGGACACTTTCTCACTCACTCCTTCCGAGCCTCAGGCTTGCCCTTTTTCCACTTTTGCTTCACTCTCTAACCCCTTTTACTTGGGGCGTGGCAGTAGCTCAGTCCATAGGTTGGGAACCGGAGGGTCGCCGGTTCAAGTCCCCGTACGGACCGAAGTACGGAGGTGGACCGGTAGCTGGAGAGGTGCCAGTTCACCTCCTGGGCACTGCCAAGGTGCTCTTGAGCAAGGCCCCCAAACTGCTCAGGGCTCCTGTTCTGCAGTCGCAGCCCATTCATTCTGACATCTCTCCATCAGTGCATGTAAAATGACCTGAGTGTGTGTGTGTGTGTGTTTCAGGCCTGTGTGTAATAACAAACAGAGTGTAAATTGTAATTTCCCCATTGGGGATCAATAAAGAGTATAAATTAAATTAAATAAATTAAAATTATAAATGACTTATTCAGTACAAATTCATTTTCTTTAAACAAGCTTTTTAAAGCTTTTTAAAGCAACACTCGTAACATATTTGCAATCGGTGTCCCTTCTTCAAAGCACTCTGTGTGCACTGAGTCATCTCTCCTCTTTTCTCTCCTCTCCTCATCCTCTCCTCTTCTCTCCTCCTCCTTTCCTCTCCTCTCCTCTCCTCTCCTCTCCTCTCCTCTCCTCTCCTCTCCTCTCCTCTCCTCTCACAGATGCAGAGCGTCATGTATGAGCTCATGTCGGAGCTCAACGACCGCAGCGAGGACTTGGAACGCCAGATGCTGTCCCTGGAGCAGCGGGTGGAGCAGCTCACTGCCGGCTTCAACACCCTGCCTGCCCACCTCTCGGCCACCCTCAGCGCCCAGCACGCCGCCCTGGTCCACTTGCTCCGAGAGAGGGATGGAAGGGATGGGTGGGATGGGAGAGGAGGTGGTGGAGGAGGTGCTGTGGTCCCACTGTCCCCAGCTGCGTCTTTAACTGCTGCTGCAGCTTCAGTTTCTCCAGTCCAGGTCTTATCTCCAGCATCACCCTCATCCCAAGTCCCTACTTTGGCCTTAGAGTCCCCTCTGTCGCCCCCACCTCTGAGCCCAGAGGGGAGCCTGGAGGCTAGTCCCATCCCAAACACCTGCACTTCTAGCTGCTGAAGACAGCTCTGAGGTCCAGGACAGAACAAATATGGAAAGAAATCAGGGAGAGAGGAGGAGGGGGTTGTGCTAGTCCTCTCACTTCAGACTAAAGGAGAGGAACAAGGAGGGAGGAGGATAGAAATGTGAGGCGATCCTCGGAAACTAACGCTCCATGAGGGAGGGATGAAGACGGAACTATGAGGATAAATAACAGGATTAAGATGGAGGGCCAGTATGAACGATGAGACATGTTAGGGACTTTGGGGCGTTTTCCTTGACGAGGGAAGGAGAAAAAAAATTGAGATCAAATGGAGACTGAGAAGGTGTGAGGGGGAGGAAGCATGTCAAGAAAGTGAGAAATGGAGGTAGAGAGGATGAGGAGGGGGAAGGAGAGGGGAGGAGAAATAACGAGGAATAATTACATGAACTCAGAGCTCCTTAATGGAATCCACTTCGATTACTGAAAAGGGCCTTTTAGTCTCTCTCTCTCTCTCTTTCTCTTTCTCTCTCCCAATTTCTCTGCAAATTTCTCTCCCTTCATCAGGAATTAATGACCATGACTTTTTATCCTTATGATGTATTTTCTATCTGAATGCTACCTGTGTGTTAACGAGCATCCCTTTAACAGAGAGTCGATCAATACGACCATGATATATATTTAAAAAAAAACAACTAGTGGCACACACACACACACACACACACACACAGAACTTATATCAACACATCATTCACGCAATACAAGTTAACACGGCACAAAATAAATACATAAATACAAAAATGTTCACAATGCAGGCCCTACTTACACTCACACATAGAAATTGTGTGCAGTAGCCCACAAGATAATACTAAAGCCTATAGCCAAGCACTCAATGCACTGTCAATCTGCACAGAGCACTGCCAAGCAATGTCGACACACTGTAAAAAAATTTCATCCAAACGACTTATCTTTTGTGGGTGTGAGATGATGCAGGAGTTGAGACTTAAAATGCATAGTTGTGACATTTTAACTACTCAGTTGGGAGAATTGTTACCGCTTACTGAACTACACAAATTACAGATGAAGTTGAAATAAGTTGGTATGACACTGAGGGACATAAGTCATCACAACGTCTGTTTGTGACGCGAAGGGAACACAACTACAACAGGACTTTATTACTGCATTTATTGAATTACAGATTCAGTTGAACTGATGTTTACGTGTACGTGTAGGTTTGCTGTACTGAAATGAGACTTTAAAGAGTTTGATTTTGTTTAATTTCTGTCAACATTTCTTATAAAAACCTCAGCAAATTGACAATTTATAGTTGTATCAAGTGCATTAATCCTGGGATGGTTGTTAAAAACAGATTGAACAGAAACATTTATTAAACTGCCACTTCAATCTGGTTGAAGAAACACTGACTCATACAAGACAGAGCTTTGCACAAACATAATGCTCCACATTTGGCAATTGTTTTGCAGACAGGTAACAACAGGCAAAATGTTCTTCATCAATAATAAATGATCTTCTCATTGTTTTACTTTACTATTGTCTGAAGTCAGGGGAGTCTGATTGACTGGGATGCTGTAGTATCCACTGTTGTCTATTCATTCTCTGAAAAATATGTATACTTAGAATATAATACGAAAATGATTTTTACGTTAGTAATTTAATTGACTTTTTAAAAAATCCAACAATTGTTTAGCTGTGTAATTATAAGTTGATATATTTTTTTCACAGTGTACGGTTGTGTGTATGGCCCTTTAAGAAGGGGAAGAAGACCTTACTTACCGCCATTATTTTTCAAGCTTTCAGTCCCAAAACAACGCACTGTTATCATGAATGTAATCTGTGTAAAGAAATACACTCATACACTCTTGCTTGCTCGATCACTTAAACTGCCAATGCAGACACAGGAACAGACACCCGCACGCACGCACACACAGATATACGCACACTTCGACAACCAAAGTGCTCTCTCTTAAATGGACTTCAATAAGAGGCAGGGAACGCTGCTGTCACTGGGGACAAAAGATAGCAGGAGGCGTTGCAGATATCTTGACAATATTTCTGAGGGAATAACTGTGAAAATCTGGACTTGTTACAGTGCTGTACATGGGCTGCTCTTCACTGCTTTAAAACAGATCAAGGTGGACTACGGATGAACACAAGGGAACACAAACAAACTTTATAAAGGATAAATGGCCATGAAGGAACAGCTGTTTATGAAATAAATAAAACATAGAAATAGAGATTAAGGTATATCTGGGAGGAATTATAATGGTGTGACGGGAAAAGAGCCAAGCCTACCCTTACATTGGAGACAATATCGGAAACTGTCTTATAGCGACACGCTGTGGCCGGAATACTGAATTACATACGCTTGGAATATTGTATAGTATGCTGTTAACGAAATCTAGCTTTGTATTGCTTAGTCTTTTCTACCGATATGATTGAACACAGTTATAGCTGATATCTAATATTACTGAACTATAGTATTCTTCTCATTCGTCATGACAATTATGATATATGTATTAACAAAACTTAAATGATAATGAACAAGGAAAGTGCCGTTTGAAGTTGAAATTATTTTGTAATTTTATTTTATCAGAGATAATTAATAAAGTATATATCTATAACATTACAGCTTCCATGTTTTCTGTGTTGCTGTTTTTTTATTGAAATTTTATTTTGTTATTGTTTTCGGTGTGAGGGGGTTGCTAGTGCGATGCTTTAGAAATATAAAATACTCCTTATTGAATGAATTCATACAGTACAGACGTGGTACACACCAAATATTTACCATTTAAACATTTAAGAAAGCTGTATTTTTGTACCGATGTGAGGGATATTTACATTCTTGGGATTCCATAGACTCATTAGTTCCTAGGTTACGTCACTGACACTGATTTTCAGTTGCTCATCTTCTCACGATATTTGGAGGGAAAAAAACCACAGACAGCGACTTGGTAACGGTTGATAAGTTAGCTAATTTCCTGGTGAGCCGGTTGTGTTTTTATGCCTCCGAGCCGGTGATAGCCGCGGCCAGAGGCATTATGTTTTCAGGTTGTGCGTCCGTACGTACCTATTTCCCATTCTCTCCGGTATGCCTTGAATGAATTACTTGAAAATTGGCCCAAACGTCTACTCGGACTCAAGTATGAACTGATTAGATTTTGGTGGTCAAAGGTCAAGGTCACTGTGACCTCATTTCCGTCCCATTCTTTTGAACGTGATATCTTTAATTTCACCACAGAATACATTTAATACCTTATATTAAATTCCTCTGAAGTCTTAACTTCATACTGTACATTATATGAGTCTGGACAGACATGGGTGTAAACATACAACCGCTGGAAAGATTTACAGATTTATGTATTTGCTGGTGTGTGTGTGTGTGTGTGTGTGTGTGTGTGTGTGTGTGTGTGTGTGTGTGTGTGTGTGTGTGTGTGTGTGTGTGTGTGTGTGTGTGTGTGTGTGTGTGTGTGTGTGTGTGTGTGTGTTAATCCAGGTGTGCAGCTTCAAGAAATCATCCAGATGTGAGACAGTCCATGTCCACCCTCTGTCTATGTCCAAGCCTCCCTCTGTTCATCAGTCCTGCAGCGAACACGTCCTAGTTTCTGCCCTGTCAGTGTCCCCTATACTGGCACACCAACATCATGAGAATGGGACTCGGTGAAGGGTGAAGGGAAGTGGAGACATGTGTTGGACATACAGTATGGGTGGTCAGTGTACGTTTGTTTCTGGTTTTACCAATTTAATATGCAGTTAAACTGTGATGACTCTGAAGAGAATTAAGACTCAAATAAAGCATAAAAAAATCTAAAGTCTGTAGCGTACTATATATTGCGATAAGCTTCACTGACTAAAAGTCAGTCAGAATAATAGACCGGTGTCAAAAATAAGAATAAAGAGAAAGGCAATGTTGTGCTGCATTTACTAAAATGGCTGAAGTGGCTGTACGGAACATATTTTTAATTAATTCCTTGCTTAACTTATAATGTCTGAAATGCCTGTGGTAACAACCTTTCAGTTCACTCATTCAGTCAAACGGCAATATTGTTTGTTCTATTTTCCATTTTTCTGTAATTCAAATTGTGGTTGTGTTTCTTGCCAGTTAAAGCGGCATTTTACAACACAAGATTGTTTGTTTAGAATCTGCATTTGTCATTTGTCCTTATTCTAATTGAGTTTAGGTGTATAATCTTATCGTAGCAGGCCTAGCAAAGTGTGGGTTAGGAGTAAAGTTTTAGCAGTGAAAAATACTCACAATAGGCAGCCATGGAAATAATTCTTCTCTTGTCTTTCACTCTTTCTTTGTTCGTTTATATATTTGTTTACTTGGTCTTCTTTCATCATCAGGGTAGTGAAGACATCACTGTTCAGAATAGTCTGACAAAGGACCACACAGTAAGTATTTGTTATTTGATGAATCGCATTTTTCTAAAACTGCTCACTGGCCACATCTCATGGTGTAAAATAATGAGACACGTGCAATATATTGAGATCCCAACAACAACAACTTGTTACAGGTCTTCTTACTGATTGGTGATAGTTGAGTCATAGTTTTGAATTAAACACCTTCCCATTAGTTCACACGTTTATTTGAGCATGAAGGCAGTCACAGCATTCACACAATCTCAGCTTGAACAGAGAAAATTGATTTAGGGTGAAAATAAAATGAGTAACAGAGGTGTGAAAGCCAGGCAGCCTGAGGCAGTCCTCGCCCAGAGCACAGCACATACCCAGATGTGATGAGCTTGTTATCTGTGTTATTTACTGGATGGTGCTCTACTGCTCCCAGGGCGTTCATAATCTCTCTCTTGCTAATGTTCATTTTCATGATTATGTTCTATAATTTTAAGGCCAAGGTAATGTCCATCCTTTTCTGCTTCTCTCTTTCTCTCTCCACCTGTCTATCAGCCCCTCTCCTTTTGTTCAGGAAACCCATTTAGTCTATTGCTGTTTGAGCAGGGGATTGCAAAGGACCCAGAGGAAATGGAAATTGGGATAGCTTTTAACTCATATTCCAGCCAAATTCAGCCGACAGAATATGACTGTAAAAGCAAGAAATGGCCAAAATGTAACACCAGAAAGAATACATTTTAATAAATGTAAATAAGATGCATTTGTAGAATGAACAAAGCTCACATCTTTGCAGGTTTCAAGCGATTTATGGTCACACAATACTGAACATTACAGCTTACATCTTACAAAGTGAATGCTTTGACTGGAATGGATTGATGTGGCTCAGCAGGGAGACTCGGTTGTCCAATGTCCACTAATCACAAGGTACGCAGGTCAATCCCAGACTCCTGTCCACATGTTGAGTAAGATTCTGAACCCTAATTGCTCCCCATAATTGGACCAAGGCTTGTGCGATGCATGATATATCATTGCCATAGGCTTGTGTGAATGGGTAAATGAGATTGTTAAATAAATGCAGTCCATTTAGGAAATCACAAATGTCTTTGAATAGGAACATTGGGTATTGTGTGTTCTGTGGTGTTAATGCAATGAAACAATAATCACTTTCTTTTTCCTTATCTGGCTTCTCTCCTTCCCTCTGACTGCCCAGATGTGACCCTTGGTTTTTTAGGATTACCAGTCACCTGTAGAGAATTTATTTTTTTCTTCTTTTTTGTTCTATTCTGTGGTTCTCGTGACCAAGATATTCCTTAGGGAATTGTTAAGGAACGCATTCTTCTTGGTTTACCCTTCATCCCGACTTCATTAAAGTAACTTAATAATTTGAATTCAAATCCTCTTCCGTATCTCTAAAATGAAATACCTAACAAAATAGAATTTTTGCTAAATGCTTGTGCCCTGAGGAGAGTTCAACTATGTATTTTCTGAAGAAATACTTAACTTACAGTGCATGCATGCACTCGCACAAAGCATACATCCACACAAAAGTATATTTTCCTAAAGTATTTTTTTTTCTTCAGGCCTGGTTGATTGGTTGATGTGCCCTGCTGCTCTGTATACAAGTCAATCTTCTTCATTACACTTTAAAACAGAGACCTAACCCCACATTCCTGTATTGCAAAGGCTGGCTTGTGTGTTTCTATGCATGTGTGTATGCATAGAGCTTTGTCAATGGAACAGGAGGCAGGCAGGTGGATGCAGGCAGGTGGATGCTGGAAGTGGGCCACCATTGCCTCTGCTAGTCCACGTTAATGTGGTACACCTGTCGACTATAATGTTATCATCATAACAACAAATGTCACCAGGTTCTGTCAGCGGGAGACTGTTTCCATCGCAACAGGAACAGGATCTTTTAATGTCTAACTCCTCTTTGTGCTGACAGTAGAGATGAGTGGTGTACTGGATGCTTCTACCAATAAAACATTATGTTGTGGAGATGTGTAGCTCTTCAACATTGTTGCAGGGCAGAACAGCACACACATAAGACAGGAGCAAACACACACGTACACACACACACTATTGTTTACTCTGCCTTCCTTTTCATAAATGTACAACCCTTCTGATGACCCCACCAGTCACAATTCACCAGGAAGTGGAGATCAATGAACCCCTCATTCTGATGCCTTATATATTGGAGTTTCCCTAGCAACCAGAGGGACAGATTTACCAACACATACAGGTCTGTCTGTGAGTGTGTCCATGAATGTGTGTATTTGTGTATGTATGACGAGAGGGATTAGAGGCCGCATTGCATTCAGAAAGATTATATTTGTTGTGTTTTTATGAATGTGTGTAGTATATTCAGGTAGAAAGAGGGAATGAGCATTGTGAGCTGGTCAGAGAGTGGCAGTAATGTTGCCGTGGTGATGATGAAAGGAGAAATAATAGCGGGAAAGAAGCTGGGCCAGACTGCGATGGCGAATAACACACCCCAGGATAGGTGTGTGCATACACACACACACACGCACACACACACACACACACACACACACACACACACACACACACACACACACACACACACACACACACACACACACATTTGCGGATTCATACAAACAAAAGAAAATATTTTGTGTCATGGTGACACCTGCCCTGTCTACCCTTCTCCACCCCCTCATTCCTTTGTAACCCTGTCAGTCCCCATAACCAGATGCCCTCTGACATTCCCTGCCCTTAGATGATCCTGCTCCTCCCTGCACCTGTCCCTTGTTCCGTCATTTACAGTTTTTTACAATCACTTTGCTACTAATTTCAGAACCTTGACGTCATTTTTCAATACTCTAGACACAAAACTCAAAACGATCATCACTTGTAGCACAGACTGTCCAATGTTCAAAACATTGTATTGTGCATTCATATCTTTAAATAAATCTTGCACTTGCACAATCATTGGTTCAAAAAATGAATTTATTGTGAAATACCATTGAAACTTACTTTAGATCACCCACACACAAGCTACCCATAGTTTCACTGACTCATCGTTCGTACAATCATTAAATATTGTAGTACAAAATAGGTGATACATGTTTCATTATGGTACTAGATGTAAATACATCCCTGTAAAAGTACTGCAGTAGTAGAGAGAATACTAGAGACATAGTGGAATCATTGAACAAAACCTGAAATGTATTGATGAAAAACAATACAGTACGATCACAACATAGGTTTATTAGAATCAAAGCAAAATAATTAGCTAGGAAATAGGAAAAAAAAGACAGTACTGTAAAACATCAAATGCAGTGTTCCTCAACTTACTTATACTGTAATAAGCGAAACAAAGAAGTGATTACTGTACTTCTACATATTCATCAACTCTGTCTGTGGATTTGGCCGCAGGTTCTCATCTACATTGCAATTAGCCAAACATCTTGGGAAAAAACCTTCGGGCAAGTCGAACAATGTGGTATATATGTATATGTATATGTATATATATATATATATATATATATATATATATATATATATATATATATATATATATATATATATATACATCAATCATCAGTAACGAGTTGGCAAAATTGGACAAGCAATTCCAAGGGCCTGCATGCATACAGTGCAGTACTGTCAATACTGTAAATAGTCTCAAAAGTAATACATGGGACCATAGAAACAGTGTCTGATACAGTAAACAGTAGTACATTACAGTAAAGAATGATGATGAAATATTACATCCATAGATAATGTAGTCTGATTGGTTCATGCTCCACACTAATTTGTGACAATGTCTCGTTATCTTGAAACTTTCATGATCTAAACATGGAATATTGTTTGTCTGTTTCCATACAACTATGCATTAAGAATAATGCAACAGTTACTTATCATTTTGAGTAGTTGTATTGATTGATAGTTAGATAATTGTAATTGAATAGACAGTCATCTGAAATGTAATGTGTGAATTGCTTTTTGAAATAGTAGTACTTTGATGTTAAGTTGTGTCATATTGAACAGGTGATCTTTGTTAAATGAACAAATGATCTTTGGTTTATGTGTATTGTATCCAAGCAATTGAAAAAAGTGTTAGAGTTTTGAAAAATGTGTATTTTGATCATTGGTTGTGAGTTTTGTGTCTAGAGTTTTGAAAAATGACGTCAAGGTTCTGAAATTAGTAGCAAAGTGACTGTAAAAAACTGTAGTCCCACAGGATTCTTTAAACCTGCAGGTGTGTGTGTGTGTGTGTGTGTGTGTGTGTGTGTGGTGTGTGTGTGTGTGTGTGTGTGTGTGTGTGTGTGTGTGTGTGTGTGTGTGTGTGTGTGTGTGTGTGTGTGTGTGTGTGTGTGTGTGTGTGTAATTATGATTTGGTACAAAAGCAGCATCCAAGAAAGGTCTAGTCCTTTACGAGCAAAGATGGGCCGAGGATCGCCAGTTTGCCAACAAATACTTTCAACAGTGCATAACATAATTAAAAGATTCAAGGAATGTGGAGGAATTTCAGTGCGTAAAGGACAAGGGCGCAAGCCTAAGCTGAACAACCGTGATCTCCGATCCCTCAGGCGGCACTGCATCAAGAATTGTCATTCATCTATAAGCGATATCACCACATGGGCTCAGGACTACTTTGGCAAACCTTTGTCAAGTACCACAATACGTAGTTACATCCACAAATGACAGTTAAAACTGTACTGTGCCAAAAGGAAGCCCTATGTTAACAGTGTCCAGAAGCACTGTCGACTTCTCTGGGCTCGGAGGCATCTGGGATGGACCATCACACAGTGGAAACGTGTACTGTGGTCAGATGAATCAGTATTTCAGGTATTTTTTGGGAGAAATGGACGCTGTGATCTCCGACCAAAGAAGAAAAAAAAAAGAAGCAACAAGTCCAAAAGCCAGGGTCTGTCATGGTATGGCGTTGTGTCAGTGCCCTTGGCAAAGGTAACTTGCACTTCTGTGATGGCACCATTAATGCTGAAAAGTACATAGAGATTTTGGAGCACAATATGCTGCCTTCAAGAAGACATCTTTTCCAGGGACGTCCATGCATATTTCAACACGATAATGCAAAACCACATTCTGAACACATTATAAAGTCCTGGCTGCGGAGGAAGAGGATACGGGTACTTGACTGGCCTGCCTGCAGTCCCGACCTGTCTCCAATAGAGAATGTGTGGCGCATTTTGAAGCGCAAAATGCAACAACGAAGACCCTGTACTGTTGCCCACCTTAAGACTTCTTTGCAGCAAGAATGGGACAAAATTACACCTGAAACACTTCATCACTTGGTGTCTTCAGTCCCTAAAGGTCTTTTAAGTGTTGTGAAAAGGAATGGCAACATTACAAAGTGGTAAATGCTTTACTGTTACAACTTTTTTTGAAATGTGTTGCAAGAAACAAAATAGGAATTTTGTTTTTTTGAAAAAAAAAGAAAAAATTCATGAGGAACACATTAAATGATGTGCTGTTGTATTGTCTGCAATGAAATACAAGTCAAAGTACATTTAGAAATCACTACTTTCTTTTTTTATTTGTGTTTTCCACACTGTCCCAACTTTTTCTGATTTGGGGTTGTAGTTCAACCTGCTCTTCCTTTGTGTCCCCCTTAAGGCTGATTGATGCTTCTGCGTCAAATCGACGGCGTACCCCCGCAGACCCCTCTGCGTCGCCGCGAACCCAAAAATGTGTAACTTTGCGTCGAGGCGATGCAGACCGTAAGGACTGTGATTGGTCAACTCGTCCTGTGTGTTGATAGTCGGTGTTTCAAGCAGCCTACTGTGGGGAGTGGCAACATGACATAAGCTTTGCAAATAAACTCAGACACATTTTGGTTACAATGACGGGGCTATCCGTTTGTAAAGTGTCTATATGTCAGTAACGTTTTGAAATTAGCACTTCGCCAGCAAGCAGTACTTTGTGGGCAGTTGTGCTAAAGTTTGCTTCTAACATAGCATAAACTGGCTGGCAGACACACACCCCCTAGCGGTGAAATGCACAGCGATGCAAAGCAACCTCGATGCAGAACTCTGAAAAGGTCACGACGCCGTAGCTACGGCGTGGAGTTGACACAGAAGCATAAAACAGCCTTTAAGGTCCTCTCTTCTGTCCCACTTTCCCACTTCCTCTTATTATACATTTCTCTTCTCTTCTCTTTTCTTCACTTCTCTTCTCTTCTCTCATCGGTCCAGATGTATGTGTTGAGTCCAGGTCATGTTGTGTTCCTACCGAAGAGAGGAGACTGCATGTAGGGAGATCACCATGCTGCCCACCATGCTTTCAGGGGACAGCAACTCCTCTTCTCCACACCCAGGGCCAGGCCTCTTCCCTGTAATTCCACCTCTGAGGTCTCTTTGTTTTTAAACAACTTGTAGGCCATAGACTGCTTCCCAATGAATCTCCATATTTGTATTTGGCTTCCTTTAAGGTATGAAGGGTGGGTGGTCTTCAGCACTGCCCGGCTGGCCCAAGTAAGTCTAAGAGTTGTGGATGCACATCACTGCCCCTTACTTACTTACTGCCAGCCCAGCCTTTCATAGACACCTAAGTAGGCATTTTTTATTTAATGCGTTGGGCTGGATGCACACAATAAACGGCTTAGGAGTTTATACCAATATGCTTTCTGCCCTTTCTGTTCAGTCCATTAGAGACTTGGCTGGATTGGTGTGTACTCTAACACATACACAATCATGGTACTAAAGTTGACATTCCATTAGCGATATTGGATAAAAGACTAATGAGTGCATTTGTTGTTATAACAGATCAAATTACAGGCTTTTAAATGTCTACGTGATCCATTCAAGCTTTGTTTTTTGTGCAGTCAGCTTCCTAAACATTACACTCTAACACATCCTCACTGTACGGAATTCCTTTATTATTTTTTAAATCAATCCATTTTTAATGTTGTTTTTATGCCAGGACCTAAGAAGTTTGGCCAGCACCCAAACAGGAATAATACAGTAAAGTACACGGACTGCACATAATATTTCCAGCCAGGCAGTTTAATGAAAGGGGATGATTATTCCTAGAAAGAACAGTTGGTGAAGTGCTACTCATATGGTCCCCCGAGAGCTGGCTGCTGTACGAGAGTAAATTCATTGATGTTTTTTTTCTCCATAATGCATAAAAGATTTTTTTGTTTGTGCGGATTGATGTGTGTTCAGTTGCTGTTCAGGTTGAAGCAGCGGGGTTAGGACATACCCCTGTCACCATCACCACAGAAACAGTCCGGTACAACACTAGCTCCATGGCAACACTGGCCGCCCACACTCCCCTCAGGCTGTGTGTGCGTGTGCGTGTGCGTGTGCGTGTGCGTGTGCGTGTGCGTGCGCGTGCGCGTGTGTGTGTGTGTGTGTGTGTGTGTGTGTGTGTGTGTGTGTGTGTGTGTGTGAGAGAGAGAGCGAGAAGGAGTAAGAGAGCAGAGGTTGTTAATTGATCTATTTTTCAGACTGTTAAATCAGGATGAAGGGAGAGACAATGTTTTTTTTTAATGATGCCACACGGGAGTTGTGCTCTGCTTGCTCCCCTGACAGGACTTCTACTGTTGCCACTTGTACTGACATAACTGGGCTACCTGTAACTCCTCTGCATACTATACTCACAACCAGGGCCCAGTGCCACTCATACGTTTAATTAACAATTTACTCTTTCTTTCTCTCTCTGACTGTGTTGCTTTTTTTCTCTTTCTTTCTTTCTGGGTTTCTGTGTCTGACGTGTTGCCCTCTTTTAGAGGGTCACGCCTCATTGTATATGAAGCAGGTCCTAAGCTGTTGCCTCTGGCCCCTTGGAGGAGGATGTGGACAGGCTGAAGGTGGACACAGTCAGCCAATTAAAGTCTAGGAACTGTCAGCAGCATGCCAGCAGTGCTACTCGTCTGGTTCTCAGCATCCAGGTGGGACACTGGTATGTGGTTCAAGTCAAATAAGATATTTTTTGCATCGCAGCCCTTCTTGACATCAGCACTCTGGGTGCAGTATTATATTACCTTTGTGTGTTTGTCAGTATTAAAACTTCAGGCCCCTACCCATGAGCCATCATAGAAGGACAAGAGGCTGAAAGTGAGCTGTAGCTACCCCCCCCCCCCCCCCCCCCTTGTTGCTAGAGCTATACCTTCTTCTGCTTATCACACTTATGCACTCATAGACAGACGCTGAGACTTGCACGCACACAGGTGCTCACACACACACAGAGAGGAGTGCATTCAAATTTCTTATTCATTTGAAGTATATTTTACCCCCTCCCCCCCCCCCACCACCTCCTTCCATCCCTGCAAAGTTACTTGCCTGAAAAGTGATGTTGGTTTCCATAGCAACCATCTGTGTCTGTATCAGAGAGGATTTTCCTCACACAAATTAGAAAGGATGCTGAGCGAAGGGAGTCACAAAAACACACACACACACACACACACACACACACATGCATGCTTTTGTGAAACTGTTGATTTGCAATCTTCACACGGACTCTTTATTTTGAATGAGCTCGAAGAAAGCTGTTGATTGGGTGATTTCAACAGGATTAAGCTGGATGGTTTTACATATTGGGCATTCAAGTCAAATTGATGTTGTGGCTCATGATGTAATGTGTAATGGCTCAAGATTTTATTCTTCCTTTAATTCATACTGCACTGAATGGCCATTAATGACGGCAGTGATTGTTCTGGTTGTCATTTTGTAGTGCTTTACTATATATATCAACAATTCCACAGGTTTCACATTGGTATTTTAGGATGAATGCATATATTTTGTCTCTTGATGTCTCTTATTTCACAATTTGACACTTAACATGACTGTTTGGTGCCTGATGAATGAAATTGGTTATATGTGTTGCATAGATAAGAATGCATTTCGGTGTGGAGTTTCTGTCTGTCTCTATGTGCTGCTGTGGTGCTTTCACTTTCCAGAGGAATGTAGGTCAGGTGGACGGGAGACTGTAAATTGCCTATTGTTGTGAGTGTGTCTGTGTGTTCTCTGTCTTTCACAAATGCATGCACAGATAGATCTTAGGTTGCTATTGTAGGAATGAAGGGGTATAGACAATGGAAAAATACAATGAATGGATGGCCGGAAAAATGAAAGGAGCTAAATGGAATTTTTGTATCAGCTCTGTATAACATATAACTTAAATTCATAATTTTCACAGTATTTACAAATATGTTTAAAGTTCAAGCTGAACATTGTAAAAAATACTGTCTATGTACTTTTGAAACACATCCTCTATAAATTATTGCTCAAATACAGAATTTGTTTACTTGTTTTTTGTGTAAACTAGCAGTTGAAATATGTATGAGTATACTCAGTCATCAAATTAATTTTTCTGACTGCAGAACTTTTCTGACGGGAAATAATCCATTTGCCGCCTGTGTAAACACACTCAATAAGAACTTGGCTAACCAAAACAACTGAGTGGCATCTGGCTAGTGATTATGTATTTACATTTCCTGAGCCTCTCTTCCATGCAAACTATTGACAACAGCCCTAACACATTATCTGCCTCATCCAATAGGTGCAATTAACCAACACAAAGAAGTGTGCTCCAACATCCTCAGTAGGTTGGAACAGCCTCTGTGTACATCTTCTCTCTGCCACCCTGTTTTTCTCCCTCCAACTTATTTCCCTGCATCACGCTATAATTGTGCTAAATGCTCTAAACAAATATATTGGTACTTTTACCACCAAAAAGGACCACATTAGAAGTGATGTATTCCTATGTCCATCCTTACCCTCCTTCTGTAGCTTTCTCCTCTCTGTTCTCCTCAGTATCATGTAGAAAGGATGTAGAGCTGCAGTTAACAGGGTTTGACCAGAAGGGGATGCAGTTTGACAACCTCACCTTCCTCACAGTGATTTATCAAACTCCTCTCCATCTCCCTAAATGTTCTTTCACATATGGTGCTGGGCTGGCAGACACACTCACAGCGTGCAGACTATTTAAGCTACATGGTCAGAATAATGAATTCAGGAAATGATCACAGACACAGGAATGATTAATTTTAAGCTGTGACAAATTGACATGACTGATTGTTTTTACCAGGTCGCCAGGCTTTTAATACTTGCGGCCATTCAGGGACAGCATCCATCACAGTGACCCTCACTCCTGCAGAGGTGTGTGTAGTGTGTGTGTGTTTCTGTCTGTTTCTATGTGCGTGTGCGTACATCCAAGCATGTGTGTGTTTGTGCTTGTAGTATGTGTGCGTCTTTAAGAATATGCTTACTAATTTATCAACTTTGTGAGTGTAGAGCTCAGGGGGCACTACTCTGACTGCCTCTGTGAGAATGTGACAGATATGCAGCAAAGCAGACACACAAAACCTTTACAACTACCCTGATGTAACCCACAAGGGACCCACACTTACACTGATATTTCATCATATTTATCTCAGTTTACCAAGACAAACCTGTCCAACCAAAATATCTCATTTTCCATCTGTCTTTCCAATAGTCTCTCTGTGTAGCACAATGTGACTGTTTAAACTGTTTTTCCTTCATAATTTATGTTTCCATGCAGCAGAAAGATTCCTGTTGCAGTGAGACACTGTTTGCCGCAGTTTACGGTAAAATGGATCATGTGTGTAGCAAAGACAGGATTATCTTGAGTGTGGAAATTTTGGGAGATAATGCAATTGGCCTGTTGATTATGTTACAGATCAACCAGTCATCAAAGTCATTACCAATACAATAAGCAATTAAACTGCAAATGGGGTTTTTACAATCCAGTTACCACATGCATTTTAGCAATAATACTTTTTTTTTATTCCAATTTTTCGGTTGGTTTTAATCTTTAAATTGAATACCATTAGATTTCATGTGCACGTGTTTTTGTGGGTATGTATGTGTAGCATATAGGCAACTGAGTAGTGACATGGAGGTATCTCTTTGAATCAGAGTTTAAAGTTGTATATCAACAAGCATCTGCTGAAGTGTCCCTGACTTGTACTTGTAGAGGGGCTCTATAAATGAAAAGGTTTTCCTAAAGGATTCAATAAATTCTTCGCAATGGAAAATACATTTTCCAAGAAATCAAAGGTCTGTTTGTCATAACCACTGTGTGTTGTTGTCTTGTGTAGCAAAGACACCATCTGGCCTGTGCTCTGCGCTCTGTGTCAGTGTGTGACAGGACCTGGCTTGTCACTGTGGACCCCCGGGGGGGTTCTGACAAGTGGCCCAAACATTGGCTCTGCTCTGCTGGAGGCCGTTGCCATGGAGATGTGGGGTCAGCCAGACCCTGCTCATCAGTGGTCAGGTCAGTTAATTGTGCAAAGGATGGTAATGATGTGTAATGGCTCCGTCCTTGGCAAATGAGAAACTTAAACAACAAAGTGTGTGCGTGCGTGCTTGTGTGCGTGCGTGTTATGTGTGTAGGTCCCTCCAGTGTGGTTTGTGCTTCTATTCATGGTTTTCATCCCTGTACAGAGTTGGAGGCCAAGTTGGCCTGTCTTCCCTTTGTCATAGGGTGCTTTTCTGCAACAACCTTGTATATAGTTCCACACACGCTCCCTCGCCCCCACACCCTCTCCTGTACACTGTTGTAATCTCTACACAGTTTCTGGTTCTTTTTTCTGTTCTGTCTTTCTCCCCAATCCTCTTTCATATCACTTTATTATTCGCTTTTGCCAAATTTAAAGCTGTGATGAGAATGCAAACTGCTCAGATCAACACTGTAAAAACTCATTGGGCAGAATAATTTTTCTGCCATTCGCTATCGATCCTCCCGTCCCATCCTCCTCTCTGCCTCCCACTCAGAGATGACCTGGCATGGGCGACTTCAGATTTTGACAGCCACCCTTTGGTGTCAACATAGGTGTTTTAGCAATGCCAGCAGACCCCACCAACTTCAGTCCCGCACAAACAGCAAACCAAATTGTTACTCAGAGCAGACGGGTTTAATCTCAGGGCAGAAATAGAATATCTTGGGACAATGATGGTCTACTACAGGCTAAAGATGAAGTACAGCAAGTCCTGAGAGAGGTGGGGCTTATGTATAGATGTATGTAAAAATGCACAAATGATAGTGTGTGGCTTGGGTTGATTGTGTATCTATTGAACTGTGTCTTGTGTCTCCAGGTTAAAAGAGCAGTCCTCCACTAACCCTATCCTTTCACCTCTGCAGAATGACTCCTTGACATAACAGTCGCACTACTCCATTCCCAGGAATTCAACACCAACCTGATACGTCTGTCAATGTCTTTGTACAGGCACATACATCACATTCTTTACACGTTAAACTGAAGCATGTGAGGACCAGAATAAACCAATATCAACCAGCAATCTCACCGATATGCATTTTTTGTCTTCCTATTGCTTTTAATGTGTGACTATCAGCTTCCTGTATCTTATCAAAGAGGAAAGTTACAGACTGCCCCCCGAGACGTTGTACTGTAGCACCCCCTACCTAACTTAACACTTTGCAGTCTGAAAATATCACCACACTATGATCACAACACTAGTAACACACATAACAACATAGCCATTTATAATCCTTGGCTATGTAGGGTTTCACTGTACTAACAACGTGTACTCTCCTTCTTTCATTCCCTGCAGGTGTGTACAGATGTCAAGTGTCTGTCCACTCTCAGGAGAGGTTCGGTTTCCAGCTGCTCTCCACTGAGCCTCTCATTTCTCTCTCCGAGCCTCTTTGCTGGGTCAGTCCCCTCTCTGTCACAGCTGCTCCAGGTGTCCCAGAGACACTGCCCTACCCGCCAGCACTCCACTGCTCTGTGTCAGCCCGTTCCCTAACTGGGCCTAAGTCTGGGGTTGAGCTTACTGTGATGAATACCAATGAATTTATCTCATCCCTCAAGGTGTGTCACACAGACATACACACACAGTTTGTTACATAGCCTTTTATAACTCTTCAATGGGCCTTAGAGTATTTAAATGATCATATGTACCTAAAATCTAATTTAATGACTTAGTTTTAAACCGACATGAATTCATTCTGCTTTGACAAAACAAGCTGTTTGGAGTGCTGCCGTTATCTCTTAACACCTCACTTTGAAAGTTGTAAAGGAAAGGTTCACTTTAGTTGGATTGTTTAATCTTTATACTCATATACTATATATATACTCATAACTCATTATTCCCACAGCCGTAGCCATAGCA
Organism: Gymnocephalus cernua; assembly: GCA_023631565.1. Classification (NCBI taxonomy): domain Eukaryota; kingdom Metazoa; phylum Chordata; class Actinopteri; order Perciformes; family Percidae; genus Gymnocephalus; species Gymnocephalus cernua. The sequence goes on from CM042429.1 coordinate 29,401,649, forward strand.
GGACAGCTTGCTGTCTGAGCCCTGATACTTACAGGAGAGCTCCTCAATAGAACGGCCTGTCACCAACTGACTGGACAGGGTTCAGTCCTAATCCTGTCCTTCATTAGATACAATCTGTTTGGGAAATAATGTGAATGACTGGGTTTCTGCAGCGTTGACAGAGTTAAATTTAAGGTTTTTAAAACCCTTTTAATACCACATAAAATCCAATTTATTACTGTTTCAGTCATACCGGCTATGCATGAGGGTATGATGAAAAACCATTAGGGACCATATGGCCTAGAGTTATTTATATCACTTTTTTTTTCAGTACTTCCCAGCAGTATATATCAATGATTCCTAATGATACAATTAAATTGGTGAGACCTGGATCCGGATAAGGGGCAAAAATGGATGGCTGAATTAACCAATTAGAAATTATTAATGCATTCTAGTTTTTGCAAAAATCTCAATTTGCCCATTATGAAACAATGAGCTTCACATCTCCTGTAGCTTGCAGCAGTGAGTGTTTACTACAGGTCTGTCACAAAAATCCCATTTAGTTAGTCTCCAGACAGCCCACAATCGGATACAAACTGTGTGACTAACATTACCGTCTATAACAAGCAAAAGAAAATAATTTATTAGACTTTAAGAGTTTAAAAAAAACTTCTACGGCCTTTGACGAAACTAAATTGTAATGTGTTAGTCACTCAGTAACCAGGAGGCACATCAGAATCATTATTTATCATTTTATTTTTAAGCCATATCCAATATACAAGCAAGTAGTAAGAAAAATGTCACCATAGCAACAAGAAAGTTATCATTCACTCCCTCTGCTGAGTTTATTTCTTCATTCAATGTACAACTCAATGCAGACACCCAGAGACTAATGCCTAAACTAAAGCCATGTGTATCCAGTGGGATTGTTTTATACAACTTCCCAAGAATTCATCCAACATGTATCATTTGCACAGGAAGCTTACACGTGAAGTCATAACCATAATCATTCATGACATTTAGTTTCAGTGTTTTGTGACTTATATACACCAGGAAACTGAAGTAGTTAGTGACTTTCCCTGAATCAACCTGAATCAACCCTAATTCAGAGTGTCTGAATGTACGGTACATCTGATGTCATTTTCTACCTTCAAATTCATTACCAGCCCTGACTCATCAAATAACATTCAATTACACCCAGTGCATATTTAACTTAATACAACTGTAGTTGAGGACAGTTTCTTGGATGTGATTTGCAATTTCAGCCACAGTGTGTCTCCTTTCCTAGAACCGGTCTTGTTTTAAAAGGAAACTTGCATAAATCTATAGTGCAGAGCAACTAGTGGACAATATCTGCAAGGCTCATCGTGCACCCTCACCTCCCTGGAATTGTTTGTGCTTGATCATTGGGGTGTAATGCAAACAAATGCAAATCACTCTCCACAAACAGTCGAGGCCCCACATCTGTACACCGGGGGGGGGACCAGAGTCCTTAAATGCCCTGATCTTTACAAGCACATTTTTAAGGAGTCCTGAGCTGACAAGTCTTTTACCAGACAAATGACATCTAAGAACCTTCACGAGGTAAAAAGAACAAACTGGATGACAATCATGCATGATTATTTTTACCAAAAAACAACCTAAGTTTATTAAGAGAGGAATGAATGGAGATGTGGTGTTGGTAGGGTTCTCAACCATACCAAGCATTTCTCTGTGCATATTCTGTAGAGAGACTTCTCATATTACATGATTTGTTTTCCCGCTCTTCATTTCCCTAAATGCCTCATCAGCTCCATGGCAGTGTTACTTGATGTCCATCAAGCGCTGTTCATTCTCCTCCCCCTCAACTGTATCCAACCACATCTGGTCAAACTAGTGCTGTTTCCTCCTGAATGAGCATCCTGAGGAAAGATGGAGAAAGACAGATTCAATTTATGAGTAAAATTAACAAAAACGCATTAAAAAATTTTTTTTTATGTTTATGATGTTGATTGTAACTAATATTTTGGCCACCTTTACTTCTTAGTATAAATCAAGACAATTGGGGTTGCAACTAACAATTATTTACAGTAATCTGTCTTGTATGTTCTTGATTAATCAATTAACTGTTTGGCCTGAACACAGTTTCCCAAAGCCTGAGGAAACATTTTCAGTCCAAAACCCAGAGATAAACACTTGACCATTGGCGAAGTCATTTATTAAACTGACTAATCATTACAGCACCATAAACTACATGTACAGCCTCAACCATTCCATGAAGTTGAATGAACACTTAGAGGAACACGCCGACTTATTGGGACATTAGCTTATTCACCGTAACCCCGACAGTTAGACAAGTCAATACATACCCTTTTCATCTCCGTGAGTGTCGTAACTGTCTGCTCTGAGCAGAGAGGTGAATAAGCTAATGTCCCAATAAGTTGCCGTGTTCCTGTGGCAGACTGACATGCAGCTAAAAAAAAAGCACCGGAGAGCTAGTAAGTGGACCTCGGGTTGCTGGGGTGTTTCTGTAAAAACTACTATTATGAGGCTGAGAATGAACTTTCAACAACTGAATATTATAATCTTCACAAAGGGTATCACTTTCTATATAAAAGTAATTATGGACAGCTGAGTGCATGTGTCCCTGTCACCTTTATGAAGGTACACCGTGCATCAACAATATTTATTGGAGATTAACGGTATGAAGCCAGTCAAAACGACAGGGACGGTGTATAAACTGACACACACTGACAAGATACAACAGATAAGAGAACACTAAAACTCATGTTGCCATCTGCCTTTTCAAAGACTAAATCACCTCCAAACTAACAGTTTTAGTGCCAAGTGTTGCAGCAGCACCCATAGTAACTCAACGCAAAGCACACTGAGGAGCGCTTGGTTACCATGGCAACACAGCACAGGGTTAGGATGGTGAGAGCGTTAGATAAAACAAACCTTGACCTTAAGCTCAACCAAGTCACTAACACCCTGTATACAGTATCATCGTTTCTGCAATGTACTGCGACGAGTCAAGTCTTTTATCACAACAAAGGATTAGCCATTCTGAAACCACATCCTGCTGTCCTTGGTGAAAGAAGTCGGGAAAAAAAAGCATTTGTTCTTGCAGTCGACTGAAGAAATGGATCAATGATGATAAATTTCTGTCACGACCACAAGAGTCACTGTATGCCTTAGTTGACACCCTGTTCATGAAGAACACAATGAAAGGGCAACACAAAGGCAAATATTAAGGTGTCACTTAGATGTGCATTATACAGAAAAGTTCTACTACCTGATCCCCAACCTAACAGGCCCAAATGAATACTGAGTTTTAGGGCATTTTGCTGAAAATGCAAACATTTGCTATCAATTTAATTACCAAAATACAATTTACGTATAGTGGACCTGGGGCTTTTGGTGTTCTAGGGCAGGTTGCTCACTTTGTCAGGTAATCCAGCCATGTCGATGTATGTCAGCTGTTGCAAGTTAGATATTATTAGGGATGAGACGAGAAACGCCCAAGCTCTAAGTGACATCTACAGCATGTATCTGTATGCATTTTTAAAAGGTTTTTACACAGATGTGTAGTGCTATATATATATATATATATATATATATATATATATATATATATATATATATATATATATATATATATATATATATATATATATTCACTGAAACAGGTAGAGAGGTTCTTCACTACGCACGCTGCTTACCTTCTGTAAGGCGAGCTTTCCCTCCTGTAGGCTGGCAGAGGACTGTTGAACAGCCGACACACAGCACTACAGTCTGAGCGTGGCTGAACACTGTGGTGATCTTGTAGCAACCTGCACACAACACACGCACACAAATCATTGGATGGGACAGCCATGAAACAACAGCCAACCATTATATTATCCAATGCACTCTTATTGATGTGTCCTTGCAGCTGTTTGTGTAAAAGAGTCACTTCAAACTCATTTAACCAGACAGTCACAAGTGTCATTGTATGCCTTATTTGACACCCCAATCACTAAGGGAACAATGAAAGGGCAACACATAAAGGCAAATATTTCTCAATACAAATAATACATTTAGGCTCTAATTTTAAATTAAATTTAAGTTAATGTTGTAGCTGCTATTTATTAAATTTATTATTATTATTGAGCCCACATTTTCTCCATTGCTTTCTACCCAAATGTATTTTCATAAAAGTTAACAGTCAATACTTGAATATGAAGATGTAGTTAGGCACAGTATTTGTGTACTTTGCACTCTCTCTATTATCTAAATGATCTATGAGGGTTTGGCCAGGTTGCCACGTAAACAAACTGACCTGGACATTTGACATCCATAAAATAAGAATTAGGACTCTGGACGAGGCGTTTTTTCTTGTGTCTCCTCTTTTCCTCCTCAGAGCTCGGGAGCAAAAGATCCTTCGCAAGCTGGAAGGAAATTAAAAGACAGGTTCAGCTGAATACTAGTCTACAGTCATTTAAAAGTATCTACGGAGTTTACAAATAATTGAAATATAAGGATACATTTAATTTCTGGTCAGAGTTCAAACTTGGCATCATGATTAGCCTACAGGATGCAAAGGTCGAGATCTTTCTCGAGCTTTCCAATGAGAGGAAATAAGTGCTAAGACAAAATGGACTTAATGTTATAAAGCAATCAACGTTATGGTGACTGTATTCACAGGATTAAGTAAGATATCTCCAGAAAGTGATTTTTTAACGCAATAAAAAGATCTACTTGTGACTGCATGGTGATCATGCATTGGGAGCCGAGCCCGCGTGGGCTGCTTTGTTGCACGTGTTCGCCATATTGGGTGATTTTTCACAGCTTTACGTTTAAATAACAGCAATCAAAGCGTTGATTCCAACAGAAACTAAAATCATTTTCATATCGTATTAAATCCTCCCCCTACAAAACACTTTTTAACGATTGATGGCTACTATAAACCCCGTAGAGATACTTACTGGCATGGCTGATTGTCTGCGTGCTGCTGCTGGGAACCTCACCGGAAAATCACTGACGACTTCCGCACCGGAAACCTTTGGCTGACGGGCAAAAATCCGGAGGAAGAAGAAGACAAATATTTTTTTTTTTTTTTTTTTATTAATAAAGAACATAAGTACCTACATCGCCAGTATGTAGCTACATATACAAAACGTCAATACCAGAGGTGCATATACAGAGAAAAATATATGTAGAATATAAACAAAAGAGTAAAAAAGAAAAGTGTAGTACATATTAAGTCAACAATCTTGTGAATGTGGAATTTTTCCCAATAACATGATTAATTGAACAAAATAAACAACATATTTGTCCATCTCAATGTCTTCAAAACAGATACAAATATATTTATCCTTAAACTGAATTGATTGCCCAGTGTTCCGTCTTCTAAGATGTTGAACATCAACCCAATATATTTTAGTATACATACAATGATAGAACAAATGACAGATTGTTTCTTCTTCTAGTTCACAGAAAGTACAAAAATACTCAATATCAAGTTTGAAGAACAAGACAAATATTATCAGAGACGGTTTAGCGAGGATGGAAATTCTTTTTTTTAATTAACGTTGGGGCATTTCTTGGGGCATTTGTGGATGTTTACATTCAACCTGTTCTACCTGTTGAAAATTAAACTACAAAAAAAAAATCTGCTTTTGGTTATAAAACACCACGTGGTAGCGTCTTATATTTTACAATTCATTTATTTTATTTTCATGTAGCATTTAACATACAATAGTCAGTTATGTATCCAGACATAGCTAGGTTTTACAACAGACATGTAAATCATTTCAACTTACAAACATGTTTGACTATAATATGAGTTCAAATAGTACTTCGTATGTTGAGCTCCAATCAACTAGGGTTACTCTTTTGTTTTTTTAAACGTTAGAATCTTTTTTTTCCTTTGCAAACTTTATTTAAAAAAATACTAACAACAACAGGAGCCAGTGGAATTTCCATAGACGGGCTTTGATCTCTCCTATTATCTCTCTGGTTCATTTTGTTATTTATTTGAACTAATAAAAGTAACCAGAGCTGTATAGTTATTTATACTAGAAGATATATTGTAGGCCTACATATCGTTAATGCAAACTTATATTTTAGATTACTTTTTGTGGTAGGCCTACTTGTATTTTCTCCTACTTTGTATATATTTATTTATTTATTTTATTTTTTTGTGCACCACAACAACACCAAGCTAAATTCGTGGAAGGTCTTTGTGAAAACCTACTTGGCCATAAATCTGTATATGGTTGTGATTCTGATTAAATGTCAATTTGCATGTAATGACTTACTTTACTATTTGAATTAGTCTAATTTGTAACGTGTCTTCGACTTTTTCAATATAGGCTACAATATCATACACCAACTTAAATGAATTGTAATGGCGACTTAGTTTTTACTGTTAAACATAAATTACTTGAGATCCGTCCCCTCAGGTGTGTTATTCGTTGATTAAACGGCGCCATCTTGTGTTCATGCTGAGTAGCTGCAGGTCTGAGACGCACTCCCATGAAGCACTCCCACACTACGTAGTCACTCAGCGGATCTGGGTTTTTTTGGAGGCAGAAAAAAACACGTAGCCACCACGGAGGGATATTGACTTTTGGATGAAAGCTAAATTAATCTGGAATAGATCTGGTGTTGAAGACAGTATATAGGCCTACAGTTCAACTTTGGATGGAGTTGTTTCTTGATCCAGCGCAATCCAAACAGAGCACAGAGGCACTGAGGGGGATCGGAATTTACCGGTGACAAGTCCGGGGAGAAAAAAGGATCCACTCGTTACATGGAGTTTTTAAAAGCCAGCTGCATTTTTAGTCACAATTACAACGGAGATTTTTAAGACTTGAGTCGATGAAAAGAACTTTCGGGAAGAGACAGCCCCAACTTTTGCCCTTGTATCTTTAACTTTGAAGAAGCAGCTCCAACCATGGCGAAAAAGTATGATTTCCTTTACAAATTGTTACTCATCGGGGACAGCGGAGTGGGCAAAACATGTCTGATCATTCGTTTTGCTGAGGACAATTTTAACTCCACGTACATTTCCACCATAGGTACGTTGTTACAGTGTAGGCCTATGTATGTTTGCCTTCCAACCAACGACATTTTTGCACAGACTTATGATTGGCCTTACGACATGAGTGAGACGAATGTTTGCTGAATGCTGACTTTCATTCTTCCTCAATTTGATGCTGTACAAACTGGTTTCCCAGGCTGCTTTTCATGTCTGAACTAGTCTCTGCTCTCGCTTTTCATTTTTCTTTTTTTTTTCATTCTGTCTCTTATCTTCTTTTACTTTTTTTCTCCTGTTGAATGTTTTTCTCTTGTTGAATGTGTGTGCTGCTGTCTCTTCCCTGACCCTCGATCTCCCCCATCTCTCCCTCAGATCTCATTCCTCTCACTTGGCTCTCAGAGGGTCCACCCACCCTCATTCCTATCTCTTTTACCATCTCGACGTTCCCAGAAGAATGGTTGGCTTGCTGGCATGCATGCTTTTTTCAGGACAACCTCTCTCCTCTGCCCCTAGCTGTCTGTCTGTCTGTCTGTCCAGAAGGACGAAAAAAACATAACTCAAAGTTAGTGTGACCTGCAGGGTTGTAGGCTATGCCTGTCCTACATGTCTGTTGTAAGGGAGGGTGACCTATATTGTGTGTGTGTGTGTGTGTGTGTGTGGGTGGGTGGGGGGGGGGGGGTTAGGCCATATCTGAAGTATTTGACTCATTCTCTATCTATTTTCTCTTCTCTGCTCTTTCAAGGCATTGACTTTAAAGTAAAAACCATTGAAGTGGAGGGAAAGAAAGTGAAACTCCAAGTCTGGTAAGAGATGACAGTTGGTTGCTTGTCTGGAAATGCTTTGTTTTTTTCTCTGGCTCTTTTTCCTGAGAGAAAAGAGGGAACCTCCCTCCTGTTCTCCAAATCTGGACTTTATGACAGGGTTTATTGTCCAAGTATCTATCACACGGGCCGCCACAGAGAGTCACTTCATGTCATACAACGGCGTTGCTATAGCAGTGTACAATGCACATTAAATGCATCGTCCTGCAACTTGGACTTTCTTTTGACAGTTGTATTTTAAAGGTCTTGCACGATGTGCATGCATCAGTGCACATTTGTCTTACTTTGACTGTGTGTGGTTTGTGCAGGGACACAGCAGGGCAGGAGAGGTTCAAGACCATTACAACAGCCTACTACAGAGGAGCCATGGTGAGCACAGGACGCCTGCAGAACAAGCAGACTGGATAATCATGGCTGACATCACTGTCCCTTTGTGCTCGCTCTGTACCTTTGACTGCCTCTTTAAATCCTCTCTCTTTGTCTCTGTGTTAGGGCATCATCCTGGTGTATGACATCACGGACGAGAAGTCCTACGAGAACATCCAGAATTGGATGAAAAGCATCAAAGAAGTGAGACTGTTTCCACTCAGTCGTGGCAAAGATAATCAGGAAATACTTTCAAAAAAATTGTGCTTAGTCAGTTGGATATTTATTAGTCATGAGTATGCTATGTGAGTATATTTGCTTGCTGCAACAACAAAGCAGTCATTCCACAACTGGTGATTTTAAAGGGTCAGTTCACCTAAATCACACCACTCTTACCCCTAGTTGTCACTGGTACATCTGTCTACTGGACAAATTAAGGCTGCAACTAACCAATATTTTCATAATCGATTAATCCTGTTAAATCCTGTCATCCTGTTAAACCTATTTTTTCAGTTAATTAATTTATTGCTTTGTCTGTGAAATTTCAGAAAATAACAAAAAATCCAATTCCCAGAGCCCAGCGTGATGTCTTCAAATGTCTTGATTTGTTTGAAAAGCAGTCCAAAACCCAAATATATTAGTTTACAATGATATAAGACATAGGCTAGAAGAGCAGCAAATACTTAAATCAATCAGTTAATCAGCTAGTAGCCCCAATGAAGAACTGTTTCTTTTTAGTTTTTAAATGTAGCTGTTTAAAGGCAGCAGAATAGGACTGCACAATATGAGGAAAATATCTAATTGCGATTATTTTAACTGATATTGCGATATGATTCACAATATTGGAGGGAATGATCGTTTTTGTATCATTATTCTCATTTTCATTGAAAATGATTAACATTGAAAGAAATTAAAATGATTATAGTGTGATTTTTGCGAGGATTTGTACCAAACAAAGATTTTTTCTTTTTTTTAGTCTGTAGGATATGATTTGTAGGCCGGGACGTCTCTGCAGCACCACGATACTTCATTCAGAATGGTTTGACACATATTTTGCCATTAACAAATATTGCGCCCCCCTGCGATTTGGATATTGCACTAGTCCATATTGCGATTTCGATACAATTGCGATTAATTGTGCAGCTCTACAGCAGAAGGTTCAGGGGAGATTAATCTCGACTGAGAAGGAGCCAACTAATCTCTTAAACTCTCTGTTAATTGTACTCTCTATATTTGTATTTTTCAAAGTATTTTTTTTTTTCTGCATTTTTGGCTTTAATCAATAGTGGACAGTTTAGTCGTGACATGAAACCGTGAGAGAGATCACATTATATGGTATGGATCTAACCACTATTCTACCAGGATGCCTATAGTCGCTTTATCATTAATGTTTTGGTCAGGTAAAATAATTTCTTCCTGATCAAGGAACCGGAACTTCATTAATAGAATGAGTACAAGTGACCATCAGTGTGTGTCATTCTTTGGTTCTTTTTCATCAACAACAACACCATTTGATTGTACTCAAAACGGTGTGCAAAAAGCTTTGTCAAAATTGTTATCTAGCGATAGATATTTCAAAAACCTTAGTATTCAAATCTAAACTCTCTTCCAGGCTTGACGCTACCAGGCGAACTAACCCTTTATCTGGAAGGGCTTTAAATTCAACTTTTGTCATCTTTTTTCTATTTTATTTGGTGGGAACACAAGGATGTAATAAAAAAGGAAATTTGAATGTAGGACTGGGCGATATGGAGAAAATCAAATATCACAATATTTTTTACCAAATACTCGATATCGATACCGCATCAATATTGTAGTGTTGACTATTGATGCTTTCACAAAATATTTACACAATGAGATAAAGGCAAATAATAGCAGTTACAACAGTCTGGTAAGTTCAGAAAATGACATCACTTTACTGTAATGCAGCCTTTAAAACCAGGAAAAGTCAACATTTATGCCATATTACGATATCCAAAATCTAAGGCGATATCTAGTCTCATATCACGATATCGATATAATGTCGATATATTACCCAGCTCTGTTTGAATGCATTATTCACACATTCACACATCTCATTCACACAGAGAATCCTCTCTGCATAGCCAAATTATGCATCTGTCCTAGATCTTTGTTAATTAGTAAAGACTCAATGTCACAACCCACTTGCCTAATTTGCGGTTAATGAATCATTTTCTCTAATCATTTCATTGACCTGGTCTTAAATATAGAAACAGCTTCCTGCAGAGCAGCTGCTGTAAGTGCAGCTTGATGTAACTTGATTGATGTCTGCTTTCCTTCACTTTGATCTCTTCTTAAATGTATATTCATAGCTGAGCAAACTTCTTGTAGACAAGAACTCAACTAATCAATTAACTGCATTCCCTCTTTCCCAGAATGCATCAGCTGGGGTCTGTCGAATGTTACTAGGCAATAAGTGTGACATTGAATCAAAGCGGAAAGTTTCCAGGGAGACAGGAGAAAAGGTGAGATGATCTGAAAAGAAACGTAACTATTTCCTATGTGATGCTGTTACATTAGTGTTCAGGTGTTGTGGTCGGTGGAGTAGTAATAGTCAAAGGTTTCATTGTTGACTGTTTTCTTCTATTTTTTTTTTAATATAAGAGGGAGAGGTTGTTTGAGGAAGGGATTGAGTGTGTCACACAAGTTTAAAGTCTTACTTTAGATAAGAAGCAGGAAGTGATTATTACCCGTATCCTGAATGTGGTCTGTGTCTGTGGTTGTTGACAGTTGGCAAAAGATCATGGCATCAGGTTCTTTGAGACCAGTGCAAAGTCCAGCATTAACGTGGATGAGGTAAGCTGGAATGTAACCACTGACTAACAAAACACTGTCTTCATACCTCATTACACTTTATTTATGGGTGTGCTTTGTTATGATATGTTAATTTTCTACAAATGCTGCAGAGGTAACTTTCATTTTGTCTCACTCTTTTAACCTTTCTATGTTTCCTTTAGTCCTTTCTGTCTTTGGCACGTGACATACTACAGAAATCCAGCAAGAAACCAGTAAGTTGTATCGAATAATACCAGACTGAAACATTAGTTCCTCCCTGAACATAAGACTTTTATGCTAGATATGTCTGTAATTTCCTCTCTTTATCTGTATTTCCTTGTTTGACAGGGCCCCACAGGCCGAGAGGTGAAAATCACGAGCAATACAGAGAAAAAATCCTCCAAATGTGTTCTTCTTTAGATATGACGCTGGCCAGCACATGTAAGAAAGCGCCATACACATGTAAGAGCACATCAGTATTACTGGGGAGAAATATTGTACATCAGGTTTTCTGTCTCCATCTGGTGGGCTCACATATCAAATACACCGAAACTACTTTTGTTCCCCAAAAGCGTATTAAGGATTTCTCCTTTGTGCTGAAATTTTATTGAGGTGATTGTGCCTGTATTTACCATTGAACACATTTTCTGCCACATTTCCTCTGATAATGTTATTGTCAAGAAAATGTTGCAAAGTGTAGGTACTATGACTCCAAACAAATACCTGGCACAATATTTCACCAAGGAGTTCCCACCATGTTTAGTTAAGCTGGACATTTTCTGATTCCGCCTACTTCTCTGGCTTATCGACACATTGTCATCCCTACAACAGCACTGCCTACTGTCTTTAAATAACTTTAGCTTTGCTTTTTAAACTGGGTGGCTATGTAAAAAAAAAAAGGGCTCAGTGGCAGAGGAAGAGTTTGATGGAAAGTGTTTTCTGGCTTCTGGTCAGGCATCTTATATATTCTGTTTGATGGTTTAAATACTGGACAAAATTGATTAACTAATAAGTCATAAAACATCTTTGGTTCTTGTAGTGTCATTATGAGAGACAGTGGAAGCAATTTGTTTCCCCACATTGTAGTGTATTATAAATATATCGCAGAGATGTCATAGAACATGATTAAACTTTGGCAATGTTTGTAGTTACATTTCATTATGTTTATGTTCTTATCATTTGTGAATTGCTGAAATATTCTAATCATGTAAAATATTTTAAATCATTAAACAGAATCTACAGTAACAGATGCCATTTAAGTCTATAGCATAGACATTTTTGGAACATACTCTTCAGGTTAATGAATTAAACAAGTTGATGGATGCATGGAGTTGAATCTGAAACAAACAGAGGTGGTAAACAAGCTTTATTTTAACAGATAAATGGATCGAGAATGTGGATGATAGTAACAGAGATAAGTGCAATATGAGAAGATGAGTGGAGAGATGAAAAAATGATGGATAAAGGAAGTGAATGGACAGGATGTGAGGGAAGCAGCAGGTCTCTCTTGTACCTCACTTTGAATTGTAGGATCTTGCCTTTTATCTGAAGTGCCTGGTTAATCTCTAACTAAACACTACCACACATAGCTACATCTGACAAGACCGGCTCCCTGTTCAGGCAATTTCAGATAATTCTAAATTACTGTGATTAAAGGTGCTCATATGATCCGGACCGATATACTGTATTTACTGTATCTGCTTTTTATGCATTTCTTTCACATTCAGTGTCTTTTAGACCTGCCACAATACTTTGTATGTAGCTTACAGACTTGATGAATAAAAATGCTAAACAATAAACTTGATGAGTGTGTTGTAGTTTGAAACTGTTGGCAAGTCAAGTCAATTGTGTTTATACAGCCCAAAATTACAAATTACTTTATTTTTTATTTGGATAAGGAAAATACCCAAAACACCCTTTTATAGGAAAATAAGGAAGAAATGTCAGGCGGAGCAACAGAGGAGGGATCCCTCTCCCAGCCAGGATGGTCAGATATGCAGTAGATGTGGTAGCCTATTGTTTTGTATTATTCTGTATTCTTCTGTATGAAGGGTTCATCATACAACTTTTGATCATTGCTGATCTGTTTTAGAAATGAACTCGTTATTTTGTGGCTGTTTATTACGGTTTTACTTTTAAGACCAAAATAAAGATTCAATTCAAATAGTCAGCCAGCTTACAGTTATAGAGCAGAAGGCTTTGTGTCTCAGGGACACTAAAGGTAATATGTCTGTTGACACAGTGTTGGTTAATACATAGAACCTAAATTAGACCAGGTATCTATATGGGACACTCATTCTAACTACTAGGACCCCCGTTGCTTTCTTTTAACCACTATCCTCCCGATACAGCGGCCAGCAGGGTGATGGTTTTCTCCCTCGTTGCTGCTGCAGGAGCTGGAGCCTGTCGCTTGGCAACCGCCCCCTCCTTACCAACATCAGCACCACGACGGTGTGCGCGCGCTCTGCCGCATCTTCGAGTTGCCTGCACGTCCTGCGTGCCTTGTCATCACGCAGGGCAGGTTTCGGTTTGCAAACACGATACATTCCTTTCCCACTGCCAGAGCTGTACCGAAGACCAGAGGAGGAGGCGCGAGCAGCTGAGGGAGGGGCGAGTTAAGAGAAGAATTACAAATAAACTTGGATGGATTTAAAGATGCTATCCCGGACGTAGGTATGCTATAGGCTATGTTGCTATGTCCATGTGACGTCTGGGGGGAGGCAGCGAGGTAAACGACCGGGATACACAACACAAACAAAAACACACGGGCTGAACGGGATGCCCGCGTGACTGCAGGGAGGAAAGAGGCGGCGGAGGTGGAGGAGGGGGGTCTAGGTGCGTGTGTGGACCACCGCAAAACCCCCAAGGTGGAGTTGTCAAAGATCGAAACCTGTGAGGAAAGAATAATTCCAACCTGGCTGCTATTTTTGGTGCAGTTTGAAAATCGATGGAGGATATTTATTTCCTGTTCACGTCGAGGTAATTAGTCTCGCTTCCCAAACGAACCGATGTGATCTTGGGGCTTTGATCTCCACACCGTCTGGCAGGATGAGGACCTAACATAAGGTCGCGGAAGGGACGCGCACATGTTCGGATGTTACTCCTCCTGATTGGACACACGGACTGACCGGCTCATGTCATCTCTGCTGGTGTTGAAACAACGAGGGATTAGCTGCTTTCTTTGGGATGCTTTAAAATTTGCGGCCTGCTCGGGTCTCCAGTTACCGCAATGCTACTGGCAAGAGGAGGGAGAGGTGGAAGGCAGGAGATGGAGAGGAGGGAGGGAGCAGCAGGAAGCAAATGAGTATAACAATGATGTAGGCCTATAGTTGCAAAAAACTAGCCCCATCTGTGTGATTGTGTTTCAATCGGAGAATGGTACAGACTGTACTCTATAGGTGATAGCGGCATGTGAAGTGCATGGGGTGAGAGAGATACTGTATTGAGTATCTAAGGATCATGGCTGAAACGTCCAATGAGGTGAGTACGGTGGCTGTAAGTGTGTAGTGGCTGCTCAATTCTCAACTTTCTGCTGACAAAGTTCTTGGACTCACTCACTGGACTATAGTGTGAACAATGGGGCATTGCGCAGAACCTATGGCACCAGCCAGTGGAGAGCTTGGTGCATAATTGTGACAGAGTGGAGTTCTAAAGCCAGCATTTATGTCTTTCCCTCTTCTACTCGCCTGCACTTCTACCCACGCCACTCAAATTTCTTTTATGAACCCAGAGTAAGTGTGAAACCAGCCTCCTCCACATACAGCCTGACATGCCTTCGCCGTCAGACTCCAGCAGCGTGGCTTCGGCCTCGGGGTCTCGAGGCTGGTCCGACAGCCGCAGGGGCATGTCGGGCCGGGGTCCTGGTGGGGCACGGCTACTCCTGTACCTAGGGCTGTGCCACCTAGGCCTGGGGGCCATGGTCCTGGCCTTCTCTTTCACCAGCATGGCCTTCACCTCCTCAGCCCGAGTGAGGCAATCCTGTCCATTCTGGGCTGGCTTCTTTGTAAGTGTAAATCTGATTGGAAACATACAGTATTAATTAAGAATATAACAGCAGAAGGGTTTTCTGATGTATGTGGTGTCTGTTTGCAGGTGGTGGCATCAGGGATAGTTGGAATAATCTCATGGAGGAGACCTCTGACGCTGGTGGTATGTATGTTTCCCTCTGATAAAAGGAGCATTCAAGTCTCTTAGCTTTAGGTGTAAAACCATGTGCCATGGAGCAATGCTGGACAACCAACGTGGGGCCCAGAAAACCCCAGGTGTGTCAACCCGGTTATTTGATTAATAGCAATATGCACCACTAAAGTATGATATAAACTCAAGTGAAGGGTTGAGAACACAAGCTCGCCACTAGGTTCCTATAGTAGCCTTAAGGTGGGTCCTGCATGTTTAAGGGGCCCTGTTTGAACATGTTGTAAATTGTTTGTATATCTTTACATAAAAACAATACTATTTTATTCTGAGCGTATGTTTTGCATATTCATGTATTAATTAAGTAAAACTCCTACGACCTAAATAACCAACCGTAAATGTGGGGGTGGTTGATCTAGCCATGACATGGGGGGCAAAAAGTGTTCGTCTAAAAATCAATCCAGGTACTTCACTGATTAGTTCCTCCTCTCTAGCAGAAGATATGTTTATCAGTTAAATCACCTGGCATAGTCTTTGGTTGGAAAAATAAAACTCTGCACACTCTCGGCCTTCCATAGCACGAGTTTTGACACCCTGCTCTGTGCTCCCCCGAAGGTGTCACTGTTCATGCTGCTGTCTGCAGTGTGTGTGATCCTCAGTCTGGCCGGCTCAATGCTCTCCTGTCAGAATGCACAGATGGTCAAGTCTATGCTCACCTGCCAGGTACACAACATTATGCAAGTTGTTTTTCTTCTGCCTCATGCTGAAATGCCCTTCTAGCCAGATGCATGGGGAACGTGTCAGGAATAATTGTGAATATGTTTTTTTAGTGTTCAGTTCAGTGCTTAACACCAATCCTCTGTGTATGGGAATGTGTGTAGGTGGAGGATGGTCTCTGTGTGTGTTGCGCGCCCACTCACTCCTGCTCCATCACAGAAGAGGAGACCCTGGTCCTCTCCCTGAATGCTGACTGTCACTCAGTCAGACATCAGCTGAAGGTAAGATGTATCTATATTTTATCACAAGGGTAGGTTCACAGTTTTTCAAGTCTGTCTTAAAATAATATTCAGGTGCCCATATTAAAATTGAATCAGGTTTTTCTTGCTGTAACTGTGCCTCTTCATTCATACTCGGCATTAAAAGATCCCTATGCGCTTTTCAGCATCATCGTTTTGTGCAAAAATGTATTTAAACGTTTATTTGGTGGTTACCGGGTTTTTAAAAACAAAAGCCCCTGTTTTTTTTCATTTTTCAAGTATGACTTTGTGTTTGGCTGCAGCTCAACACAAAGTCAGACTTGAACAATTGTCACATAAATATGACATATTCCCACCAGTAAAATTATTTTCTATTGTCAGAGTTTGACTTTCTGAATGCATATTTCTCTAAAGGACCTTTTGTTCAGTGCATGCGGTCTCAGCATTCTCTCCACCATCATCTGTACTCTGTCCACTGTGACCTGCAGTATCCACATATTCTCTCTGGACCTCGTGCACCTGGTGAGTACAGACACAGCACATTTTACATTTGCCAGACTGGCTCTTTCCACGAATGACAAGTACTCAGCAATAAACTACACAGCTGCGTATTTGAGAGCAGACTTTGTACAAATGTTGTAGCTCATTACATCTATCGGTTGTATGATCTGGATGTGTTGTTCCCATTCCCCTGCCTAGCTGGCCCCGCATCGCTCTCGTTCAGTCAACCCAGAATGCACCACTCCTCAGGACGCCTTCCTGACCAACATCATGGACTTTGAGGAGTTTGTCCCACCCATCCCTCCACCCCCCTACTATCCTCCTGAGTACACCTGCAGCTCTGAAACAGACGCTCAGAGGTACCACACTTAATAAGTATATTATACATCACTTGTGTGCAGTATGTATTAGCCATGCCATACAGACACATTGGACAGAGTGTGCAAGAAAATGATTGTTTGATATTATTTTGTATTATCGTCCAGCATCACCTATAACGGCTCCATGGAGAGCCCTGTTCCTCTCTACCCAACTGACTGCCCCCCTCCGTATGAAGCTGTGATGGGACAAAGAGCTGCAAGCCAGGTAAGTGTGTGTGTGTGTGTGTGTGTGTGTGTGTGTGTGTGTGTGTGTGTGTGTGTGTGTGTGTGTGTGTGTGTGTGTGTGTGTGTGTGTGTGTGTGTGTGTGTGTGTGTGTTTGTGTGTTTGTGTGTGTGTGTGTGTGTGATGTCCTATGCTGATCCTTGTCTATTTTGACTGTCAAGGCAACAGTGTTTGACCCCCACGGCACTGAGCCGTCTGGAGAGAGAGGGACTTCTACTGCCTTCAGTGGTGAAGGTGAGAAGCTGTTGAGTTTTAAAATATCAACAATCTGCTGTAAGGAAATATCGTACATAGCGTAGCAAAAATATTTTTTGCATGAATTAAAGGCAATTATTACTTACAGTATTTTAAGGAGGTACACAAGATAAAGCAATGCTTAATCTGTGCTATGAGTTAAACTAAAAGCAAAATATGTCCCTCCATAATAAAGGATTACCTTTCTTTATTAGTGTCCATGGACAGTGGATCTCTGTTGATGTCAGAGATTGTGGACATCCCCAATGATTCCTCCCCCTCTGAGGATTCCTGTCTGATGGAGGTTGGGCTGAGAACCCAGGGGGAGAGGGGCAACAGGAACGTTGGTGAGGGGGGAGACGGAGGAGACAGCGGGGAGTACATCAGCTTTCGTGGTCCCGCGTCTCAGACGCCAGAGAGTCCTCTGGCAGGGGGGCCGAGAGCCAGGCGCTTCCTCAGAGGAGAGAGGTCCAACTCCTGCTCTTCACCCAGCACAGCGACCCCCACATACAGGTGAGGACAAACACACACATACAGACACAATTTAATAATGTAAGAGCTCTACAGGTGATGGTGCTATCTTGTTTTGTCCTGCAGGTCTCCAGTTTTGCGTCGCCAGGCCATGCTAGCTAGTAGTTGTTCCCAGCTGGAAGCAATAGGGAAATCCATCTCTCCGCAACCATCCACCATCCCAGAGTTTGGAGTTCGCCTCTCCACTCCCTTACGCCAAGGAGCTACCCCTACCACCTCTGCTCCTCCCATTTTATCCTCCTCACCTGCCAGTGAGCAGAGTGGTGCTCATGGTAATGGGCTACCCCTCCCGGGCCAACCATTGTACCTTCGACGAAGGGCTGGGAAGAGTGAGAAGGATGGAGAGAGTTTAAGACGGGACAGTGAAGGGCTCCTACGTCTTGTGAGGTCACACAGTGAGCCAGGTCTCGGCTCCTCGACTGACACAGGTAAGTCAGACACCAAAAGGAGTACAATCTCCTACATTACTATTTCAATGTCCATAACCTGTCCTTGTATCTCCTCTTCTCTAGTTGACTTTGGCTCTGGAAGCAGCAAAGTATCCGTAGACACAGGTAGGAGCTTTAAGATGTGATGTTCTGGTGGCTCAGTGGTCTAAAGCACAAAACGTCCTGGGACACATTTGACTGTCCAATTAAAGGCAAAAGAGCTCCAAAAGAAAACACTTCTTAGTTCTTTTGATGAGATACAATTCAACACATTTGCACCTAATGGTGATCATTTATCAAACCCTCTTAGAAACTAGTGCATTCAGCAGATCTGTCCCCAAGTGCATGTGATCTATGAAACTCTTCCACAACATCGAATTTGCCAGTGATTTGATTACAGATTGATGAATTAGATTCTTCTCTGGAAACAATAATGTGCCTCACCAGTTCCTCATTTACAGTATTATTTTCAAAATGACACATCCTGCTTTATGAATGCTGTGCTTCTTGTCCTATCAAAATGCTTGTCATGAAACATAGCAAAAGATCTGCAGTGGTTGCTGGACTTCACTGTAGGACGTATACAATATGAACCTGCATCTTTAAGAGTTTAAGTTGCCTAATTTGTACTTTATGGTAGATTTATAGTATTGACTGTCACATCTCAACACAAAATAATGTGCTCCTATTCTTTCTTGCAGAGCATCTGACATTGATTCTAATAGTGTTTGATATTCTGGGCAGATATACAGTATATTTAAAAACAACTACACATTTCCCAAACAGAAATGTATCTTACAGCTGAGCTGAGATAGAATTGACACAATTCGAGATCAAATGTAGCAAATCTGGGCCTCCTGGCCATTTTCTGCTGCCTGCTGACACCCAGAGTGTTTATGTATTCTGAGCTCTTGTGTATTATGTTGCCAGTCTAATGTCAGAGAGGTAGTGATTTTGCTGTTAATTTCAGTTACCTTCTCTTTTCCCTTATTGTTATGTAGTTAAGGAGTTAGGTTTAGCATTTAGCATATTTTGGGGTAGTTTATTCAGTATTGTGTTTTAATTTTTAGTCAGTCCTGGTTGTTGTTTTTTATTTTGGACTTTACCTGAAGTTCAATTTAAGCTTCTGTAAAAGGATAAAAAAAAAAAAGTGCAAACTGACTTCTGATGAGGGCTTAAATATTTCTCTTTTTTCTGACTCCATCTCTCATAGGTCCATCCTCTGAGGCATGTCTCTTGCCCCCCACCTCTTTGCCTCCTGCTGCAGCTCTTCCAAGGAAAGGCAGCATGAAATCAGCAGCCACTGGGTTGCAGGTCCCCTCCAAACTTCCCCCCACCTCACCACTGCATTTACCTAAAGACTGCCACCGTTCCCTAGGAGACCTTAAAGTTAGTCTGAAAAAAGTTGATACAGAATCAACAAACATCTAACAAATACAAAAGTTGACACTTGCCGGTCTGAGCAAGGGTTGGACGATTGTTTGTCTTATTTTATCTTCCCCTTCATTTTTGACATCTCCTTCAGGTGACTCGGGGTCTGGTGGCTCGCTTCCTGCAGCGCTCCAAACGCAACCTATCGCCCTCCTCCGAGCATGCCGGGAGCACAGGGCAGGGGCCTAAGAGAAGGAGCGAAGTTGAGGGCACTGCCACCAACCACATGCCCTTGGAACAAGTATGACACATCTGATTAACCTCATTTATTTCCTCCTATCTCCAGTTCACTACATCAGAATAATGCAGTGCTTCTGTGAGTAAAGCTATCTGCTTTTTGTCTAAATGTTTGCTTGACAAACTCAACTCCAGGTGTTGCTGACACCTTGGAACACCAGCCGAGGACACCCCAACTATCACTCCCACCATCCTCATCGCCGTGGACACCACCATTCCCACAGTGACAGTCGACACAACCGGAACCACGCTAGTCGGGCGCCAGAGGGTATCCACCTGCGCAGCTGTGGAGATTTAAACTCCTCGTCCACTGCGTCACTACGGCGACTAGTGACATCTCATCCACCGCATGGGTCATCAGGAGCTCTTTACTCAGAGTCTGCACTGTGAGGAGGGCAGGAGGGTGAAGAAGGGATGGAGGAGAAAAATGGGATGCATATGAGTTGATAGGGTTGTAAGGAAGACGGGAGGAAATAAGGCAGGCTAATGAAATGGAGAGCGGGGCAGTTTAGTGGAGATATGTAGTTCTGAAAATGTGAAAGTCTTCCCTCCTTTTCCTCTTTGTCACCTCCATTTTCTGAAGCCAACTGTGCAAATGGCCTTATTCAGTGGTGCTCTTTATCACTCTGAACATCAGCCCAGAGCTTACACTATTTCATCTGTAAAACGGTCACTAGATGCTTATTTCTGGGCAGTGTGGTCCCTGTTCTAACTACAGGATAGAATCAGAGACAACCAACCAGAGGCATCTTTCCTCCGTATTCTCCACTCCATCTCTCAATACTGATCTGGAGACATATTTTTCCTCAAGACTGGAGAGAGAACTCAACTATCATTCATGCTATAACAACCACTTACTCACATGTACATTCAGTCTATTATATAACTATGGGTTGCAATATGCTTCTGGCCCTTTTGTACATTGCTATTCGTCCACAGGATCACTCAGGTGAAGTGATCATGGAAACCCTTATTTTGTCTTCCATTGTTAAAAAAAGACACATGCTGTCACATGGAAAACCCTTAACTGAGTTGCTAATTTTGTCTTTTTCTTTTTGCAATTCAGATTATCACTTTCTCCGCATTTTTCCACCTCCACATTGGCCTTCAAAAAAAGGCAGCCAGCATTGATATTAATGCACGCCACAGACACATGCTCAGCCTTTGAAATGTATTCTCTGTGGGTGGCCCCTGGACACGGTGGTTTGATTTGCATATGTGCATGTTTTGCTACAGCCCCCCGCATACAGCAGGAACCTTGTGAATTCAATCCTGACCGTCTGTGTAACTACGTAACATGTCCTCGGAGTGTCTTTATCTGCATGTTTTGACAATGCTTCTTACTTTTTTCCTCTTGCACCCAAGACCTATGATAGCCATTTGAAATGTGTTTGTGTTAATAGATAGCTGAAGGCGATGGCCAGAGTCGAAGATGTGCAGCGCTCCCACAGCCAGATGGCTCTCAACATGCCTCTGCATCTTAATTTGATTATGATAGGGTTTGAAATGTTTCAAACCGTAACATAGGCAGGCATATCTCTGATCCTATGAGATAAAGAGGTGTAAATTGCACTGTGACTCTGATGACATTAAGAGTCTCTTGCAATAAATGTACAGACACATTTGTTACATAGTTGGCTTCCCGCTATGTGTTGGCACGGTTCTCTTTGGACTTGCACGGGTTGAGGATGGGTGGTAAATGGAAAAAAGAGCCTTGGGCTGCTGACTGTGAACATATGATGGGTCTGGCAGCTCTGGATATGGGATTTTGAAGTGTTTCAATATTTGTGTCAGATTGGAGTTTTATTCTTTGAAAGGTCTTTTTGGTGTGCTCACTAAAAGATGATATTGACATTTTGGATACACTCATATGTATGTACCTAATTTAAAAAATGTACACGCATACACACTTACACACACACACACACACACACACACACACACACACACACACACACACACACACTCCCTTATTAAGGCACTGAGCTGTATTTCTACCTCCTGTCTTGCATAAAAACATTATTTATTTGAAGAAATGTATATCTGTATGGCAGGATTAACAGGATAGAGCATTGAAACCTGAATAATTAATGTATCTAAATATGACACCTATTTCAGATTTTAAATGCAGTGTCAATGGAAAAACTTTCAATGCAAGTTATGTATTTCAAAATATGAAATAAATGATAGACATCAAATAAAAATACATTTGTTGGTGGTTTGTACACATAATGAAGGGCAAAATCCCAGACAGGAGTGTAAGGTTAATATTTGTTTTGTTTTTTATCTCTGTTTTATTTTTATTTTTGTATCATTTCTACTCGTAAAACTATATTTACGTATATACTATGAACATTTCCACTATGAGGGATGGAAGTAACAAAAAAATTGATAAACTGGAGGTGATGAAAATTCATATGAATTGAAATTTTTTGTGACTTTAAGGTATGTTTTCTCTCATTATGGTGGTTAAAAATGCAGTGCGCTTGCGCAAACTACAGCACCACAGTTATGGGCTGAACTGAACGCGCCCCTGGCTTCATAATCGCCCCACTCCACCTAAACCCCACCTCTTCTCAAATTATATTGGTCAGCCAGTGTGAAAACCCATCCTGGTTCGATGATACCAGCCAATCAAAACGATCAATGTCAAATGGAGCCTTCCAAAATCCACGCCCACATGCACCACTCGTGTAATGGATGTTGGGAAATTTAGTTCTACTGATTTGTATTTAAACGGACAGAAGCGGGACAGCGAACTACAATCTATACATCCTGTTTTGAGGAGACGTTCACAGACTTCAGTTTGACAGCAAGACGAAGAACCAGAGGATAAACTATTTCGCCCTATTATACTGAATAGTTCGGGATAAGAGGACAGTATCATTATGGTATGTAAAAGCATATGTATGAACTTTTTTTTAATTCGGTATACTATAGCTAGCTTTGGTAACAGGCTGGATGCAGGATAACAATGCAAGTTAACGTCGGTTCTTTTCATACCAAGGTAATTCCCTTTAGCTATTAATTGGAAATTGAATTCACGTGACCTAGCTAATCCTCGCTCTTGTTTACCGAGTTCAGTGGACTAAGATGGAGCTAACTACGTTGGTAACGTTATATAGTTTAGCGTTAGTTAGCTAGCTACGTTACTGCTAGCTAATGTTACAGTCCGACATGTTTGAACTAAGCTTGTTTACGGTTAGTCAGAGATTTTGTACGGTTGGTTGAGAATGAGCCGTCACCTGAGCTTGATCATTAATGCCCCTAAAATAATCCGGACCATTTGGAAGGCTGTGTTCCCTCTTAAATTAGAAACCACACCTATTCTGCTGTGCATCTCGTCTTTCCAGGGAGACAGCAATTGCAATGGGACGAACAGCAACAAAAACGCGTTGCTGTCAGATCCTCAGCTGTTTGAAGCCCAGTTTGATGAGCTGGTGACGGAGCTTTCAGAGAGGGACTTCGCCGACCCTGCGCTGGTTGATGCTCTGGCCAGGTTGAGAGAGGTATGTGTACAGTATGTCGTCTTGTCTTTTGTCGAGTTGCTTCTGGCAAGTGTTGAACTGCTATTGCATGTGGTTCCTTATCCGCATCTTTTTCTTGTAGGTTTTGGTGTACAATTCCCCTGGAGGCAAGAGGAACCGAGGCCTGTCTGTGATTGGAACCCTGAGGGAGCTTCTCCCACCTGCGCAGCTCACACAGGACACAGTGCAGCGGGCTCTGTTGGTTGGCTGGTGCATTGAGTTGGTAATGACCAATGTTGTGTTATAGTAAAGGATAAGTCTGGCCATATTCCAATTAGTTTTTCTCAAAACATCCCCTTAAAAGGCCAAAAGCAGCATTGCCAGTGTAGCCTTTCCTAAAAACACATCAATAAGCCATACCTCTCCACTGGGTAACAAACTTCTTCATTATGTCAGGAACTGTAGTTAGTTTTAAATCAAGCCCACATCCACTATCCTGATGCTGTAAACTAAATACTTACTACTAGTGCACCAATTTGTCCACCATTTGCTCCTAAAACAACCGTTTTTAGCTTTTTAAATTACTTTTTTTTTTAACATGCATACATTGGTGGAAGCCTATAGCAGCAGTAGCAATACCACAGTGTAGAAAGAAATACTCCATTACAACTTTTACTCTGAAAAAGAATCGTATTAGCATTAAAATGTACTCAAATTACCAAACCGTACCAGTACCTGCTGGGTATAATAAAACTAGGGCTGTCAATTAATTGCATGCTTGTCCATAGTTAACTCACGATTAATCACACATTTTTTATCTGTTCTAAATGTACTTTAAAAGGGATATTTTTTCAAGTTTGTAATACCCTTGGCAACATGGGAGCAGACAAAATGCTTGCTTTATGCAATTTATTATTACTGCAACAATTGAAAACAATGACAAATACCGTCTAGAATATTCTCCAGATTAACCTCAAAGCTACTGTATGCTCAAAAAATATGCTGAAGTCATAATATGGCAAACACAACAACAGATGGGCACATATGACCACATGATATATCTAGTGTGGCACAGTGTAGTAGTGTTGTAAAGTAACTAGAAACTAAAGTTATGAAGTAAATGTAGTGGAGTACAAAGTACAATATTTCCGACTGAGACGTAGTGTTGTAGAAGTTTAACGTAGCATGAAATGGAAATACTCAAGTAAAGTACCTCAAAGTTGTACTTAAGTACAGTACTTGGGTAAATGAACTTAGTTACTTTTCACCACTAAATACATACATTTGTAGAAAGCTTAAGCTGTTATGTGCTTCCCAACATGTTGCTAAAACTTCAGCTCACAAGCACAGGCTCCGACTAACTATAGTAATGACACTTTGCAAGGGTGTTACGTTCTCTCATCATTAAGTGTTACGACTGTGTCTATGTTGTTGCAGCTTCAGGCATTTTTCCTGGTGGCAGATGATATCATGGATGGATCTGTGACCCGGAGAGGACAGCCCTGCTGGTACAAAAAGGTGGGACTTTATATAATCCAGAAAATGAGACCCTAAAAGCCTGTTGTTGTGTAATCATTTATTTTCCACTGTTAATGGCACACTCAGTGAACTCTGTCTGTCTGTTTTGAAGGATGGCATAGGTCTGGATGCGATCAATGATTCATTTCTCTTAGAAGGGTCAATCTACAGACTGCTTCGCAGACATTGCAGGGATCAGCCCTACTACGTTCGCCTACTGGAGCTTTTTACTGAGGTACTATGCGTCCTGATTTAAACGCACACACGCACACACACACACACACACACACACACAATTCATAGTGCATCTCTGTTTATTTCAGGTAACTTTTCAGACCGAGCTCGGCCAAGCTCTGGACCTCATGACGGCTCCCCCTGGTCAGGTTGACCTCAACAGATTCACCATTGAGAGGTTGTGAAGATAAATCTGAAAGGTACATGTACAAAGAATGATGTTTTTATACCAAAGCAAATGGGTGTAATTATTTCTCTTCTTGTCTTTCAGATATAAAGCTATTGTGAAATACAAGACGGCCTTTTACTCTTTTTATCTCCCAGTGGCAGCTGCAATGTACATTGTGAGTGTGTTCATATTGTACACACATGACAGAAGGAAAGTAACAGAGTAATGTCAAACTCTTTATTATAACTAGTTTGCCTTGCTTTTGTAGGCAGGAATTGAGAGTGAAGTGGAACACAGTAATGCCAAACACATCTTACTGGAGATGGGAGAGTTCTTTCAAATACAGGTAATTACTTGTACGCGTCCCCCCCCCTTCACGTCACATATTGAATAATATGCTGCACACTATACAGAGTTAATAACCACCCAATGTCTATCATTGGCAGGATGACTACTTAGACTGTTATGGAGACCCGGCTGTGACAGGAAAGATTGGTACAGACATCCAGGATAACAAATGCAGCTGGCTGGTGGTGACGGCCCTGGAAACCATGACCCCTGAACAGCGAGCAGAGCTGGAGGTGGGACAACCCTTTCAGTTTGATCATTTACAAATATGTACCAATATTATCTGGCTGCAAACTATGTATGCAGGGATTTTGTTGCACACATACAGATTCAAATTAAAAATGTATTTCAATATAATGGACGTTAAATTTACTTTTACTGGGGTTTTTGTTTTCACTGTTTTGTCACAAAAACATCCGAGAAAGTTCATGAATATTTAAACAGTAGTTAGTGCATGCAACAGATTTAAATACAAAGCATGCTACAACTATATCTCAGTGCTGTACATTTGAATTTGAGCAATGACCCGCTGACAGATTCTTTAATTTGAAGTGATCTTTTCAAAAAATGATATTAACATGTTTATATACCACCATAAGTAACTGTGTTAATAGTACAAGGTAGTGAGCAAAAGTAGAGTTTTTAACAGAAAGAAATGCAGAAATGTATCACTTTTTATAGATATTTTTTTAATTCTACAACCAGGTAAAACATTGCTCAGCAATAAAGAAACCAAAAATGCTTTGCAGCAATAGAAACATTATTTATTGTTGTAATTTGTTAGAACAGTGAAACTATGTGTTTTGGGTATTATCCTTCGACTCCTCCATGTACATGTATGTGGTGGCCTCTGATTCTACTTTTTTAGACGTCCTACTAGAACTGCTCGCTAGTACATTAGCACAACATCATTTTCATCTTCTCCTCAGGGATGTTACGGGCGCCACGATGATGCCTGTGTGGAAAAGGTCAAAGCACTGTACAACACCCTGCAAATGCCAACACTGTACCACAAATATGAGGACGAGAGCTACAAGCGGCTACAGAAACTCATCGCTTGTCACGCTCAAAACCTTCCTCACTCAGTCTTCCTCAACTTCGCCGAGAAAATCTACAAGAGGATCAAGTGAGAGGGAAAGGTGGTCATAAACTGTCAGGCGCATCATTGGGTTCCCTTTTGACTTTTATCATGATGCACGGATCAACTCCTTTTATTTCTCCACCGCCAACAGCATGATCTGAACGGCACATAGAAATCAGTTTCTTAACTTGTTTTGTGGATGTTTGGTTGTGAATGTCATCAAACAGCCTGCATCTTTTGCTCCATAATACCTATTTATTGAACCCAGTACATAATGTAGAGTGTCTTCAGCTGTTTCTCCCCGGAAGAATCCCATGGATAAAAGAAGGACACTGAAATGAATCGCACATCGTCTAGCTGTCATTTTAGTCTGCCCTGAGGAGTGCACGGCAGGATGAAGATACAAATAAAAACAGATAGTCACAGCAGTTATAATGTTTTAGGAATATGTATATTAAAAGTAAAGTATAAAGTCTGTACTGGCCTGAATATTATTGCTTTTAATAAATAATGTTTAAACAGAGTTTTTTGGTCCCACCATTTCATTCATGTTTGTGTGTGGCTGTAGAGCACAGACGATTTGTTGATATATTTATACTCTTGATACTCTGGTATATAGATATACTCTGGAAGCAAAACATGACAACATTTCTGTTTCTAGCTTTTCAAATGTGAGGACTTGATTCTTTTTGGTCATATATGATAGTACATTGAATAATTGGGCTCTGGGTAAACATGTTTTTTTTTCTTTTTAATAATATTAATATAATATCCTTGAAGACAGACTAATAAATCCATAAATGACTTTAGTAAGGATGATTTATGAGGAATGAAAGGAAATCAGGCTCTTACACTCAAAACTAATTCCTTGAAGAAGTTGAAGCTGAAAATGACTCGAGATCAATGGGATGTGATGATAAGGAAAGTAAGGGGTGTGGTTTGGTTTGGTTGGGGGGAGCGATGGTTTGTTGGATGCTCGCGAGAAGACAGATGCTGAGGCTGTCTCGGTCGGAGAGAGACTCACATTCACACGGACTGGGATGTGAGAGAGCCCGACGAGATGGAGACCTTCATCCATATTTACCTGAATCTGACCGTGAGTCGAGTTCTAATTTATTATCTTTCTAAATATGTAGCCTATATATTTTTTTAAATATTTTTTTCAAATGAACCTGCGGGGTGTAGTCGGGTAAAACCACCTATTCCCACACGCAGCCTGCGTAGATCAAGACACATGCAATTCCGCTATTAACTGTGATATTTCTTGTAACTTGAAGGTAAAACGTATTATTTATTATCGGTTTTAACAGGAATCTGAATATTATGTGTAATATTTGAGTAATAATAGGGGCGGATGGGCCTGTATATCAGGGCGATGCGGTTGGAGGTACCCCACCCCCCCTCCCCTCCGTCCTCCCAGTCTCCATCAGCTCTGTGGGATCAATAAATGCAGGGGTAAATACTGTGCACAGGACGGTTTAAATTACATCGGAGAATATGCAGTTTTTTTTGTATTATTTGTTAACTTTGTTAGCTGTAATGACCATTACGACGAAGGCCCACTGTAAGCAAGCACTTGAGTGATTTATATTCCTCAGTGATGTGAAGGGCACTGTGGAGGAATATATGAGCAATAGCCTTTGGTAGATTGGCTTTAAAAAGGCAGACTCAGTGTTGTTCAGAACTGCTGCCTGATTATTTCATGCTCCAGTTAAATGTTCAGTCATTGCTCTAGGTGCAGTGTTTTTTTTTTCTTCTGTTCATCTAGATCTTACTGCCTCTTGTCAGCTTGTAAGGGTGGACTGGCACAGATGGAGTCAGCTTGACTAATGTAAACTCATGAATATCAGTGCTCAGTGAAGCTGATCATGACTGATAAACATGATGAGTGACAGTTATTAGGCTATAAATTAGCTGGCAATTATTATCATGGGGATCAGTTCTTGTGATATGTGTGTGAGTGCGTGTTAGAATATAGGTGAATAGCATCTGAAAACCAAGGTAGACACACACCTTGCAGAAAACCTTCTGTTATGTACATTTTCAACCCTATGTTTAACTGAACAAATCTCAAGGCATCTTAATGTTTCCCAAAAAAAAAAAAACTGTATTGCTCAACAAAAGATGCAACATTATTTAAGGGCTGCAACCGGCAATCTGCCGAGAATTTTCTTGATTAATCAATTTACGATTTTGTCTACAATGTCAGAAAAAAAGTTTTATATTATGACTTCAGTTTCAAATCAAGGTGATGTCTTCCAATGTCTTGTTTTGTCCGACCAACAGTCCAAAACCAAAAGATATTCAGCTTACTATCATAAAAGATTACAAAAACAAGCAAATATTCACATTGGAGAAGCTGGAACCTGTGAATATTTGACTTAAATGATTAATTCATTATCAACATAGTTGCTGAATCATTTTGTCAATTTATAAATTGACTAACTGTTTCAGCTTGAATTATTTTCCTTATGTGGTGATGCTTGATAATGTGCCTTTTTTACAGCACTGTGTGTTAGACACTGTGTGTTTTCATATCGCTGCTGTGTCCTCCCAGGACTTCGACTGTGATAATTATAAAACAGAACGCCCAAAAGCAATTGAGTTTTAAAGAATAGTCCAGATGATGGGTTTAACTTCAAAGACTTAGCCAAATATGAAAAAAATGTGGAGAGAAAACGGTCTTTACAGAGCAAAATATTTGCCCGTAGTCGTTATTCACTGTGTGTTTCCTTTGATGTTACAGGATCTTGGGAGTCAAGCCAAGATGTGACCGTCACAGCGCGTCATAGTTTGGATCTGTCCTGTTTTTACAACACTTGTTTCTATAGCAACAGAAATATCAGAGTATCCGAAAAAGTACCATTTCCACAATGCAGTCCTCTAGCTGCTCCTCTCAGCCTCCAAAGCCCCGGCGCTTTGACGTCAGCAGACGGACCAATACCGTAGCTGGACCAAAGTCTCATGGCCCTGGTTTTCAGAGGGAGGATAAAAACATGAACACGATCACCAGGTCCTCCTCCCCACGCCGGGCTACTAAAGCCCCCCCTGCACCCACCAGGACCAGGGTGGGAGTGCAGCCTCGAGCGCCTGTAAGCCAGTCCAGGTTTGGCTCACAAAAACAGGGTTCCACCATCTCCAAATCAGCTAAGCCCAAACCCAAGAGTGCTCGTGCATCGGCGGCAACCAAAATTGCACCAGCAGCAGCTCCACCTCCGCTTCCCGCTGTTCTTCCTCTTGACCCGAACTGCAACGAACCGAGCCTCCCGTGTCTGTGCTGCGATGGCCGCTCCCCGCAGGACAACAACAGTATGTTCAACCATAACCACAACAACAACAACACCATCTCTATCAGACAGCAACTGCAGCTACCTCCTCCTCCGGCCCCGTTGCCCCAGAGGCAGGATGGGAAGGGGGCCAAGGAGCAGCCTCAGCCTCCCTCCCAAGCACAGGCCCAGCTGGAGGCCTCCGCCCACCCTGCTGCCTGTCTGGAAAATGAAGGCAAGAATCCAGACGCAAGCGCTGATCTGGACAACAAGAAAAATGTAAAAGTAGAGGAAGAAGACGACGAGGAGGAGAGCAGTGGGGATATTGATATTGATGATGATGAAGATGAGGCTGACAATGATGACGACGATGATGATGATGATGACACCCTGGTCCCCTCGTGCTGTGACTGTCCCCCCTCCCTCCTGGAGTTATCGCTCTCCTCCTCTACCTCCTCGTCCTCCACTTCCATCAGCTCCTGCTCTGATCTGGAGTCTGACTGTGCAGATCAATCCGCCTCCATCTGCTCTTCCCACGACCAAGATAATTTGTCCGTCGCTCTGTCCCCCGAAGAGTGCTCACTCCCACAAGCCCCTGAATGCCAGCCTCCTGCGCGTTCGCCCCCATCCCTTCCTCTTAACTGCAATCCCTTCGTCTTGACATCACATTCCCCAATCCCCCTTTGCTCCCCAGATGAGGGCTACCCCTCTGCCCTGGACTCCCCTTCTCCTGACTACTTAGGAGTCAAAGGTGATTCTGAAGTCACCAAACTAGGGTTGCTTGACTTTCTAGAATCAGTAGGGGAGTTTGGGAAAATGGAGCGCTTCAGCCAGGTGATCCAAGTGGCTCGTTGGGATCTGGAGGGGGAACAACACTGGGATGTCCTGAGGGATCGGCTAGATCACCTGGATCGCTTGGAGAAGGTAAACAGGGAAGTAAAACTGTCCTACATCGCCAGACTCCACGAGAAGGGATTTGATCTTGGAGATCTGGAAGAGCAGGATCTCTCAGATGTCATGGATGAAATGGGCAACATCGACATTCCCTGGAAGTTGTATAAAAGCGGCAGAGGAGCAATGGGAGACTCTCAGGAGTTTTCAGATGCAGGGGTTGACCTCACTGCTCCATCAGACTGTGAGGATCCTCTCGCTCCTGATTCCCTCACCTCTTCTCCTGTCGAACCACCACCTAGACCCCCAAAACCTCCAGCCCGTCATGCCAGCGTGAGCTCTGACCTCCACACCTACATCAATATCAGCAGGGAGACCACCTCCATGGCTGTCTCCACGTCTCCGACGTTGTCTACTTTCTCCCCTAACTCCTCATCCCCCACTTTCACCACTTTTAGGTGTGAGAAACCCCTACTTCCATCTCCACCCTCCATTCCTCCTCTCCCCACCTCTAAAGCGGTCCCTTACCTCACCCTTTATACCACTCCTTCTCCACCTCCATCTATTCCCACCCCAACTCCTCCCATCCCTCCTCCTCGGAAGCGTCACCTTGCCAGGAAAGAGGCACAGCGGCTCGCTGCTCTTCAAGCCGAACAGGAGAAGACCCCCCTTTCCCTTCCTCCTCCTACCACACGCCCCCCACCTCTGCCTCCTCCGCCAGTTATCTCAATCTCCTCCTCATCTCCCCCTGCCATACCACCTGCACTGCCTCCTCCCCCCTCCTTCCATGCACTGGATGTAGAGATTAGGAAACTATTGATGCTTGCTGGGTTGACCCAAGCTGAGCTCCTCAAGCTCAGCCCAGAGCTTGGTGATTGTGTTGGAGGGTTAGAGGATGAGGGAGATGGAGATTATGTTATCTCGTCTAGGTCTGGGGAGCTACAAGGGTTCAGACTAAAAGAGACAGCCGAGGAGAAGGAATGTGACTCAGAGTTGACGGCCAAAGAAGGATGGAGCAGCAGAAGCAAGTTGGATGGAGATCGAAGAGCAGATATAGCTGAAGAATGCAAAAAGAACACACAAAGAACCACCTCGTTCACTGAGATGGCAAGAAGAAAGAAAAGGAACAGCGGTCTGACCTCTGACCCTTACTACACCACTGGTTGTAGCGATACACATGAAACTAAAGCAAAGACTATGAGCTTTGAGTCTTTCCGCTATCCTGCCGAGGTACCAGACTCACCTCCCCCTCCTCCTCCTCCTCCTCGCCCCTTACCCCCAATCCCCCCATCGGTGCCACCCCACAAAGTCAGCACTCTCCTGGCTAACTCTGCACAGCCTGAGCGATTTGATTGGCTCATAGCATTCACACCTGAGTGTGAAGCCCCACCACAGCTTCCACCCCTGGCAATGAGAAGATCTCACGTGGAAACTCAAAAAAAGGTCAGTTCGTCAGGGTCATCTCCAGGGTCAGCTCCAAAGGTCACGACTTTTAAAGAGATGCGTAATCGCAACAAGAGCACCTTCCCCACAACAAAGGTGATCAGTGATCCAGACCCTGACCCAACAGTTATTACTCCAGATGCAGATATACTGTACAACCTTAGGTGGAGAAGGGAGATGGCAGGCGGCGACGGCAACCAATGGGAGTACACCTCTCAGGCTCAGGCCTTCTTCATGCAGCCGCCGCCAGCCCTCACCTCAATGGCAGCTCTGAAGGAAATGCTCCAGAGAGCTGACGAGGAGGGTAGACAGCCGGAGCTGTGCCCATCCCAGAAGATTGGCTGCTCTCTCAGTGACAGCAGCCTGTGGACCATGGGCAGAGAGTGGGATGGTGAAGAAGTTCAGAGAGAGGAAAAGGACGGGAAAGAAGAAGAGAAGGTGGAGGTGGAGGAGAGAGGACGAGCCGATGGAGAAAGGACTTTCGAATCAAGAACCACAGGTGAGTATGAATTATCATGATGCTGCTTATGATAATAAAGGAGGCTGCTGAATTTAATGACGTAGGGGAATTTGTGTTTTGTGTGTCCGTGGGAGAAAATAAACACATCAAAGTAACCCAGTGTAATTAGACCGACATGACAAATCTGGGATGGGCAAATAATGGAGAGAAGGAGATAAAAAGAAAAGATAGATGAACAGATGACTTGGTCACTTACTCAGCATTGCACACATGACATCATTTGATAGTACAATAGAAAAAGAAGCAGAAAACCAAAGGTTGACTCATTTGTCTGATATATGGAATGAGAGTGAAGAGATGGAGGGCAAGCGTGAGTCACAGAAAGCAATGATGCGTGATATGATGGATAAATGATGACATGGGATAGACAGAGGGTGATTGCAGACGGGGAAGCGAGGAAGACAGTGGAAGCTGCAGAGGGAGCACAAGCAACAGTGTGAGATGGAGGGATAAAGACAGTGAGGGGAGTGAAGGTAATATGAGGAGAAGGAGGAGGTTGGAAACTTTCCAGCCAGTCTTTCCTGCACTAGTTATCAAAATGTGATGTCATCACTGCCTTATTCAATTATTCATTCACTCTTCAGGCCAAGAGGGGCATAATGGAGTGTCCATTGAGCTCACCACCTTTCTCTTCCTTCCTTCTACCTTTAACTTCTCTTTTCTTTCTATCTGTGTGACCTAAAATATTTTTCTGCTCCTCTTTCTCTGCCTCTTTACTGGTTTTAAATCCAATCTTGGGATGTTTATATGTTTTTCTCTTGCTGTCTCTTCCTATCTTCGCTCCTTATCCTTGCTCCCTAGAGTGGCACAGATAGCTAAGATCAAGATACTTAGCTCATACAGTTCTGCAGTAGGCTTCATAGGCACTAAGGATTAGTCAGTAGGGTGTAAGTTTAATTTCAATTGCTCATATTATCCACCAATAGTAAAAAAAAATAGTTCTCTAATTGTATATTTACAATGGCATTATTTCATAATTTTAATAATTTGCTTTCTAAATATAAAATTAGCTAAATTACTAATGAGTTTTGTATGCTGCTTGAGTTTCCCCCAAAACCACTGCAACAAGCCAGAAATAGGTGTGTACACCTTTAAGAGCCCAAGGGGTGGATCTTAGTACATGGACCAATTGCTGAGAGCTAGTGTCAGAAAAATAGGAAGTATCATGTGTTAGTTCAAAGCCAGCTCAAGTCTAACAAAGGTATGGTTTGCTTTCTAGCTCATTTTGTAGCCCATAGCCTAGCAGTCTGCCACAGGTAACTGAGTGTAATGAAAATTGTTGTTGCCACAATCTCTAAATCTTCACAGAGACAGACATGTTGATTGAGCAGTAACGGACAGAACTCTGCTATCTGTTGACTGACTCAGCATTACACTGTATGCTGTACTGCTGGAGAGGGGAGGGGTGGTGGTGGAAAGAAGCTTGAGAGAGGTAGAAAACAAAAGGAAGAGAGAGAAAGAGAGAGGGGGAAAGAGAAGGTGATCCAGAGGTGATGAAGGCATGCACTGCAGTAAAGTTCAAAACACTGTGCTGTATTATACTTAATATTCATAACTCTCAACGTAAGTATAAAGTGAAACTGAAACCAGATGCCGTAAAGAAAACCCACATTGAAATATGAGGAATCTTTGCGATTGATGGTGGCATTTTAATTATGGTGTCATTGGTGAATGAGCGGCTGATTGACAGATTGAGTATTTCTACTGTGCAGCTGTAAGACTGCTCAACAGTTATTCTTTTATGGCCACTGTATCATTTCCTGTTGTGCCAAACCCTCCTAAATGAAGGTTCTTATTGCTCTTCCTAATTCAACTCCATTGACTCATACACTGTCAACGTGTAACTGTCAATCAACTGTTTAACTTGTTTAAATACTGCATTATTGCATGATGTTACATGATGTTACATGATGACGATTTCTGCTGGAATACACTCATGAATGCATTTTTCTCTCAACAGACACTAACATTTTCTGCAACTCTCTCTCCTTCCCATTTTTCTGCCACATTTTCTTTTACTTTCATCTTCCTTGTTTTTCTCACCTATACATCCCATTCTGTTGTTTCCATTGTTTGTCCATGGCTCCGCTTTGCTCCCTCATATCGCTTTGCTTGTGCGCCTGCCCTCGCCATCCTGACTCCTGCACCTTACAATTTTTGGCCCTTTTTACCCTTTCCAATAAGCAGTTTCCTCCCCCCCACTGTCCCTCGCCCAGTCCTCCCAACCCTACTTCCTCCACACTGCCCTCCCTTCCTATCGCCCAGGCTACTGTAACTCCCTGCCCTTTGCAGATCCCAGACCCAACAGCCATGTAGGCAGGGAGGCCACAGACAAACACTGTAACACACAGTGGGCCCCTGCTGCCAGCTCAGCTTGTACCCACAGAGATGATTCAAGCACTAATATAAGCTCTGGCTTTAACAATGAATCCTTGGATGATTTTGGTGTAGACTCTCCTTGTGATCATGGGAATATCTTTAACACACACAAGGACTTTGCATCTGACTCTCTATATTACAGTGACTCAGACATGCACACAAAGTCAGACACACGTGTTTGTGGCACCACAGAGGCTCCAGGTTGCACCACCCCATATAAGAACATTGATGTCATGATGACGTATTCAAACAGTATCAGTGCTATGGATTCGCTGTATTCAGAAAAACACTCACACACAGACAACAACAGCAACAAAAGAGCATCCAAAGAGCTTCCTCCTCTCCCCACATATTACCTGTACCACCCTAAAAACTGCCCTCTGCACAGGGGTGCCCCTCCTCGCCTCTCCCCTATCGGAGCCCTCTCCCCTCCCCAGCGCTCCGGAGTGCCCCCTCCTGGCACAGCAGGCTTCGGCCTCAGCTCCCCGCTTTTCCCCCGCTCTCACACCTTGCCTGCCCTTGCTGCTCCCCTCTACTATCCAAACCTCTACCCTCCTATACCGCCCAGGGCACCCCCCTTACCCCCAAAACTCTACCAGGCTCCACCGCAGTCAAGCGTGGCGAGTAAGATTTCTCTCTCTTCTCTCTTCCTACATCTTACACTCTCTCTTTTTGTCTGACATCTTGCTTGCATGCACGTCTGTCTGTCTTTCTTTCTTACTGTCTGTTTCTGTCTTTGTTCTCTGCCCTGGATATAGTGGCCCTCACACTTTTGTCACTTTTTCTACCTGGCCGGATTTGCAGATTTGAAAGAGATGTAGCTGTTTAATGTATCAGCTGGCTGCTCCCTGCAGGTCATCTGATACATCTTATCTACACTGTCCTTTCAAATGTGCAAAGGGCCTTCAGAGAGGTGACAGCTGTTCCTGTCAGAGGGTGTCTCGAGTCACTCTAATCACTCTCTTTCTCTTTGTCTTCCTCTGTCTGTCTTGTCTTTGTGTCGGTCTTGTCTGGACGGTCTCCATGTTTTAGTTTTTGCACGGTGTGTTGAAATGGACACATGCATTTCATGCCAGGCACAACCCAAGTAGCTTGTCGATGATGTTGTAAAATGTAAATATTTTTTATTTTTAGTTAACCCTTTTTACATTTGTGTGTGTGTACATTTAGGGCAAAAAAAGTAATTAAGGTCCACTGCATCCTGTTCATAATATGAATGTCTGTATTTATATAACTGGTTTATATAAATCATTTTATATGGACATCACACTGTACACAACACCTGCCCTTTGCACATGTGTGTAATTGTATCTGACCTGACTGATGTGGTAACACCCTCCCCCCCCCGAGCTCGGCAGTTTCTCCTATGTATGCTTATATGAAGTATGTATGAGTGTGTTTGAGTGTTTAAGTGTGAGTCAAGAGTAATGCATGGGATCCTGTTTATTCCTGATGCAGACAGACAGTTGTCTTCACAGATTCAGTTGAAAGCTCAGCGCAGTAAACCAATATTTCCAGGATGTCCTCACAAGTCGTACCATCTGCTTCTATCTGCCTATTCCAGTGCTTCTCATTTTCGACTTACTCCTTCTAATATCACTAATATTTTAGTTTGAAAGTCTGTCTGTGGTGATTAATTTAGCTTCTGTTGAATTTGTATTGTCTTATACAAATTATAGTAAGTAATTGATCTTTTGCTGTCAGCTGTTCGCAGTGTCTCTTTCGCTGGCTCTGTACAGAGGACCGAGACATCCTGGATGGGCGAAGATGTGGAGCATCCAATGAAAGGTCTGGGCCTGTCCTCTCTGTGCCTGCAGGGAAAAAAAGGTGTGCGTCTCACCTGTGTGTGTGTTTACCTGTCCGGCTGTGTATATTTGCTGCTGATGTCTATAGCTCTTACAGTTTAACTGTAGAGCCTTGTTTGTCCCTCCAGCTCTGGTCGGTGCGGTCAGTGTGGCAGTGGAAGCCATCTTGGCCCAGTTCAGCTCTTCTCGGACTGTAGTTCAGAAGGTCAGTCACCAGTGTGATTTAAATAACACAAGTTGCCTTTTTTTGTTTCACTATCAAAAAGGGTTCTCACATCACTCTTGATAACGAAACAAAATGTCATATTGTTTTGAATGTATTGTTTATTTTTGAATGATTTCCCTCCCTTCCTTCTTGTTCTGACTCTACATATTTTGTTCCGTCTCTCCTCAGTCTCTCTCAGTTAACAAGGTACTAGAATATCTTTGGATAACCCAATCTTGTAGTCTTAAGAACGTCTTTGTAAACTAACTCCAACCCCCCAAATCATGTCTCATCCAATCATATTGACCCTCATCGCCTCCTGTTTCTCTCTAACCTCCATTTATGTTTCCCATTTTCCTTTCCTCCCTCTCTCTTGAGTCATTCTTTCTGTTCTATTCCCCTGTCTCTCCCTATCACTGCACATCTTCTTCCTCACCCTTCCTATCCTCTCCCGTCCTCAGGCCTTATCAGGAGACAGCACTATAAATCCATCTCTGGGCCGTCTGGTGCTGCAGTGTCTCTGCCCTGCCCTGCACAGCTTGCTGACCGATGACTTGAAACCTCACCAGAGTGACCTGATTGCAGGCAGGAGACCAAATTCCGCCTGGGGTCTGGTTCAGGCCTCAACCAGGCCAGGTAGCACATCAAGAATTGTAGGAAAATTAGCGTTTATAGATTTGGATATTAACGATTTCATATTAGTTGTGTATTGTTTTTTTACCTGGTTGATAATGATAAGCCCTGGACTTTGTTTGCCTCTCATCTTCCCACACACATTAGTCAATACTTGTTGATTTTAGTGTCTAAAATGCTGAATTAAGTGAACAACAGGATGCAGATATCGATTGGCCAATGAGTGCCACTGCAATTTTTCTCTCACCTCTGTAAGTTTCTCTGTTGATCCCCCTCTCTCCCTCTCTCCCTCCCCCTCTCTTTGTTCTCCTCTAACTCTCAACCCACTGTTCAAGGTCCTAAAACTCAAGCATTGTTCAACCTACAAGTTCGTGTTGGAGAGCTGCCTCAGCTCAGGCAGAGCAAACACAGGTTCAACGCATTCCTCCTTGGCCTACTGAAGTGAGTACTGGCTGCTAATCCTCTCTGGTCTCCACTGGTAGCATGTGCTCAAATATTATAATTTATTCTTTGATTTCCGTGCACATGTCCTCTTTGTATCCTCAGTTGTCCTCTTCTGTCTGTTTTTTTTCTTCCAGTACCAAGCGTCTTGATGTCTGGCTGTCTCACCTTCAGTCTTGCAGTGGTAAGTTTCCATCATTACTCCCATCTCGTTGTTGTGGGCATGCATGTGCCTAACAGTGATCTCTCTTCCTCTCAGATGTGCTGGAGACATATTACCACCCCACCTCCTTCATGCGTCTGTCGCTGAGCGCCTGCCAGCCTCTGTTCGAGGAGCTGCTCCTCGTGTTGCAGCCTCTCAGCCTGCTGACCTTCAACCTCGACCTGCTCTTCCAGCACCACCATTTAGAGCCGGACAGTCCCAGTCAAGAGATTCCCAGCCCACCTTGTCAGGATGCTGGATTCCAGTTTTCAACAGAGGGCTCCCAATCCAAAACCACAGACTGCAGATATATTGAAAGCCTTTCAGAAGTAGACTTTGGAAGCCCAGAACGTCGGGCAACCAAAATATCGTCACCATTGAGTCATCCAAAGAATGAAGGATCAGGGGAGTCAACACATAGCAATACTGCACCCATAAAGGCTTCAGTCACTATCGGGCAGACAAGTCCTCAGCTGTTGTGGGTGCAAGAGAAGGAAATTGGAGACTTACCTCTTCCTAATGTTGAGGAGGACAGTCTCGCACTGCAGGCAGAACAGGTACTGACTTTTGTGTGGCTGCTCAGTGTTTGTAGTCAAATAAGTTTTGTGTGATCCTGCAGGGCTGACATTTGTTTGAATCACAGGTGATCCAACAGGGATGGGGGGCTGTGATGCGCTGGGGAGGCAGACTGAGCCAGAACCTGTCTGAGCTGAGCCTGAAAAAGGAGGAGATGAAGACAGATCTGCCAGACCTCCGGGCCCAAGCAGGGAGTGACTTCACTCCGGTCAGCTGGGGTGCTCAGGTTCCCTGGGGTCTGGGGCTGCGGCTCTTTGGGGCATCTAAAAGCCTCAACAGCCCACCAGGTCACACACCACCAACCAGGTTAGACAATGAATTGAACACATAACTGAGTATATCTTAAGCTGGAGAGAAAGTAATGAATTAGTGAGTTCAACCACTGTAGTAACTTTAAGAAACTCTAAAGTCACTGTTGTACTTGAAATAGTTTTCTGCATGAATGGTAACTTTCTGTGTTTCCTCTCTGCCCTCCTGCCCCACACTCTCTCTCTCTGTCTACCCACTCCTCTCGTCCCCCTTGTGTCGGTCTCTGCAGGCGTCCCTCTCAGTGGCTGGCTCCTGGTGTCACTGCACTGACCCGAATGGTGAGCAGCAACTCCACCCCGATTATAAGGAGGGCCCCGGAGCCCCAGAAAGAAAGTGAGCCAGAAACAGAGAAAGAGGTTGACACATTGGAGATGAAGGACAAACCCAGACCACTCAGGTACAACAGACATAAAGTGACAGTGATGGTTATGGACGGTGGATTTATGTGTTGTGTTGGCTGAGATTGATAGATAAATCTGTGTATCGTTATCTAACTCTTTTTCTTTTTACAAGCTTTAAAAATACCTCATCTTTTGATATGTCTATAGATTGGGGGGTTTAACTTACCACTTAATTCATAGATTTGGGAGATCACATCCTTAGTGTCTCTTTTGATACAACAAATTGTCACTGTAATTTAATTATATTTAGAGTAATAACACATTTTGGGCCTGGCATTTAGAAAACATTGATTGGCCTGATGGGAAAGCAATATTTTAGTGTGAAAATGTCAAACTATAGAGACTATAATTTAATGGCTAGGGTGTGGCATAAAAAACACTTAAATATGAGCTTATGCAACCACCTTGCCTTCCTCAGGGCAAGTTGTGGTGCATTTTTCCTTTTTAAAGTGACTTCACTTCACCAGTGGGTGTAGCAGACACCAGAAATGCTCCCGCTATCTTTTTTGCCTTTGAAAGAATATAATTGATGACTCACAAGCAGTCCTGCACTGTGACTCATCCAGGATTCGGCTACATCGTGTGTTGAGGACGATGTTATTGTTTGTGGTTGGTTGGTGTATATTTAGACCATTTTGGCTGAGAAGATCTCTGCTCTCTGTCCTCAGGTCAATACGAACGCTGTGTGACCACTCTGGAACCGGTTCGGAGCTCAGCTTCTGCAAAGGGGAGGAACTGGTGGTGTTAGGAGGAGTCGATCAGGACTGGATTCGCTGTCGTCAGGGAGACAAGGAGGGGCTGGTACCTATTGGCTACACCTCCCTCATCATGTGACTTTGGCACCATAACTGCTGCACTCAATCAATATAAACAAAATAAAATAAAAAATATATATAATTTAGGCGAGTGTGGAGAGGTTATGGTGTGGCTCCACTACTCTGAAAGGGATATTTCACGCTTGCTCGATTTGAGTTTGAGTTGAGCGCATAACACCATCTGTTCTTGCTTTACGTGCATCAGGAGCAGTCTGCAGCCCTCCCTTTATGAACATATGGGAGTTTTTTTTCCCCATCCAGTTTGGTAGCATTAAACTAATGGATGTTAGCAGCAGGAATGCGGCAGATGGTGTGAAATGATGACTCAAGTCAAATTTAGAACATTTCATACTGGAAGACCTTTGATCTTGTAGTGAAGTATCCCTTTAAAGTGTCCTTTTCTCAATGTCTGCCTTCATTATCAGCCACTGATCTGAAAATGATCACAGGGGAAATACTGTGCAATCAGCCACTTGGAGATTCAAGAGCTTTCAGATCAGCGGCTGTATGTCTTGAGGAGGCGACAGTCGACAGCCTGGTAGTAGCCACATTGATATCTCTAGCCGTCAGCTGTGGAGAGTCGCGGCTCGCAGGTTGTCGAGTGGAGAAAGCATATGAGAGTAGTGGGCTGTAGCTCCTGTTGCATACTGCGTAGTAATGTAGTGAATTGTAGCTGTGTAGATCTGTGTTCTATTGACCTTTCATCTCTATTGATCTCTCGCCCTCTGCCTGGTTCATGTGTGTTTGACATGTTTCTGCTACTATAATTGACTGTATAAATATACATAAAATATATATATATATATATATATAGGTATATAAATTGAGATTGATATTACCAAGATAGATAG
This sequence comes from Gymnocephalus cernua, assembly GCA_023631565.1. Classification (NCBI taxonomy): domain Eukaryota; kingdom Metazoa; phylum Chordata; class Actinopteri; order Perciformes; family Percidae; genus Gymnocephalus; species Gymnocephalus cernua. Next base: position 29,443,244 of record CM042429.1, read on the forward strand.
AAAGATAGAACAAGAGAAAGCAGATAGTAAAACGCAAGCAGCTACTGTGGCCACAAGTGGATGATTTAAAATGCTTTACATCTGCAACCTTTCACACACATTAAGTGGTTGTCATACATGCAACAAAAAAAGATGTGTTTTTTTAAAGTATGGAATCCAGTATCTTCCCTCAGTATCTTCCCTCCTGTGTGCTTCATGTATTGCTTTTGTCTTGACAACATATTCATAGAAATATTAGATTTAGCCTCATACCTTAAACACTGTATGCATTGTAATGTGCCATGAATGCTTTGAATGAATGCCAGAAAATATCTATCCACATCCCACACAGTTATAGAAGATAATATCGGACAACAGCAGTCTGTAGCTTATCTCACAACTCGTCCAAAACCTCACAGGGCAACATGTGTCAGAGTAAACACCTCGCTAAACTATCCTCAGCTCTTGTTCAACACTATCTGACCTTAAACTTAATGCAGTGAGAAAACCCCAGATGTACTGTATGTAATTCATAAAAGCTACTGTAAAGTCTGTGGGTTTGATGGCTGGTCTTCACCTCATACCTCAGCTTTTGTATTTATCTTAACCCTTCCCGCCATGTTTGCTCATCATAATCATTGATATTAATGATAGTGGTAGTAGAAGTGGTAGTGGTGGAAGTGACATGTTTATTCTAGTGTTGAAAACCCATTTGCTTTGTCTTGTATAGTTATTAGTTATTCTCTAGATTCTGTATTGGTGACTATGCATATGGTTAAATGTACAACTAAAAACCTTTTTGTTTGTTTTAAAGTCATGGTTTTGCTTTGGTGTTGACACATAAAGTCTAAAACAAAATCTTAAATAGTTAATATAAAACAGACAGATTTGAACTAGTCAGGAAAGGCCGACACTAAAGGACCTCCATGTAATTCAGCAGGAATGTTTCATTGCTATTATCAATCAGGGAAAGCTCAGTTCTGTCACTATGGCAACTGTCCAGTAGCATTAAGTTGAACCGGTGTTCGTAACTTGTAACTTATGATCACAATAAAATACCATCAAATGGATAATACCTGTAAGTGTTTACAAGAAATAATGTATAGATAAAGATAAAACATCAGACACTTTGTTTAGTTTAGTTGTGATATTCTGGTCTAAATGCATTTGTTCGAAAGCTGTTAATTTATTGGATGTGTACTATTTATTGATCTTGAGGTTTCTGAAAAGGAAAAGCTCTATCTGACCCATCAAGTGTCTCTCTATCTATCTGGGTTCTGTGTGTGTGTGTGTGTGCGTGCGTGTGTGTGTGTGTGTGTGTGCGTGTGTGTACATGGCAGCGTATGTCAGTGTAAGTGTAGATGAGTGTGAGCACATCGGTGTGTCTGCACATCCTGCACTTTCACTTATGTGTGTGTGTAAGTGTACCAATGAGATCTGTACCTCCCTCTCCTCTTTCTCTCTCTCTGGTGTCCTGTAGCCTGTAGACATCCCTGTGTCCTACTATTAAATATAGTCCAGTGCCCCTCTAGTGTCAGTCACTGCCCACCTCCTGCATGTGCTTGTTTGTAAATACACCAAATAAAATGATCAGTATAAACCAAACATGGACAGCTGTTTGATTCATATTTTAGAACTTGAATTCATGTTAAAAAAGCCTTATTAATCAGAGTTTAAATGTTAAGCCTCATGAAAAAATGTAGGTGACACCTCAAAAAGAAAACAAAGTGCATGTCCTGTATTTGCTGCTATCTGAAATGTGACAGGAAACTACCTGCATGTGTCAGATTGCAAAGGAAGTGAAGACTGTAAAATACTTAGAAATCGCCTTCACAAACTTAAAAGGTACATAGTGTGTGGTTATTATTTTATCACTTCTTTGTTCAGATCAAAAGATCCCAGGATGCCCTCGGATGTTGTGAAGGGCAGAAAGAGGAGAATAAATCCCCAGAGTGAGCTGCAGCCCTCCCCCATCTTGTTACCGTGTTCTTTTGATAGCGTCCTCCATTGTAGGTCATTATGGAGGACAACACAGCATGAGATATACAATACAACACCACTAGATAGCACTGTTGTTAGCTCAAGCTGATTAAAATCACTGCAGTAACCTCCCAAAACGCACGCGCGCGCACACACACACACACACACACACACACACACACTGTGATACACCAAGAGTCTGCAGGGTTTAGTACTAGTAGACATAAAATGCTTTTATTATTATGGTTATAGAGGCAAAAAAGTCTGAGCTGACATTCTATGGCATTGACTTATACGTAACTGTTTTTGATGTTTTGTTTTTGAGATGCACATTATCAGAGGCAACAGGCAAAGGTTACATGTCATGCAAACTAGATAAATAACTTTATGTGGACCTTTGCTATAAAGTTAATCATCCACTGGCAATAATGTAGTGCTCTTAGTTAAAAAGGAAAGAGGAAAAATATACATACAGTATGTAAACAGTCAAAGAAATTGCACTTTCTTGGCTTGTTATTAAACGCCACACTACTGAGAGAGAGCAGAAATGTAACACTGGACAAACTAATTCACTGTCACTGATTGTCTGACCAATAAAAATAAGAAAACAAAACACTCAGCTAAAAAAAAGTTTGTAATTATGTAATTCTACAAAAAACTCAAACAATCATAGTCAACTTTAAGAACAAATGACTGATATATTGGTCAGCTGTATAATCTGTTTAAAACATGTTAGTAAAATGAAAGATTTGATTATTAAGTTGTATGTATTATCCCAATAGTATTGTAATGTATAATACTCATTTTACACGCTACTGCTGATAAGAGGAAAACAGGTCTCTCTCTACGTACATTCACATGAAACTAAAAGCCTATGGTTATTTCCACTAAGTGGATTAACCCAATGCTCCTAAAATGAGAACAAACTACTATGCAACTGTACAGAAAAAAATACCTCCAATCCTCAAATATTCACACAAAAAAAACTAACAGAGGAAGTCCATATATAGTCCTTATCAGAGGAGATATTGCTTTTAAAGACTGCATGAGTTCGCTTAGGTACGTACACAAGACAACATGGCACTTCTACAGAGCATTTGGGGCAAATCAATTTTAGATTTCTCTCCCCCCCGCCCCCCTAGGACATTCTGATTGTCAATGCTCTGAAGCAAAAACATTCTCAAAGGCAGTCTGAAGTAAACAAAACACTTTTAACCCCTCTCTTTCCCTTCCCCAGGAAGCAATACTGAAAATAGTCAACAATAAACATTCCTATCATTAATATATTTTGCCCATCTTTTTTGCAGACATTGCCCAAGCTGTCTTTTTTTCCAAAAATAACTTCTTTCTTAAACCTCATTAGAAATTCTCTTGCAGCGATGCCAAAATTCCTATCACCAAGCCCACCCCCTCCCCTGCCTGTTCACTGGTACATAGCAGGCACTGTCTTGGTAAAGTGAAGAAAAACCCAATCACTGTCTCAACAGCTTTCTCCTTGTGTCATTTCCCAAAGGTGCAATGTGACTTTGAAGCTTAATAAGTAAATTAGGGTTCGATTTTGACCTACTTAGGCCCCAGGATACATTTTTGTTCCCCAGGGCAGCTCCTGAGCTCCTCGTCTCTTGGAAACTTCAGAGCCGAAATGCTGAGTACCATACTGTATATGTCCACTTTCAGTCTCCCAACAATGTCTGTCTTTCCTAGTTTGCTTAAGGTGCCGAAGTAAGAGCAATCAAGGGGTGTGTGTGTGTGTGTGTGTGTGTGTGTGTGTGTGTGTGTGTGTGTGTGTGTGTGTGTTTATAGTGTGTCCACTCAGCATACGTACATACAGTCTTTAGTGTGCTTGATCATCCAGCACTAGTGCAAATTCATATCAGCTGGTCTGTTTCTTTCTTTCTTTCTTTCATCCGGGACAGTCTATCTCAGTTTCTCTCATCCCTCGCCGCTTGGACAAAATGTGTTGCCATGGTTTCATCCTTGGTGTGATGCCCTTCAGAGCGCTAGGTTCACAACACTCATCTGTCAGTGTGTAAGATGTCTTTCTTGCATTTTTCAGCCTCTATAATTTTCCTTCTCTCTTCTCCTTTTTTCTCGCTTGTTCTCCATAGCACTACTACTGTTAATAGCAGTGTTGTGACATCAGTTCCTGTCCATCTGTCCAATGGTGGGCCTGGTCCCTTTCTCAGAGTGGTCCCACCTACGTAAAGGCAAGATACTATCAACAAGACGATGCATATACCTCTCAGAGTCCCTCCTGTTTCTATATGTGATGCTCTACTTACCTCTCTCTCTTAGCTTATGACTGCTGCAGGGTCAAAAGTAAATCATTCAGCCGTTTCCTCCTCTGTTCTCTGCTGCAGACCTCTTCTTCCCCTCGTTTTTCTTCCCCTCCCTCTTCCTCTTCTCTGTTCTTGGTTTTGGTAGGCTGTGGTGAACAAGTATGCACAACTAATTGCAAAAGCAGATTTGTTTTTTATCCTTATGAAAATTTGCATTCTTAAAAGATTTTTTTTTGTAAGTGGGTAGTGCTTCACTCACACAGAGGTTGGCAGTGAGTGAGCTAGAGGTATCCTGAAGCTGATGGTGGGGGTCACTGCTGATAACCGTCACCTCCACCCCCACTAGCTGATCTGAGGGTCAGAGGTCAAACAGTATTCTGTATGTAAGTAAAGGCGTGGCAGAAGAGAATTACATAATTTATCTTACAGATATATCTGTAATTATGCTTATTTCCCCTTGATTCCTGTCTGCCATCAGTCAGGGAGTATTTGATGGAAACGGTGTGGTTTTACTGCTAATGGGGAAAGTTGATGTCTGCTGGGTTCTTGGACACCAGCGGTGGATGACAGAAACGGGGGGAACATTTCTGCAGGCTGAAATTCTGTGGTTGGAAAACCACTTTGTGCTGCTGAGTATGATATGGAGAGACAAGCCAAATATGAGGACGACAGGCTGTAAGCAGAGCACACACACACACACACACACACACACACACTCATAAAGCACACATAAAGTAAAAGACAACACAGGACACAAATCTATACAGATGTTGAAATGAAAATGTATAGAGTTCAACCACATACACGTATGCATACACAAACACCTACAGAAACAAAAACTAACACACACACTTGCTTCATGGACCTGACTTGATGTGGCTGTCGTCCCCATTGGCTCCATCACAGGACAGATGTTGTGAGTCGCTGTCCTCTCCCTCTGCGTCTCTCTCCCTCTCCTTCTCTATCCTCAGTCGGATCTGTCTGTCTCTCACGAGCTCCCAGTTCCTCACGAGGAACACGTGGTGTTTCACCACAAAGCTCCTGGCACGGCAAACAGGGAGAAACATTAGCTCCCTGACATTAGATCAGTAACAACGCATCAAGTGGTTTATCTAGACATGTGAATCGCTGATTTCTTTCCATACCTCTCGCTGCTGGTTAAAGGCTCCATGTCGAGGTGAGGAAACAAGCTGGTAATGTCACTGGAGCTTTCCTCCTGTGAAGAAAAAGGAGGGGCGCGTTTAAGTTTTTACACTTATTAAAGCTGCATTCTTCACAGGAATGAAACAACCTGAAGCCACATGAACTCACCGCTGTTTGTTGAGAGGATACAGTCCTCTCCTTCAGCCGGCCTAAGTGACACAGAAACAAACAGATTAAGACTCTGTATGACAGCATTCATCTGATCCATCAACTAAACCTGAAGATAACACATCCAACACTGCCAACTCACAGTAACGGCGCTTCCTCTTCAGGGGGACAGCAGGCTGCCTTTGAAGCTGTGACAACACAAAATGAGAATTACATGTAGATTCATGACACTCCACAAATCTCCTTCTAACACTCTTTTATCTCCAATGATGCTTCAGCTTGACCGTCTAACTCCCTGATTCTGTGTTATGGGGCTCTACTGTACCTGATGGTTCTGCCACAGCCACATAACATCAAAAGGTAACTGGAAATTAATCCGCTTCAGCCTAAGGTACTTCCCTGGAGGAAACAAAGGCAGTTTAGGTGAGCTATCACAGCTACGACAAACTACAGCAGTGTTTGCATTTTCTTAAATACTCACCGACATGTATGGGAGCAGGTAAAAGGCTGTATCCATTCTCCCCCGGTGTGTATTCCATACTCTCTCTGCACTGTTGGGCTTGGGAGGGCGGGCTAGGAAAGAGACACATTAAATACATAAACAAAAAACCTGATAACAATTTTTTTGTTTTTGTTACAATAGTTTGTTTATGAATTCAGCCAACTCACTCTGTAGTTTTGTAATCATCAGAGTAAAGACCCGCCCTCAGAAACTTCTTCCTGGGAGGCCCGTCTGCTCTCTCGTCTCTTTGGATGGTTACTGGTTGAGATGGAGCCTGCACGACATCTGATTGGCTAAAACATTCGGGGGGGGTGTCACACTCGGGTTTATCCTCAGCGACACTAAAAGGAAAGCATGAAGAGAGAGAGATAGAATGATAGAGAGGAAAAAGAGAAAGAGAGAAAAGGCACTGGTTTAGCACACAGTGCTGAAAACAGTGGGTTAATATAGCAGTAGTGAGTGGTTGTATTGAATTTTCAAGTCAACCAGCTCCGGTACTTTATAATACAGTTGTGAGTGTTTACCTCTGATGACAAAGAGAGTCACCATGTTTTCTCTTCCGTCCTCTTTTTCTCCTGGCCTGCAGCTCCAACTCTGTCACCTGCTGCACCATGTCGCCCCGTCTATCTCTCTCTGGCCCTCTTTCTTCTTTTCTCCCTCCCACTTCTCTCCCATCTCTGTTGTGTCCTGGCAAGAGGTCAGGTGATGACATGGAAGGAGCTGCAGATGAGTGCATGGGGGAGGATACAGTGGAGGGCAGTGGGTGCTTTCTGGGCCGTCCTGGCCTTCTTTTGTTTTTCCCTGCCATACCGTCTGGTGTTGGCACACTTTTCTGCTGCCCCCGGCTTCTTGAGTCACCTTGTAAACCTGCAGTCATTGAAATGGAAAGAGGGAGGGAAGGGGTGAGGCACAGGGAGGCAGGAGGGATGTAAGTGTTGGAAAGGAAATGAGACAGATGTGGATCAGTGATTGAGCCAGCAGGAGGTGTGAGGTGAGGCCAGTCTAGGCTGAGTCATGCGGATGGGACACAGATTATGTGAGTCACAACATTTCCTCTGACCAGTTCACTTCTTGGAAATGCATTAACAAGTGATATATGTACACACATTCACAGCAAAAAACCACATGCATGCTTTCTAATATGAACATGCACACGTATGCACTCTTGCAGACAAATTGTTTTTGCACATTCAGTTAATGTGGAATACAATCGCAAAAGGCTTAGCAGACAAAGAAAGAGAAAATAAATGTGTGAGTGCCCATGCTAGCGTGCTGCACTTCAAACCACATGGGTGTTTAGTTAGATGATGAACTGATGTCAAATGTATTCCACTTCTTTCAAAAACAACATTTTCCCCTCACAAGCAGTTTTTGCCCCCATTCTGACCTCCGTGCTATTCTTTCATCAATCACTCCTGAGGTCATCTATCTTTTTGTTACATTTTCCACAGTCCCTGACAAGAGTGACCACTCTTTCCTTATTGGATTTTTCCAAGTCAAATTGGCCCTGCTGGCCAGCAGTAAGACGTAGGCTTTAAATAGCCAATCTGGTGGTTAACTAATGACTGTCTTCACTAGGTAGTCCCAGGCTGCAACAGTGTGCGGTTTGCTGCAGGCAGGGAAGATTTCAAAGATTTTCTGGAAGATTCCCATCAAGATGCTGCCTTCCTGCTCCAACACTTTTTAAAAATTCCAACAGAGTGGTTGCTGAGTGGTTGCATCTGCTGTGTGTGTGTGTGTGTGTGTGTGTGTGTGTGTGTGTGTGTGTGTGTGTGTGTGTGTGTGTGTGTGTGCGTGCGTGCGTGTGTGTGTGCGTGCGTGCGTGTGTGTGTGTGTGTGTGGGAGGTCTAAAATTGGCTATAAAAAGAACGGAGTCTGATTTCCTCTCATACACCCTCCAGGCTTTGATGTGTGGCTCAACAACACCTGAGAAAAAGCAATGCTGTCACTATATTGGGCAAACTATTGCTGCCACAATCTCATCTCCACATTGTGCAAATATATAATATATGTCATACTGTGCAAGTGAAAATAGCCTATTGGCATAAAATGTATTTACTCAGCTAGCTGTCATGATTTGGGTGCTGTTGGTATATTTCAATGATAAGCACAGTTGTTAGATTTTCCATATAACTGTATTTATTCATTTATTTTTCTGCCTATGAAATTATAATAGAATTGTGCATTCACACAACTCAAGAAGCAATGTTAACAATGGAGACATTTGTATCATTTATCAGCACAGACAATTTCCAGCCAGATAAATATTAAGTATTTGCACCAACTTTAGCACTAATGCTAACATGATCTCATACTGAGCCATCAGACAGAAACACAGGCATGCCAGTGCTCTATTTATTCACACATCCAAACCATTCATGCATCCTCACCTGCTTCTCTCCTCTCTGTCCATGCTGGCTCATCTCTCCTCCATGACCTGTCTCCACTTCCTGTATTCCTACCGGCCAATCCGGCCCTCAGACCCCTTTCTCCTGTTGCCATGGTAGCGGACGTGAACAGGTTGGTGTGTGTTGGGGACGGGGACGTCCTGTACAGGGGTGACTCGTCCTCACCATCTTCGTCCTCTCCCTCTGATGCGATCAGTCTGCCTATATGTTGCTCCCCAGTGAAGCCTCTCCAGATGGGAGTTGAATTTCCAAATCCTGTCCCTCCCATGCCCCCGAATTTTGTCCAGCTCTTGCCCATGCCGCCCCAACTTCCTCCAAATGAAGACAGGTGAGAGGAACCCAGCCCCAGTGAGGTGAGCGATGTGTGTTTGTACCTTTCTGATGAAGATGATGATGATGACGTGGCAGCAGCAGCAGCAGCAGCTGAGGAGAAGGAATCATTTCCATTCTCACATAACCAAGGTGATTCTTTAGACAGCATACTCCTCATTCCTCTTGCCCCTTTCTTTCCTTTTTCTCCTTGCCCCAAAATGAACCCTGACCTTGACTTTGAACTGGCCAACCGCTCTCTCTCCATTCCATCTTCCTCCTCATCCTCGTGTAACTCCTCCTCTTCATCCATGTCTCGTTCGCAGTGCCTGTGACGGTGTTTATGTTTGTGTTTGTGTTCGCTCCTCCCACAGCCACAGGAGAGGCTGGATGTGAACCCTGAGCTAAGGTGTGGGCCTCCTCCACTGCCTCCTCCTAGATCTCCCTCAACCTCTCCTCCTAAAGCTCCCTCCCTCAGCAACCTGCTCCTCCGCCTGTGGAATCTGGCGGGGTTGAGAAGGAAGTGGGCATGATGGGGCTGATGGGGGGCGTACTGATGTGGAGAGGGAAGCGGGTAGGAGCTGGGGAGGTGGTGGTAAAGTGTTGTGGCTGGGGAATAGCTACTGTAAAATCCCATATTTTCGATGGTCTCCTGAAACTTTGATGGGCAGCCACATTGCCTGCGGTCTGGCTTCCTGTTGCAATGCACAGGCTGACAGGAGTAGAAAGGCTGGGGGGAGAAGGAGGGATTAGCCGAGTAAGATGAAGGGTGAGGCGAGTAGAAGCCATTAAGATTGATCCTGAAAATGTTGGAGCGGAGAGAATGGGAGGAGGAGTGATGACGCCTTCCTCCAGCAGCATTCCCACTCCCATCAAAGCCCTGTCCCAGTCCTGTCCTCGCCCAACTTCGGCGTCCAATATGGACCTCGCTGAACTGACCGACCAGATCTTCTAGTTCAGCCAGAAACTCTGGATCCTGCATGTGCAGCTGCTTCTTCTTATGTTTATTTTTCTGTCTCTTCAGTGCATTTTGCCCAAGGCAAGAGTAATAGTCCGAATGAGTGCACTTGTTGTGTCCTGGGCAGGGACATGGGCACAAGCAAGTACAGGAGGAGGAACAGTCGTAATCCCTTCGCCTGTGCCTGTGTCTGTCTCTGTGCCGCTCCTCAGTATTTGAGTTGGAGATGGGGTTTGTTTGTCTGGGCATTAGAGAGAGGGGTGAAGAGACAGGAGAGGGACGGTCCACAAGAGAGGACGGGTGCCTTTGACCCCCTAGAATAACTCCTGACCCCTGACCCAACCTGAGCATGCCTCGAATTCCCCTCTTCTCCGCTCGCTCAGAAACACTGTTGTTATCCGTTCCAATCCCACTATCACTAGGCAGCGTCTCCTCACTGTGGGACTCACTCCTGGGTGAGGGGGTGGCCTCTTTCAGGTGGCCGGGAGAGCCAGGAGTGTGATGCAGTGGAGGGGTGGGACAGGATAGCTTACATGAAGACTGGTGAAAGGGGAAGTGATGCCTTCCCTGACATGGACAACTCTTCTTCACAAAGGGAGAGAGGGATGATGAGGAGGGAGGACGTGGGGAGGTGCAGGAGGATGATGGGGAGGGGAGGGAGAAGGGGTGAGAAAAAAGTAGGGAGGATGTTGGTTCTGTGAGGCTGCCTTCACTATAAGGGCTCTGGGCCCCACTGGAGTGGGTAAGGGATGGCGAGGGAAAAGGGTGAGAGGGAGGAGGCTGGGGTTGGTTAGACGAGAAGAGAGATGTTTCAGAGGGATTGGTGAACAGGGATGACTGAGTGGCATTCTTAGAGTTGGAATTTAGGTTAGCTGTTTGGGCTTTAGGCTTGCGTCCTCGCCTCTTGCCCATGTAGATGGTCCCTCTCTTGCTCACATTGATCTGAGGGCCCAGCTTACTCCCAAAAGAGGAGGACAGGGCTGAGAGTGTGTGTACTGTTGTAGTCTCTATCGATTTACACATTCTCAGAGAGGTCTCACCATCTGCTGCCTGGCCTCCCCTTCCCTCCTTCCCTACATACCCAGACAGCATCACCTTGTGAAGTCTCCTCTTTTTTCTTTTCTTCATCTCATTAATTAGCCTCCTGATCTTTAGCTGCCTGTTCCCCTTTTCAGGAGGAGGAAAATCTGTACGATTCAGTGCATCTCCACTCTGGTCCTCAGGGAGGGGTCGTTTGGGAGGACGGCCACGCTTCTTGGGGCTGGATTTAGACTGAGTGACACACTGCAGTTTTGGACTTGGCTCCAGCACAGGGGCTTTCTGAACTCCGTCACACCCCAGAAGAGGCACCTCAGTTGGGATAGCATTTGGTGAAAGTTTAGGGGGAGGTTCGTCTAAGCTAACGCTGTGGGATTTGGGGCGGCCCCTTTTTCTGGCAGGGGTTATGGGGCATCTGGAAACAGGGGGGCTATGGTCTAATGTGGGGTGACTCTGCTTTGGGGATGTAGGTGTGGTTGTAGAAGAGAGAGTGAAAGAGCTGCTGGTAAAGGAGCTAGAGGGAGATGGGTGTGACTCATCAGTCTGCTGAATAGTGGCCTTGGCAGGAAGGGACGTCTTGGGGTTCTGGGAGAAACTTAGTAGAGGATTATGTTGGAAATCTGAAGGGGCTTCCTGATTTTCCGCCCTCTGAGCCCGGTGCACCAGCTTGGTCCAGCTGGGCCGTCTGGCTTTACGTTTCTTGAGCGGACGGCTGTCCTGCTCTTGAGGGGAAGAAGGGGGAGAAACAGGGGCACGGGCAGAGGGAGTGGGCAAAGAGGGAGGAGCGGAAGAAGAGGGGTGGCTTGGAGGCACAGTTGAATGTCTTGAGACATCTTGTTCTTTTGATTTACTGGTGTCACCTGTTGCTGCTGCTGGCTCAGCTTCTTTAACTGGCTTGCAACTGTCATCCATCTTGTCTATCTCATCTGGTCGGCCTGAATTCACTACTTTACAGGTTTTATTTAGTTTACCACTATCAACTGGTTCACCACTTTTATTATCCTCTGTTCTTTGTCTGTCTGGGCTAACCTTATCCCTCTTTTTCTCAGCCTTTCCTCTTTCAATCTTTAACTCATCCCTCCATGTATCATCACTCACTTGTCTTTCATCCTTTTCTTTGCTATGCCTTGATTTCCCATCCTTCCCTTTCTCCTTTTTCTTCTTCTTGCCTTCCTCCTTTCTGTTCTCACTCTTTGCTCGTTCAGCCTCCAATCTATCACGCTTAGATTTTTTGTCTTTCCGTTTCTCTTTCTTTGCTTTCCTCTCTTTGTCTCTCTTTTTCTCTAGTGAGGGCTGTAGAATGGGACCCTGATCTTGGGATTGGGCTGAGGAGAGCTCCACAGTGGGGGAGGATTGTGGTTTAGGGGTGACTGAAAAAGAGATAGGAGAGTCTGGCCTACTCTTATTAGACAGGCTGAGTTCTTTATGGGAGCTGGTGGAGGCTAGAGATCTTGTCAAGGAGTCCATGGAGGAAACAGAGGAGGAACTGCTCTGTTTTCCAATCTTGCTTTTCGATGAGGTGGAAGTGCCAAGTATGTCGGTGGAGCCTTTCCCATTAAAAAGTCCTTTTTGCTTTGTTGTCTTAACCAAGCCATTATGTTTCTTGGAGGTCTTCCCTTTATTCCGGGTTTCCGATGGAGATGGGACTTGGATGCATGTGGTGGGAGGAGTAGTTGAAGCTGTCTGATCTGTTGTTGGTGAGCAGGGTTTGTTTCCTGCAGAGACAGGCTGGCCATTGACAGTAGGAAGCTTCTCTTTCTTCACTCTCTCACATGAGCCATTTGAATTCACCTCTGTCTTATCAGCCAGTTTGATTGGAACCTGGGGAGTGCAAACACGGAATCTCTGTCATAGACACTAATGGCTGTGACATCCACTAGTTTGCTGTTGACAACAGCGAACGACAATGAGGAAGAGACAACAACTGAAATGCTTTTGTTTTTGTCCGCCCATTACAAAAGAGAGTGAGTACAAAATGACTCAATCAGGCAGAGAAAAGAGGGCATACTGAAGAGAAGGAGAGAGTGAGGTGATGGAAACAGGAATGGGGTTGACACAGAAAGGAGAAATACAAAGGCAGAGAAACAGAGAGGAAGGGAGTGGGACAGGGACAGAGGGGGAGTGAAAGATAAATGAGAGCAGGTAGAGAAAAGAGGGGATGTAAAAATAGAAGAGAGGAACAGATATAGAGAGCCACGCAGAGACACAAAGAGAGAGAGAAAGCTGTGCTATTGGTAGCTATAAATTGCCACTAATACAGATGAGAAAGCTTGACATTTCGTACTTGTCCTGTAATTTTGGTAGCTGCAGCTTGAGTGGCGTTTGTGCAGCTAAAGCAATAAGCTTCCTCTTGGGTGATTGTCGTAGGGACTGATGGACCAATGTCTGTAATAGCTCCAAGTGGTTGCCGTGCTGTTGTCCTATTTATAGGGCTGTTTATTTAAATGGGCTGCTTAGGTTTCAGTATTGAGACAATGGCTCAGTGCTACAACACATGTGTGCACCTTCAGTGACTGTGACACTTTTTTTTATTTAAGCTAATTTAAAATAATAGCAGGTTTAATATTGGCAGCTGACAATTATGTTTATCTGTGTGTGTGTGTGTGTGTGTGTGTGTGTGTGTGTGTGTGTGTGTGTGTGTGTGTGTGTGTGTGTGTGTGTGTGTGTGTGTGTGTGTGTGTGTGTGTGTGTGTGTGTGTATGTGTGTGTGTGCCCTAGTCATTAACTTACCTGTTTGGCAGACTTGGTCCCTTGGCTGGTTATGGTAGGGACTGAGGCTGTGGTGGAAGCTGTAGTAAATGTTGATGATAACGACAGTGGCTGCGATGATGAAGATGATGATGCCGATGATAATGATGCAAGTGGTGGTGTAGCAGCAGATGCAGTTTGTTTGGATGTGGTCTGGCAAGAATCCAAGCCTGAGCGTTGGTCTCTGGTTGCCTCTTCTGGAGTAGAGCTGGTTTTGTTCTGCTGTCCTCTTTCTCCATCCCCCCTCAGCAGTCCCCCCCTGGCTTGTCTCTGATAGGTCCTGATGGTGGGCTTGCAGACATAGCTCTCCAAGATCTTTGGCGGTTTCTTGGTGCGTTTGGCCTGGAGTCCAATCCGCAGTCGTACATTACCCTCAGGGCAGCCGGTCTCTCTGCCAGAGATCTGAAGTTGTTGCTGCCCTGCGCTTCCACAGCGCCCCTCGATAAGCAACTCCAGTACTGCCCCCTTGTCTCCTTCTCTCTTTTTCCCTGCTCCTCTTTTCTCCTCATCCTTTTCCCCTACATCTCCATTCTCCCCCTCGCCCCTCCTCTTTTTCTCTGCCACTTCAGAGTCTTCAGATGCAGAGGTGGGGTCCAGAGTGGAGTTTGTGGTCGGAGGGGTTCCCCCTTTCACTCTCTGGTCCATCAGAGAAGTCAGGGGGGAGAAGCAGGATGCTGTGGGGTTTCCAGTATAACACTTTTAAATAACCCTGGTTAGAGCGAAGAGCAGAATGCAGGTGTAGGTCAGGAGATTTCCAAAGAAAATATCCTGTAATAGTCCAAGTACAATTGGGCTCCTTTATCCAGCGATGGAAGGTCTCTCTGTTGTCCTTTAGGCTTGAACTGAGATGGAGTAAGTTTATGGCAGAGACAGACAGAAAGATAGAGAGGCCAGTGATTAGTCATTTCAGTGAGCTCAGATGCTGAGTAGCAGCAGTGCAGGAATTGAGGGGAAAGTCCCCTTCCTGCAGGCAGCTGTAGAAGAGGTGCTAAAGTCTATGTCCACAGAGATGATCTCATCATACAGAAAACCCAGGGGGCCAATCAGCGCAACCGATTCCCAGAATGTCGGCACTAACTGGAAGAAAAACCTACTCACATTCTTCAAAAAAAGGCCTCAGCTGGTTTTCTCTAACAATCTGTAAATAACGGCAGCTCTGAAAGACAGCAAACGCTCCCTAAACCTCAACACTTTTACTTATGTTCTAATCCTCGCATTGCCTCCACTCCACAAATCAATATATCAATCAATCAGCTCCTAACAAATTCAAACACTTGATCCAGTCTTCTCCCCTCCTCTCCCCACTGTCTTTGCGCCTTCTGTTCTCAGCTACTCCCACAAGCACTTCTCCTCCCACCCTTCCCTCTGCTGTACTTTCTTTTCTCTCCGAAACTCCCCTTTTTCATGTTTGGCAGAAAGCTTTTGCATGCATTCTCTATTAGTCCCACTCTCTCTCTCTCTTTCTCTCTCTCTCTCTCTCTCTCTCTTTCTCTCTCTCTCTCTATCTCTCTCTCTCTCTCTCTCTCTCTCTCTGTAGACCACACAGTAAAATGGTCAACTCATACACTGTATCCATGTTAATCAGAACCACATTTCCTCCTCCACTTCGTTCTTTTCCTCTTCTCCAACTTAAATCCCTCCATTCACGGCCCGACCATTCCCCTCCTCCCCTTTCAGTAGTGGTAACACAAATCCGTAGGAAAGGGTAAAACTTATTTTTGGAAAGGAGTGCAAATTCCTCCTCCTCCTCCTCCTCCCATTGCTTCCTCTAAGTCAAGTAAGCTTTTCATTGACCCCATTGTAAATTGACTTTTAATGTGACATTACAGCAAGTAACACACCCTAAAATAACATTCTCCTCACCAGAAAAAACTTTCACTCTCGCTCGTACTGCGTTCAGCACAGTTTTTAACATATCGAAGGGAAGCAGCATCCTTTGTCATGCTTCCTTCATTATACTCTCTCTCTCATTAAGGGAGATGCTCATCCATTTTCTAATAAAACACACCCTGCCGAGCATTCTTGCAGCCCTCTCCTGAATGCCTCTTACGAAATAGCTCATCTGTCTATCAACGCACTGAACTGCCCCATTAAACCCACAAGAGCATCTCAGATAATGTTTTCATTTAAGGGCCCAGGGGGCTATCTCTCCTGCCTCTTGGTCCCTCCACACCCAAACCCTTGCCTTGAATCATACCGAGCTCAAATCAACATCTGTTCCAGTAACTGCTGTTATGTAACAGTTTTGGAAAGCATTTCCGAGGCCAATCCTCCTTCCAATCAAATAAAATGAGCATAGAGATGGACAGTGGTCCACTTAAATAACTGCAGCTGCTTTTATCATGACCTCCACTCCAGAGGCTTGACCAGCATGAAGAAGAGAATACAGACACAAGGAGAAGCTAGGGTGGGTTACAATTTTGTTGTGCAAAGAGACTATAAGAAGAGAATAAAAGTGTCAGGTTTTCAGACTTTAAAGGGCAAGCCCATTCAACATCAGTCAAAGTGCATACTAATAGCTTTTTATACTTGCAGAGCTATACCTCTTAAACATAACTCAAAATTATTTCAACATTAGACCAGAAGCTATTTCCAGTGACAGGATGATGGGTGGACTTGACACTGCAGTCAGTGTGGGTTCCTCAGCAGCACTGATGCGACAATTAAATCATGATAATGGCCCACCATATTTCCAGCCATCATCACCATCCCATGACGGTGTCATCAATAACTACAACACCATTATCCTCTGCCTGACAACAGCACCGAGCACAGGAGCTGCTGGAAATTAGGGTTGCTGTGATGGCATCTTATAATACTGAACCATGGAGCCTCACTCCACTTTACATATGCAGGAAAGTTTCTCACGTGAGTCTCCCTCTCTCTCTCTCACACACACACACACACGCGCGCGCGCACACACACGCGCGCACACACACACACACACACACACACACCACGTACACTTTCTCCTAGTTATTACAAGTGTGTTGTCGTACATTGTGTACCAAGGTCGCAGCTGCGTAGGTTGACTGATGTTGCTACTGTAGATATACAGTATGGGCAGTGGGGGTGTTATTACCGCACTGGAGCAACCTGGTTTACTGTGGACGTCAACAGGGGCTTCCTTCTAATGACTTTGCGCACCTCTGAAAACCACTAACGCCTGATGCTGTCGCACTTACAAATCATACACACATGCACGTGTTGTTGTTGTCGTCACTCCTATCTCCATAATGAAATATAGAACACATGTAAGCGTCCTAAAACATACGCAAATAAAAACTCAACATGGGAGTGGGGTTACGTAGCGCCAAAATGTACTTGCTAGTGGTGTTTGTGATGTGGCTTTAGTCCCCGAGCCACCTTTTTTTCCCCTCCTATCTGTCCTCTGCCAGCCCTTCTGCTGGTGTCAGCAACATGGAAATAAGAAATATCGCATGAACGAAGAACAGAGAGAGAAAAATACTCGGCAACAAGGGATAAAATTAGCGCAACGCGGATGCACAAGGTTCTCAGTAACCTACAGTGCTGTGAGCTCGCTGATGATGACAGGCCTGCACACATTAATACAGACTGCCATGAAAATCTGTAATAAGGCTACGTAGGCTACTTACCCGAGAGCGCGTCCCGGAGCCAACTGCGTTTAGGCAGGAGGTTAAGGTGTTGCTGTCCTGCTCTCCCCTTCGCACCAACAGCAATCGGTAGCTTTTTGGTGCATTAGATGTTGCTGTGATTACATAGCTAAGGCTAGCGAAGGTTAAAACATCACCTAAAACCGAGTTTCAGTCTCATCGGAGCGCGGAGCCTACTGTGCAACAACATTGGCGCGGGTGTTTTCATAATCATACAGTCGACAGATCTTCGTCGGCGCGTCTCCGCAGCTAGGTGGCGGACTGGTTACACTGGATCTTATTTTGCCCACTTCTCTCGGAGAAAGTTACATCGCTCCCAGCCAGTAATAATGTCTCAGATTGTGCTCATACAAGCTGTTAACGTGTCAGGATGACGGGGCTGAAGGGCTGCAGCAGCGTGTGTGCGGGGTTACAGGCTGTGACAGTGCAGCTGGGTTTGTGGATGTGCGGGAATGCAATTGCGTGGCCATTTTCATGGCCAGACGAGGAGATAAAACGGCGAACACAGCACAGGATCTCATTGCGGTTCATAATAGGCGATTGGGGAGGGCTATTTAGACGCTTAATAAAATGGCGACGACTTGTCTAAAGTAGCCTGCTGGTAGGATTTTGGGGAGCAGCTCAAAAGTTGTGGCGCTGTAATGTAATATGGGTTTCCGCTTACTCTAGTGGGAGAGGGAAGAAGGGCAGCTAGGCTGCGCTGAGCACTTATTCAAAAGTTAATGTGAGAGCTGTTTATCATGCATCAGTTAAATATTGATCCAAAACTACAAGCAATGTTTTCCCAGTTCATGCAGTGGGAATAACAAAAATATATAGCATACAACAAAACCTATTTATTTATATAGTCTACACATTTTAAATAAATGTTTTAGTACAAACATAAGAAGAATGTAATAAAAACTCACATTAGTAATAATAACGATGATAAAAATTACATTATTGTTGTTAATTATTTGTTGTTAAAGTGTTATTTAGTAGCCTATAGCAGTAGCGAGTAACACCATCATTTATGGAGGGTGAGGGGTCCCATGACAAATATGAGCTTTTGAACAGGCCCTCTGTTCATCCTGCTCAATGTGCATTGTGTACTCTAACCTCCAAATACCTATGGTAAGTGCACATGACAGAATACTCATGTACCCAGTAAACAACAGCCTAGTCTACCACTTTCCAAGGGTTTGCTGTATGTAGCCTACAATAGTTTTTGGTAATTAAACCATATACAGTAATGACAAGACAGAGCCTCAGAATGAGGTAATGATGCATGACTTGTGGTGCATATTCCAAAATTTGGAGAACAAATGAATAATTAATTAAATTACTACAAATGATACATATTGAACCTGGGGCCAGGGCGACAGGGGCTGTTGCCCACTTGGTATTCCGTCTTTGCCTAGACACATGATCCCATCAACTCTTTAGGGGGCCCCAGGGAACATTTGTTTGGGCCCCTATGGCTCACCCCAAACCCTCACCTCCCACCTCTTGTGCTTTGTGTGTATACACCCTGTCAACTATGAGTTCCCATCAAGTACAGTGTACACAGAGACCCTTGTTCTCCAGCATTGGAGGTACTGGTACTGGACCAAGGTTTTCGTTGTGTAAATCAGTTTGAGGTATTTTGATTAAACAACATGAACTGGGAGCACAATATACTGCCACTTTTGTGACACAATGCCAAAAAACATTATACCGTAAGAAAGAAAGGCTCTGCACACTGAGGTACAAAAAAGTCAAGCTTTATATTGTGATGAAAGTGAAGAAGGCTGAAGCATGCAGAGCCTTTCTTTCTCAACCTTAGTTGATATTATACTTAAGTGATGCATTTTCCAAAAATAATTTGCAATTAATCAAATTACATAAACAATTGACATATAGTGAACCTGGGCCTCTTAGAGTGCCATAGGGGCCTGAGGCTCTGGGGCAATTACCCTCTTTGACTGTTTGTTAATCCAACATGGTTATACATCTCATATAAAGTACATTATTTAAAAGATATTTCCATTTTGCTGTATTGTTTCTATTTCTGGTTGATGTTATATAAAAAACAATTGGGTAGTTTGATAAGAAAAATGGAACTGCATAGATGTTATCATGTGCATACAATGTGCAGAATGCAATTAATAAAATGTAGAAAAAGTCATTTTCAAATAGGAACATTATACTGAGCAAATTGAGGCTTAAGAAAATAGAAATAAGCGGATTGAAAGCAAGTATGTACGTACAGTGGAGTGATTAGTTAGTAGTTAAAAGCTGGATGTGGAATGTGGCATATGAAATATCAAACAAAATAGGACATGAAAATGAGGAACAAAATGAGGCTATTAACTTTTTTTTAAATATAGGCCTAAAAAGAGTGTGTGTTGTTAGCAGCTCTTAGAATTATGTAAGGAGGCCTACAAATACATTTATGCAGGTTTGTTTTTCATCAGGGCTTGCAACTTGTATTTCAGTCTCCATAGAGCCACTATACAGATCTATTGGTTAACTGAGATTATATAGGCCTAATTGAAAATACTATAATTGGTTTAAAATAGGCTACAAAAGTGGGTAAAATCTCCCATGAATCATGTCAAGAGTAATTGTATTGCTTTAAAAGAGCACTGCCCTGCTCTAAACACTAACAATTATGTATGGGACACATCCACAGTGTGTTTACAGCTGCCTAACGTCTAACTGCATTCATTATTATTACAGGTGAAATGTGTCAAAGTCTGACAAAACTCCATTTTCTTCAGTTGTTGTCGCCTGGCTCGCGCCTTCTCATTGGCTAAAAAGAATTGTGATGGCGTACGTCACTTCCTGTTCAAAGCTGCATGATGGCGGTGTCCATGGCAGCACTGGCACATTGACTTCGTCTGGAGTTGTGCAGTTCACCCTCTCCTTAAACTACTCTGGGGACATTTGTCAGTAGATGACCTTAAGCGGAACCATCGTCACTGAATATTTAATGAACTGAATCGCAGGTAAAGAGCTTACTTCGCTCAAATAGCTCCGCATTGCTAATATTGCATGTAACGTTACCTTAGCTACGTGCCTGCTGGGGACCACAGCTAGCTGTTAGCTAATTGTGCACACAAGGTTACACAGGGGCACGGATGTGTTTTTACACCTTAGCTATCGTTACTTGCTTCATTGGCGCTTGCGACTTCTGAAATATAACTTAAATTCCTGTCGTCCTCTATGTTTTAGATCATGGCGCTCCACAGACTGTCCTTCAGACTACGGCAAACGGTAAGATCACTGTTGGAGAAGCTGCAGATACATTACCTAGACAGTATATAAAGAATAGTCTTTCTTTCTTTTTTAGTGTGTGCATTACATGGTCCCAACATTTGTGGTATGTGGGCATTGGCAGTAGGTTAATTTACATGCCTACCAGTAAACTTATACAAACATGAATTACTGAGGTTGTTCAAATAGCTATTCATGAGTACGATAGCTTGTATCCTAGTTGGTTTACGGCATATACTTCCTAAAAAACTACCTTGTAGTTTTAGTTATTGTTATTACACTCGTTTAAAAAAACGTGTTTTAAAAAAATATTAAGCAAACCAAAATTCAGAACATGTACAATTCAGAGCAATGCTGTATGTCACCCTGACCAGAGCACAGAGGTATCTATGTGCTCAGTTAAGATTCAGCATCCAACCTTAGGTTTTAAACACTCGCTGCTTTCATTCAGTGCCAGAGGACAGAAAGCATCACCTGTGTGATGTTCTGTTCAGCGCAATATTCGGGTAAATCCTATCCTGTAAATGCCTGCCAGATATCCACGTATAGTCAACGTGACAGATGAATGTAGATTACAGTTCATGTTTACATACAAGCTGTTTGACTTTACTCAGTTTTTGCTGAAGGCTTGCCATCTGTGTATTACGTGGTTGTACTGTATAATTATTTTGTTAGGTTTATATCTGATGCTGTGTGTTTTGACACATATCAGTGTTCTGTTTTGGATTCTTTTTCTTTTGTCTCTGTATGTATTATAAATACTGTATTGTAAGCCAATGTGGGCTGGGCACCTTTGGAAGTATATAAACACTTGAATAAAAGTAATTCACTCTATTAAACTTTTGCAGGTAACGCATGTAAGGTCACTTCATACCAGTGGATGTGGGCAGCAGCAGGAGGCTGTGGTTGTGGAGTCAGAACCTGAGCCCTTCTCAGTTTTCAGAGCACAGGAGAATGATCCGGTAAGCAAATCTGACTTAACCAGTGCAAATGTTGTCATTGTGCCAACAGACAGGGGGAAAACACAGCACAGGTGCCTAGTTGCAGCAGGTTTGTATTTGTAGCAGCAAGTGTCTGTACATGTGTATGATTTCAGTTGGTGAGCTCACTGTTTGTCTCTTTCCAGGCACGTCAGTCAGAGAAATATATTGGACAGTATTACACCCTGCCCTCTGCACACGTCCGCACTCTGTTCCCTCACAGCCTCCCTTGGCGCTATCAACAACAGGTATGTGCTTATGTCAGTGACTTCATGCACATTATTTTAAACATACTCGCTCAAAGATAATATTTTGTGACTTGATCTATTTTTTTGGTAAAATGTACCATGAAGACAAATTGTCATGTACGGTTTTTAGGTGAAGACGTTTAACGAAGCCTGTATGATGGTGAGGCAGCCAGCTCTAGAGGTCATATCTTACCTGAAGAAAGCCGACTACAGCAAGCCTTCTCTGCGATATTTATTCTGTATCCTTTAAAACACATGCTCACACTCACAGTCAAACACACTGTTCTTCTCTTGATGCTTCTGAATAAACATGTTGTTAACCTTATCAAGTTGTTAAGATGGGTTGAAGGGCAGCGGGAAGACAATGTCTCTCTGTCACACAGTCCACTTCTGCTACACACAAGGATGGCTGGTGCTGCATGTTCCTGATGGTGAGATAAACACAAATCACACACACCAAGTGGCTGACTGTTACCACTGTACCGGACGTGAACTTCTGTGTTTTTTTTCTTTTTTATACTGCAGCTCACCTCTGGGTGAAAAACTGTAAAGAGCTGCTGCCCTCATCTTATAACACCTCTCGCTTTGATCAGCCGTTACAAGCCACTGACTGGTTACGCAACTTCCGAATCACCAATGAGCACTTCCTTTCAAAGGTAAGGATTTTTCCGCGGTGTGCCTTTTTTTTTAAACATCAGTCACCAAATTATATAATTTTATGGGCTGCAATTTTTCAATATGAATTTTATGGCTCTTGAGTACACATAGTCAAAATGAAGGCTTGTGGAGTATTACAAAATGTTTCACATTATTAACAAGCATGTAGGCATTTATAGACCATAAATGGGCCTTGACTGCATCTTCACAGCGGTTTAGGTCACATGCTGATATACATAAAGTGATTAAACTGCTTCATGACACTACCTGGATATACCAACAAGCACAGTGTCTTTGCATGGTGCAATAGCAATTTAACAGCATGTTATGGTTTGAAATTTGTTATTTGAGGGATATGTTTTAATATACTGTATTGAGGATGGAGCATCCTAAAGGGATAGCTATTTTAAACCAGCTCTGTGTCACCTTTGTGTGGCAGTGTGTAAATTAACTGTGTTTGGCTTTCCTCCATGGCGCCAGGGCACGGAGTGGAGCGTTTTTAGCGTTGTGTGAAAAAACACTGGACACCTGGGGTCCGTTTCAGGAAGGAGGTTTACCAAACTCTGAGTCTAACCCTGATCTCTGAGGTGATTTACCCTGAGATGGGAAACTGAGTTTTCAGTTCTAGAACAGCTGATTTGAGTTGGTTCAATCAACTCGGAGTAGGTTCACTCAGAGTTAAGCTCGTGCCCCTCCACAATACAAAGGCAGCATGAATGGAGCCATGATACTACGATTCACAACAACAGTAACTGCCGTTTGCAAAAAAACATAATGCGACACAAAGAATGTGCTGGGATGTAAGAGCATGTCCATGATGGGTGACGGATAAGGTTATGTAGGCTACATAACTGATAGACTGGGAAGAAAAACGATAGCGCTCAAATAGGAATTTATCTGGAGATGAAAATACATCTATAGTCGGGGCCTCAATATCATCTCCCGACGTATGTTTAACTAACAAAGTAATACAGCTTCTTCATCAAGGTGGATCGTCAACACAAGGCCATTTTTATAAAAAGTTTTATAGTCTGCCTAACGGTTAAAAAACCGACACTTTTTTTATTCATGCAGATAACAAACTGCACTAAAATGTGCCTGATACAGACTGAATGAATTAATGAGGAAATAAAGCGCGCTGTGTCAGAGGGAGGAGACTGAGAGAAACTCGAGGTTTATTGAAGAAAAGCTGCTCCCCACCAGGTTAGGTTCACAGGCTCAGTTACCGTAGTAACTGACTCTGAGGTTAAGTTACCTCTCTTCCTGAATGGGCTGGAGTTAACCCTCTCTCTCAGGTTTGATTAACCTCCCTTTCTGAAACAGAAAACCCAGAGTTTCCCTCATCTCAGCAGACTATCAAACTCAGAGTTTTCACTAAACCTGCTTTCTGAAACGAAATCCCCAGGTGCATGAATTAAAATGAGGACCAGGCCCCTATAAACATGGTCAGTGAAACTGTACTGTTTCTTTCCCAGATAAAGACAAAGCAGCGCTATGTGTGGACAAAGAGAGAGTTCACTGAGGAGGGAAGTCCACTAGGAGAGCTGGTGGATCAGGTGAGTTTTCTCACCTTTCATTTGTGTTCATTGGAGATGTGGTTTATCTCGCCCTCTGAGACATTTTCATCATTTTATTGTATTTTCTATCTGTTCCCTACTCATTCCTTTTTCTGCTCTACCGATTTCCCCACAGGGGATCATTAAAGTTTCATCTTTCACCTTGTCTTTGCTTAGCGGTGATCATTAGCCAATGAACTGAGCACGGGGATGGATCAGCACGATATTTTTGTAGTACACTTGCTGACAAAGGTGGAAAAAAAGCAGATTTATGTTCAGCCTGTACATTTTTCACCTCTTCCAATCAGTCATCTTGCTCTGTATGATTTGCTCCATAATAAGGAAACCGCTGAGACATAGCGCTGCCCTATTCACAAACTAATTGTGGTCACTACTGTGAGCTTGTTGTACACTGTAATTAGATCTGATTTTAATAGCCAGCCTTCTGACAGCACATTATTAGACAAAAAAATCAAAGCTGTTTCAAACCTCCTGCTCTGCATTGAACTGTTGGATGTTTACAGGCTCAATACTAAAGAAATGGGGCATGAAATTACTGTTTGCTCTGACACTTAGTTGCTCAGATTTTGACCCACAAAGTTATGTGTTGTTACTATGTTAAATCGAAGCAGCAGAACCAGAGATATTGTCTTCTTTTACTCCACACATCTAAACCTGGCACCTACGTTATCCAGGATGTAGTCTCACAATGCCAGACCTTTCTCCACAGCGTTTAAAGTTAACTCAAAGAAAACAGAAAGTGAGGGACATCTGGCGGCACGGGAACTATCCAATGACAGTATATAAAAATGGACCCAGTGACTCCGCTGTTTTTGACGGAGACAAGTGAAGTCTATTACCAGCACTTTTCCGGTGATGGTTGAGCGTTACTGAGCGTTACTGAGCGTTACTGCGCAGCTGCAAACTGAGCTTCGCGCCGTAGATGTGACGTGAGCAACGTGTCTGCAAGTTGGAAGTTTTCTGGTAGCTGTGGCAAGAGAAATCTCAATCATTCCCAATCTTGCAGAGACAGAGAGCGTAGGTATATGTAAGGAGATAACATAGGTACAGGCTAATTATTGCTAACTAAAATGCTAGTTAACATTATCATTTAAACTTAAACAGCTAATGTACGTCGAAACTGCCTGCGAGCTTCTCCTGTACTATACAGTAATTCCTCTACTACGCGACAGTAAGTCGCATGGTTATGACACAGGCGTTAGCCTATTTTTATAAAAACGTCTGCTACGGAGCCATAACGTGAGATACAAGGTAATGGAGCCTTTTATACATTGTCGTTAGGGATGCACCGATCCACATTTTTTCACTTCCGATCCGATCCCGATACCTGAATTTGGATATCGGCCGATACCGATACTATTCCGATACCAGAGCTGTGTTTGCTTTAATATTATTATTATCATTATTGTTGATTTTATATGATGCTGAAATAAACTCCTCTCAACGGGCAAGTATGATATGGACGTACGTATGCATGTATGTCCCAAAAGGCAACTTGAGGTAAGTATAAGGTCAGAAAAGGAAGTCAGAAAAACAGGAAAAATCTCATTCTGAAAACAGATATGCAACTGTAAGGGTTTCAAATTGACTGTCATGTCAATATGTATTACATTCCCAAAATGTCAAATACTTGAGTCTTGAAATATAAGAAAAGTGCAAGTGTAAAAATATCACACACACACACACACACACTCACACACACACACACACACACACTATCAATAAAACAGTGTGTGAACAGCGCAAATCAAGCACACTGGCTCTTGTAGCATCAACAAATCAACGTTTTAAAATGTCAAATATCTGAAATATAAGAAAAATGCAATAACTGTAAACATCTTACACACACATTTAGTTACACACACACACACACACACACACACACACACACCTCTGTTTTCACGGCTGCGCAGCGGCTGCTCTGAAACAGCGGCCGCCGGGAGACGATCCGCGGTCTCTGGGGGACGCAACAACGGGGAAATGAAACGCCACACGCTAGCGACAACACCGGGACCGACGGTTGGGAAAGTCCTGCTTTGTTTTTGCATGTTGCCGTCTTGCTCTGCGGTGTTTCCACTGTGAAGTATGTCCAAACAGCGGACACACAGGATAGCATTGAGCTAGCCACAATGCTGCTCAACGCTACAATCCTGCTAGCTGGCTGCAAACTGCGGAATGGATTTCCTGAGCGGGGCGTGTCTCATAACTCTGTGTCTCATTGAGCCGCGCCTCCGTTCAGGAAATCTTTTCCACAGTTTGCAGCCAACCAGCAGACCAGCCGGCACCGGCAAGAATCACTTTTGGAGCCATTTCAGCAGACAACGTTAAAGTGCAGACATGGCTCGTGGTATCGGAAATCTCTGCAGGTTGGATCGGGAAAATCCGATACCTGAATTTCGCTGGTATCGGTCCCGATACCGATACTGGATCGGATCGGCCCCATCCCTAATTGTCGTGTTTCTTTAGAAATAAACGATGGACAAATCAAGTCTTTAAACGCTTCAGATGTAAAGTTATTGGCTGTCAAAGTGACGCCAAAATGAATGGCAGTCAATGGGATGCTAACGGGGGGTGATGGATAGGGGTTAGCAAAATGGAGCCATCGCGGCTTCGCTCTGAGGAGAGAAGCCTGCCCCCTTGGAACTATCCTGCAAATGAACGGTCGTCAATATAGACTACCCACAATGCAACTCCACCGCCGACAGTTCAGTTGATGATTTGGGTGGGATATGTGAGTGGTGTCAAATGTATGAGCTGCTATATATTATACAGCCTTTTTCACAAGACCTGTAAACGGACCTGGATGTGTAAGATTGATGGAGATGACTTTAATTGCTTATAATTTCCCATCGTAAGACATTGTCATGCATCTGATGGTGTTTCTTTTGCCGTAGGGTATATCTCGTGTGAAGAGCAGCAGTGATGTGGTGGGGGCGGTGATGAAGGAGCTGAGGCTGCAGAGTGGGCAGCCAGAGTCCGACTTCCGCCTGGCCGTGGCTGTGGATGGTGTCAACGCCCTATGGGGAAGATCCACCATCAAGAAGGAGGATAAGAGTGCTGTGAGGAAACACATTCACAATCACGTCACGCCTCATGTTTGTCTTTATGCTTCTCTTTCAGTTTCCACTGATAAGACGTCTTACGTGTCTCTCTTTCTTACTGTTATCAGGTGGATCCGGAGGAGCTCACGTTGGTTTATAACCTGAAGAAGCTGATGACGAATGACTGGGTGAGAAGAACGCACTAAAGGCGATGACCACAGTTGCATGAGAACGTTAAATTTCAGTTTTTGTTACCATTAACATTTACTCTCTTTGTCTCAGACTGGAGGCGCCATCATCACCACTCTGTCTCAGACGGGGTCTCTCTACACTTCAAAATCTGCCTACTTGCCTCAAGAGCTGCTGGGAGAGGTCAGAGATAATTTTATTGTACTCTATAATCTGTAGACCTCGTGATTAGTATTTCCTTCTCTTTTCTAACTTCGATCTTTAGTAGGGAAATTGCAAACCTGGCCTCGAGACTGCATCACTCCCATCCTCAGGACTCATGTGCAGAAGTTGTTTTTTTCAGATTTAAGTAAATTGATAAACACAAGACATAATTTGCTGTAGCTTTTGGCTAGAATCTCAACATTTTGTTGTCTTTGAGCAACATAACAGCCAGTAAATTTAGTTGTATTGTCAGTATACAGATTACTTGTGACATTTGTCAACGAAGCGTTGCTAAACAGAAACCTAATCATTATTGAATCCTCAAATGTCAGTACTGTCACCATCCCATCTACCTTGTTCATTTCATTCCACGCTAAAGCTGTACCCGTTTGTAGTGTTCTACCAGTGGTTGTGTTGTTGCAGAGGGCGGGCTGTAATATTATTTATAGCGGTCGTATTTATCCAATGTCTGCATGTCATTAGATCAATTTCCTAATGGACCAGTAAATCCATCGTCACAGACCTCTTCCATTTATGCTGGACAACAATTGAACTATAAAACTAAAAGTAGGCTCATATAAAATTCTTGTCTCACCAAATAAAAAAAAATGTTGATGTTAAAATTGTAAATGGTAATCATTTAGACTTCTGTTTTGGACCACTGACCATGAGACTTAAACAGTGTACTAAAATATGCATTATTACGCATAACTTCTCTCTGTGCATTTAAATTATACAATTATGAATATCTCTATTTGTTTGAATATTATAACATGGCCCGTGTTGCATTAGATATGAGAATATGCTTGTCTGTATTTTGCGATTAATATGTGAGCTAGTACTTTATTTAATCTAAATGGTGTTTTTGTTATCTGAACATGCTGTTTAAAGACGGGTTTGATGTGCAGCATGTTGACTTCCTGTCTGTTTTGCTGATCAGAGGGGGTTTGACAGCATGGACCCGTTCATCCCGGTGTCGGTGCCCAACTACAGCGAGAAGGAGTTTGAGAGCTGTTACCTCTACTTTATGGACCGCCAGTGGCTGCAGCATCCACAAAGTGAGTGATGACGCTGCTTTTCTTTTTCTTTTTTTAAAGTCATTCAAGCTGTTTTAGTAACTTAAAATTGTTCTTTTTCCCTCGTCAGGTCGAACAGAGGAAGGAAAGAAAGAACTCATCTTTTTAAGCAACAGAAATCCATCAATGTTGGACAGAATTTGTGCCTTCCTATGAAATTAGAAGAAGACACAAATCCCACACACACACTTACAAATATCAGTGTCCTAGAAATACATAAATATACAAATGTCCATGTCTATAATATCTGTAAATTATGATGCATGAGTGTTACTTTGATAATAAAATGTTAAATGAAGTAAAAACAGAATTTGTGTCGTTTGTGTTTTAGATCATTATTGTACATCAGTTAAAATCCACTGTAAATAACTTCTTTGTTTTAAACCCATATTTGAGAGGTGCCATGTTTTAGTTTATTCATTCATCCTTTATGTAGCCTGGATGGTCCCTCTGAGATAGTTCTCTTCCTCCAGGGACTCCTGCAGACAGCAGCACAAGTAGTTTCACATACAAAAAAAAAGTAAAATCACGTTACAACCATAGACAGTATATAACACATTCCATAGTACAAGAAGAGAGTCATACAGGCCATACCAGCAGCGACATCCATAACACGTTCCAGTCAGGTCAAGGATTATGCGAAACGGCAACATGTTTCCTTCAGGGCAGCTTGTCAAATAACCTTTAAATGTGTTCAAAGAAGGGAGTACTTTTAAGATAATGATAATTTGCAGCTCATTTCACGAATAGGGTGCATAAATGGACAAAGCAGTGTTACAAAGCTCTGAGTACACCCTGGGGGACCTGTAAAAAAAAAAAAAAAAAATCCGATTTGTAGATTGAAAACCTAAAAGGCAGTTCCTTTATTGTTTTAGCTTTATGGCGCAGCGCCACCAGGCGGCGGTCCAGATTATTGCACTGTTCACGTGATAGTTCTCCAAAATCACATGACCGTGACTGGCCAAAAGTCGGATCGCCAAAACAAACGTGAAGTGGCCCGAAGAGGAGACGCTGGTATGGCAGATTGGACAAAGTTAAGCTGACGGTGGAGTGTGAATATTTTTAAATGAACCCGCGGGACATGCCAGAGTTTGTATCAGGATCCTCTGAGGTGAGATAATCTTCTTAAGTGCTCTGAATTACATGTACAAACAATTGTGTGTGTCAGCTAAATGAAAGGAGCAGTTGGGTCTTTGTTAACTTGTATTTTACTGTGCTGCCTGAGTCTGATTCAACCCGTGTTTCATCGAATTTGAACTCTGTAGCCTAATTTCTATAATTCTTTGTTTCTAGATAAAATGGCGTTGTTATTGCCATCATCTGTTCTTTTGGCACTTGTTTTCCTCACAGCTGAATTGACCCTCTCTACAGGTAACAACACAGATTGCAATTGTCCCAATGCTTGTATACTCTTGCATGTAAAGTTAATCATACGTAACTTCTGTTCACCAATACAGACAGAAAAACGTGTTTCCATGACTTATTCTCCTTCCAGGAAGCAAAACATGTGTTGCCAGAAACTTTGGCCATGACTCAGTGGTGTGTGAGTGTAATTCAACCTACTGTGACAGTGTTGGATCAGTCACCTTGCCCCCACTGGGCCAGTACTCCTCCTACCTGACCAGCATGGCTGGCAACAGACTGGAGGCGGGCCGGGGTCAGGTCCAGGTGAACAGCACCGGCGCAGGTGAGTGATGATGTGGGCTTCTGCTGGGAGGTCTGTGACGCTGGAGCATCTCTCTCATCTCTTTATGTGTCTCTTTCAGGGCTCAGGTTGACTATCGTTCCCCACCAGAAGTACCAAAAGATCAAGGGATTCGGTGGAGCTATGACAGACGCAGCAGCTGTTAACATCCTGTCTCTTTCTGCTGGTGCACAGGACCAGCTGCTGCGACAGTACTTTTCCCCTGATGGTACGCTCAGTAAAAGGAACCATTCGAAAAAGCCCACTGTGCAATAGTAGGGCAATAGCTTGGAAAAGTATAAATTCCAGGAATATATCAATATTTGTTTGTGTATTTTACATGTAAAAACACAGCAACTAGGGTTTTTCAAACAGCAACCGTTGTCCTGCTTCAACATATTGAAAAATAAAATAACACGCGTTCTGTGAGAGGTGTCTATATGTGTAGGTTAGTTTGTTTCCCCCAATGATAGAATCATCAGCAGCATCCATGTCGTGCATAAGGATAAGAATAATTTGGACAACAGAAATGTGTAAAGAAAATAACACAATAGCAGTACAAAAATCTAGATACATATTGTGATCAACTGTTTTTATTGATTATTATGCGCACGTAGCAAAAAGGAAACGCAGATAGACTGTCATAAAAATGAGACAAAGCTCGCCAAATGATGATATTGATTCATCGCCCAGCCTCATTCGTTATTGATGCTGTGTCTGTGGCAGGTATTGGCTACAGCGTGGTGCGTGTCCCCATGGCCAGCTGTGACTTCTCCACCCGTCTGTACACGTATGCTGACACACCTGGAGACTACAACCTGGACAATTTCACACTGGCCCCCGAGGACATCAACATGAAGGTCTCTCTCTTCTCCGACTCTGAGACATACACATGTCCATCACTCCATAACTCTAAGCTCTCCTCCTCCTCTTCTTCCTCTTAGATCCCTCTCCTGCAGCGTGCTCAGGCCTTGTCTCCTCGCCCCCTGTCTCTGCTGGCCAGTGCCTGGAGTGCCCCCGCCTGGATGAAAACTAACGGTGCTCTCATAGGAAAGGGCTCCCTGAAGGGCCAGCCTGGGGGCAAGGAGCACAAAACCTGGGCTCAGTACTACATCAGGTGACATTTGGGGCTTTACCTTAATGCAGAGATCTTCAACAGGGTGTCCGGGAACCCTAGGGGCTCTTCAGAGTTACTGTAGGGGGGCCGCCAAATTATGGTATAATAATTTGTATAATGTTTTGTCTCTAAGGTAGCCATCCACAGATACAGTTAATCCTAAGGATTCACTCTGCCACATGTATGCTAACATAACATTAAAACATGATTTATAAAATCATGGCAACAATTTTTACTGTATTAGCTTAGTATTCTATGTACTGAAAAGGTATGTAAAACCCACACGTTATTTTAGGCACAGTTTAATATTCAACTTCATTTTTATACAATATATGTAGTAGGGGATCCCTGATCCGTCTCTCTGAGTTAAGGGGTCCTTGGCTTAAAAAAACATTGAAGACCCCTGCCTTAATACAATGTCAAATACAAGGGGAACTTATTCTGATCATCGCTTTTTTTCTTTTCTCTCAGGTTCCTTGAGGAATATGCTAAATATAACTTGACCTTCTGGGCTTTGACAACAGGGAATGAGCCCTCTGCAGGACAGATGACAAACTACAGGTCTCTTCTCACATTATATTACAAAGAATTAACCATCACCGTGGCTCCTAAATTTCACAACAGACTAAGAAGTATCTTACTGCAGTTTCCAGGCTCTTGGCTTCACTCCTGAGGAGCAGAGGGACTGGGTGGCTCTGGACCTGGGCCCTGCCCTGCACGCTTCTTCACACCCACGCACACACGTCCTCATACTGGATGACAGCCGCCTGCTGCTGCCTCACTGGGCTAAAGTGGTGAGTCCAAGGACGGAGAAATAAGTCATGGTAAACTTTGTTATACCTAAGACTTCTCTGGTGGTGCAGGCAAGAAATGAGGAATTTCAACATAAAATGAAAAAGTATATGAAAAGAAAATAGATTGACCACTAAAATATCTTAACATGCTAACTTAAGATATAATGTATGATTCAATACAAGCTGCATTCAACACAATGAAGGAGATAGATTTAGATGCTGGGGGAAAGCTAAAATAAGTGTAGTTAGCTGCCATTCACTCTGTAGTGAAGCAGGTGCAGGAATAAAGGACTTTTTATATCTTTCAGTCTCACATCTTTATCCTCTGGAGGAAAGAGTATAACATTAGTAATGTATGAGATTGGAATCAACTGGAAGAAAGGAGTTTGTTTTGTGTAGTAGCCGAGATAGGTTTTTGTTTTTCATAAAGAAGCTCCCAAACCACGCCAGGGACAGACATGACGGAGTCAAGGACAAGATCAAACAAGGCTCTGGTTCACCAAGTCCCATGGCATGAAAATTTCACTTTATGAGGTTTGTTAACATTAATATGAGTTCCCCCAGCCTGCCTATGGTCCCCCATTGGCTAGAAATGGTGATAGGTGTAAACCGAGCCCTGGGTATCCTGCTCTGCCTTTGAGAAAATGAAAGCTCAGATGGGCCAATCTGGAATCTTCCCTTTATGAGGTCATAAGGGGAACGGTTACCTCCCTTTTCTCTGCTTTGCCCACCCAGAGAATTTGGCCCGCCAATGAGAAAGAGAGACATCATGGCTTGCAAACGAGTCAAGCATGGCAGTTGGTCAAGGCCACACCCCCACCCTTCATCTTGCCCCCCCCCTCCCTCATACATAAAATGTAGGAATGGAATAACCAATTAAAAATGATTTAAGTTAATTTAGGTTTTTGCTAAAATGAACACTTGCCCCATGAGTTCCCTGGCTAATGTAACTAGCAGTAATGACAGTGTTTACTACAGGTCTGATGGAGCTGAACAGAACAGCCTCCTGTGCCCACATTCTAGAAGACAATTAGTAAATTATTAATTAGTAAATTACTTTGTAATACCATGCAAGGCCTTTTTTGTTGAAGAAACTTAATGCAATGCTTTTTTATTACTTTTCAGTACCTTTTTTCCCCTTCTCCCTCCAGGTCCTAAATGACATTCATGCAGGAAGGTACATTCATGGCGTTGCAGTTCACTGGTACATGGACAGCCTTGTCCCGGCAGAGTTAAGCCTGGGAGTCACCCATCATCTCTACCCAGAGTATTACCTGTTTGGCACAGAGGCCTGCTCTGGCTGGAGCCCATTAGACAGAGGGGTGAAGCTGGGTAGCTGGGACAGGGCTGAACAGTACGCACATGATATTATAGAGGTACGTTTTTTTGCACGAGGCTTGTTCAGTCAGATCCACTGTGACACATGGGAGATTTGACAAGCTCTGAGCTGTTCGTGAAAGGTGAATCACCTCCCTCGATGCTGCAGTGCAGGTTTACAAGTTGCACTGTGCTGCACACACTATTCAGAAATTGCCTGCAGGCCATCAAAGCAAGCTAGAACTGGTGTTTTGTTTCTTCTTTCTTCACACACTCTCTCTCTCAAATGAAATTGGACTCCACCCATTCTATCTATTTTGCATGGGTGCATTCAGACTGTAGACATCTTAAGAATCAGGAGGGATTTGTTTATGTAGATGTGCTGTCCTTGTGACATTAAACAAAACACCAGGCACTGGTCCAGTGGATTCATTTAAACAAAACAACCCCTCTTACTACAAAGTTACAAAGCACAGACTGGATACCAAACTGTGGGTGTTTTCTCCCTGGCAGGACTTAAATCATTATGTGGTGGGGTGGACTGACTGGAATCTGGCGTTGGACCAGACTGGTGGGCCAAACTGGGTTAAAAACTTTGTGGACAGC
The DNA here is from genome assembly GCA_023631565.1 of Gymnocephalus cernua. Taxonomy (NCBI): domain Eukaryota; kingdom Metazoa; phylum Chordata; class Actinopteri; order Perciformes; family Percidae; genus Gymnocephalus; species Gymnocephalus cernua. The sequence continues at coordinate 29,477,118 of CM042429.1, forward strand.
CCTGTTATAGTGGATGCACTGCGTGATGTCTTCTACAAGCAGCCACACTTCTACAGCATGGCCCACTTCAGGTAGAAAACTGGCTCTCACATGATCTTTGTCCACACTGTTCTTTTTGTACCTGTTGCATCATTACATGGAGGTAGTCTAATGAAATCCACACAAATCACCCTTTTCCACAGCAAGTTCCTGTGGGAAGGGTCTCAGAGAGTGGGTGTGACCGCCAGTCGGGATACAGACCTGGAATACTCTGCCTTCATCAGACCAGATGGCTCAGTAGTGCTTATCATACTCAACAGGTACGTGAAATGTGTTTTTTTTTTTGCGCAAATAACAGGAAATGTATTCTACTACATTGTGTGTTTGTGTTTGGTAGGTCACCATCAATGATCCAGTTTGAGGTATGGCATCCCGCTGTGGGCTACATCGCCTCCACTGCACCGGCTTATTCATTGCTCACCCTTGCTTGGAACACACACTGATCGTTAATACAAATTCACATTTGTTCCACCATCAATAATTTTTCTATGCACATTCCAAAATGCCACAAAAAGTAACTGTTTCCTGTTGGAACCTTCTCATTACCAAAGTGGTTACTTTCAGTGATTTGTCGGTATTGAGCCACTCAAGACGCACATTTTCTAATTACCGGTGCAAGATTAATTTATTTTTAAATTCTGTGCTTTTATGCGCAGCTTAAGTGGTCATTTTATTTTATTTTTGGTCACTTTATGTATTTTGTTAACCTCAGCAAATGAAAAAAAGAATAACCTTACCTCATTTGATCTTCATTCAAAAGCCTAAAATGCTTTTTTTATGCACTGATTCCTATCAGGAATGGTACCTTAAAGTAATGAATGTATCGGTTCACCAGAATGACCTGTACCGAAGCGTAACTGGTGCCTTGATTTCCCGCTAATGATGAAGTGTCCTTACACCATCTCATCAAGAAATCATATAATTCATGTACAGAAATTAAAATGTCTTCTGCTGTTGCTATTTAATTTCAAATAAAGTGCATTTTGTTTCAAAATATTCCATGTTTTGAGTATCTTTGGGTGCAGAGAGAATTTATAATCTAATCTGGTTGTGAACAATGTAAATTCAACTGACAATTTTTTGTCAATTTATTAATACATCATAGACATGTTTTCATATATATAATATACAGTTTAATAACCAGGTATTTCACATTTGTCTCCATTCTCAATGTTTTTTTTTGTTTTGTTCCTTTGCAAACCATAAGTTGACTAAAATTATTTACATAAAAAAAAGTGATAAAAAAAGTGAAACAAAAGACGGTCATAAACAGAGGAATAAAACGACAGAGGGATGCCATCTGTTTATAATATATACACCAGGAAGAATATGTTTAAATCTCAATTATTAGTTGGCCAATTTTGTTCCCTTACCTTGGTGTGATATTTGTTTCCCCCAAAAGGTGTAAGGAATCCCTTGCTTTCATTCAATGTCACAGCTTTCATTTGAGGCCATTAAACAGCAGCGACTCAACATGATTCCTATAAAATACTCTGTTGTGTTCTGTTTTTGAAGTACATTACGGAGGGTGGATGCATTAACATGAACACCTTTACAATGCAATCTAATAAAACACCACCAGAATAAATAACCAGAATTCAATCAAGCTCTTCCTGGCAAAATCCCAAAAGAAAAACGGTATTATACCCTTCATAAACATAACATTTATTGCAGGGCTATAGGTGTTCATGTTGTTAGGTCCAGCCCCTGTAAATGCCAAGAGTGAAAGTGACCCCTACAGTATTCCCATTTGCTGAACATGGCTCAGTTGTATGATTTAGTTAATTTTCCGATGAGTAAAGAGGGCATGGTATATAATATAAAGTCTGGCATTTGCCCGCAATAGTGTATTGCAGCAGTGCATTTCAAGAAAAGGCGTTTGCTTGAGAGGTGGAAGTAGAGAAGACATGGGCTTGATCATCATCAATCTAGGCTGGTTTGTTATGAGGCAAAAAAAACAGAAGAAGAGATCTTGCAGACCTCAACCGACTGTTAAGACGTCTGTATGGGTATTTGTATACGTGGTTGAGGAGAAAGGCATTAAAATAGAAAATGAAAAATACAAAAAATATCAGACCGAGATGATTATGACTGCAATAGGGATGAAAAGAGGAAAGTGAGAAGCAATTTGTCTTCTCGGTGTGTTGTTGTGGATGTAGGCGAGGAGAACCGAGGGATGAGACAGGTGGGTGTCTCAGAAGGACCATCTCTCCTGTGTGCGGGGGTCCATGGAGAGGGTGGGGGACTCTGATGGGGGCTGGCTGCTGCTGTCTTCTCCGTTCAAACTCTTCCTACACACTGGACATGTGTCATGCTGTGTGGCCACATAACAGAAAATAGAGAACATTAGCTTTGGGCAGTTTTCTCACAGGTGCACTCCTTATTTTAGTCACATTGACACGATGCCCAGGCTGTTCTTTGACTTTGAATGCCAGGATCTTTCTGTCTCGTCGTAAGTCAAATATACCTCAGCAAAATTTCCGACTGCTAATGTTAAATGATTGGTAGGGTAGGGCAATTTCAGCCCGAGCAATCTAATCCTCCAATTTAGCATTGAACAATGTATTGTTGATTTTAATTTGGCATTCCTTTAAGGCAATTCTACGGGTAAGGCTGGCCATATTCTATATATTTTTGCATCCAAAAAATCTCATAAAAGGACCAAAACCAACAAGGATTGATCCAACTAACAAGTATTTCCTGCCAAAGTCTGATACAGCTTAAGCGTGACTTATGGTCCTGTGGAGGCTCCACGCAGAGCTTTCGGCATAGCCTACGTAAGTGGCCTGATGTTTATACTTGTGCGTTGGTGTGTGTGCGGTGATCTCTTAATAGCAGAGACGGTATGTGTGTGTGCGTGGTGAGTGTGTGGTAGAGCAAGTGAGAGAGTGACAGCGAGTAGCTTCGGAGCGAGTACCAACTCTAGAGTCATGGTGAGGGAAACAAAGTGTCTCCCCTGTGATTTTTGACCACGGTCAGAAATCTGTAGCAGGGAAAGTTAACCCTCTCCTTGATTTCAAGTTGTTTATGGAGACGGAGAACCAAGAAATGAGTCGGGGGGGGGGGGGGGGGAATGCAACGCTACCTAGCCACGGGAGGTGCACATCAGGCTACGACGCAGGGTCCAGTGTTTGGTCCGTGTCTCCATGTACCTACGTACGTAGCCACGGCGTAGATTTAACGCAGAAGCATGAATCACGCTTTATTCTTCTGTGCCATTAACCTCCATTGTTGTCCGAAAACTATTAAGAGTTGTGTTCAAATTTCCTTGAGGTCTTAATATCCGCAATATCTCAAATACAGTATCACATATCATTAAGGATATCTTTTGTGAGTTTATGAGCTCTGTTATGACTCACCATTTCCAGCCATGGTACTATACAGTCTGAATGAAAGAAGTGGTTACAGGGTAGCTGTCTGACCGGCTCTCCCACTGCGAAGTCCTCTTTGCACACCGGACATTCCATACAGCAGTCTACAGGAGAGAAGATAGAAATGTTTTATCAATAACCCTGTGGTTTCTGGTGTTACTTATCAGTCACTTGCTAACGACTTACATGTGTTGAGGGAACGTGCAACAGATCACTAATACCAAAACTATGTTTGCATCGTAAAGTTTCTTAGCAAGCAAGCTACCAAGCATGGTTTTTACTAATTACTAAAAACAATTATACACAAAGATAAAGGCCTGACGCCTCAAGGCCTGGAGGAAAAAAAAAAAAAAAAAGGCACGTGAATCGTAATTTCTCCGAAGAAGTCAGCTATGAACAGCCCTGCAAAAGCTGGGCTGCATAACTAACCACACAGTTACAGCTGAGTGGTAAAATAGGACAGCACACACACACACAGAAGAGGAAGTCAAAAAGAACAGATCCACAAGGACTTGGAAGAACTAAAGGGGAGGTGAAAGACCAGCATGCAGAAGCACGTTATCTAAAAGTAATTTATGGAACACGTTGTTGATATGCTCAAGGTTAATGGACATTTGGTCCCAGACAGACACAGTTTCAGGGGCTTCTTTTGTATATATTATATATAAACACAAGTGTCTTTTCATGTTTTATCTAAACAAATAAGCATGTATTTACATAATGACAGATGTGTTATTATTAGCTCTCTTTTTTTTTAACGGAGGAGATTTTATACGGAGAGGATTATACAAGGACACATCCTTTGTGTATGCATATATAAGCCAGACGTTTCTAAGAACTTAGTGATGCTTATGCATTCAAACTTAATAATAGATACACAAACAGCTAGTCCAACCGAAGGTGGACACTTAGCTAACTGTTATTGCATACAGAGGATCAGACTGACAGCTCCAGCCACATCAATGAGCAATATTGCAATTTGTACTTCAGGGACGTGACAAGAGAATTGTGGTGAGATTGAGTGAGACAAACGGGGAAACAAGAAATTACTGACCTGCTTGTTCCTGAGAAATATTGACAGTAGGGAGAGAAGAGATCTTCTCTTTCTCTGCTGGAGGAGGTCCTGTGTTCTCCAACTGACCTAGTAACTACACACACAAACAAAATCGTAAACTGTAGAGAAATTAAAAGGTGGCATGGACACAAAGTTGGAGTTAAGTTCTATTAAGTGTGGTTTACCTGTGTTATCACGGCGTCTAACCCTCCCTGACCCCAGGCGTAATCCCCTGGGTTAGAGTGCAGCATCCCCGTCCTGAGAGAGACACAGACACCACAAGCTGATAAGAAATAGTGCTTGCACTTTGACGCTAGCACTTAACAACACTGTGATAGTACTGTAATGTCATCCTACCATGAGAGGGGAGGTGAGCCAGGGACTCCGGAGTTGGCAAAGAGGCCAGCGAGAAACTGTTGTACAATCCTGAGACACAGAGAAAAAAAATATACAACCGTTAATGTCATCACCATAAATAAGAACAGTGAGGCTTTTAAGAGCATACATAGCACTGTCATTGTTATGAGTGGGAGTATGCAAGGCAGAAAAGAGAGCCAAGAGAGACTGGAAGACTGAAGCTGAACTGGTCAGTTACTCACCCCTCCACAGCAGGCGAGCGGTCTGGTCTACTGCTGCCTCTGGACCTGTATCTCCTCTGGCTGTGCAGGCGAGGGGGACGCCCTGGTCCCCAGTGTTCCCCAGTTCCTAGTAGACCCCCCATAGGTCCCCCTAGGCCTGCTGGGACTGACCCCCCGATCGGTCCCCCTCCGAACCCCCCCAGGTCACTGAGACTCCCCAAGCGCCCTCCAGGGAGCCGAGGTTCTGAGTCAGGTGTGTCACTGTCTGTTGTAAATGGCCGCTCCAGTAACAAGAGGTGCCATAGCTACAGGGATGGTGGGATTGGACAGGGGAAGAGACAGGTATGGGTATGGAAAAGATTTTCAGGCAGAAAGTGGGATTAAGCATAGGAAAACACAGCAGCACAGTGGGAAAAGAGAGGAAGCCAACATACAATTGTAAAACAAAGGACAGGTGCCAACAGAAAGGTGAGAAGAGGGCAGGGAAAAGAAAAAGACAACGTTAATCAACACACATTAAATGACAGCAACAAATCCTCTTTGCCCCTTTTCCCCACCCTATTCTCCCCGAAATCCCTTAGGTCAGCTTGTACCTCTGCAAATTGTGTGGCTGCATCATCTATCCCATTGGCGCCACCCTCTAGGAGACTGAGGGAAACAGCGCACAAGGGGACAAAAGACACATTATTAGCAAACGTCCACTGAACCCTATACACATGTTCAGGTTTAGTGCTAGCCTGGGACAAAACTGCATGGTAAGCCTACAAGCTTCTGAAGTGCAACATGTGGGTACTTGTAAATAAGAATAAAAACACTGCCCATGTACTGTTCCAGACTAACACTAAAAGGCCTTAACATCTCATGCTGTCTGGAGAAGAGAGGCAGATATGTACCTGGAGTCTTCTGTTACTTCCTCTATGAACCCTGAGTCACATCTTGGACAGATATACTCCTGGAAAGAATCACAACAAAGACTGAGTTCCACAGGCAGCACACTGGTTTAAAAAAATAAAATGCTTATTATAATTTCTTAGAAACCAAGATGACATATTCAAATGTATTGTTTGAGTTTGACCAACAGTCCACAACCCAAAGATATTCAGTTGACAATTATATAAAGCAGAGAGAAGCAGCAAATTCTCACCTCGGAGAAACCCAAACTGTTTTTTATTATTTCTGCTTTAAAAAATAACAAATTATTTATTATCAAAGTAGTCGCAGATTATTGATGGATTATTTACATAATTGTTGTCAGCTCTACTTTAGTAAAATCATGTCTATGTGATGATAGGATCAAATTGTTTTATGATTGTGTAATCCAAATTAATAATTACAAGAAAATAGCAGTTTAAAGAAAAAATACAATGAAAACAATAATGGTTACGGTTTTCATTTTACACGTGAAAGGTTTTGTCTGATATGATCCATAAGAAATGAACACAGTTGGATTTTAATCCAGCTTCGTTCATTGTAATGCCATATTGTGATATATTGATATCTGGAAAATATCCTTCTTTATTCTAACGCTGAGCCTTTGAAGGGATTTATAAGAACATTGCAAAGATCTGGTGACTGGGTGGTAAAAAAAACAAGACTTTATCAGTTTGTCTTTGCAAGGATAATACCAGTCAGATTTGTACGACGGACGTTTTATGAATGTAGCCTTGGAGGTAGAACTGGTCTGCCAACCACACCTAACTGGAGTGTTATAGAAACCACTGCAATAGAATAAAGAAATACTAGTGCCAATTTGTACTACTGTATGTTATCCCCCTCCGTGTAAAACAGGGTTTCTCAACCACTGGAACAGGATTGAAGTGAGGCAATTTAATATACAGACTGGACTACAAGAGATTCAACTGATATGTTTGTTTCATAACATAGTTTGATGAAAAAAGTAGGTCAAAAAATATATTATATTACATATATTATTTTCTATTTGGAGCTCACTGGGTGCTTGTGACAACAAGAGTACAAATGAATACCATGCTCACATTACAAGTAATACAGGGTGTTAACTACAAAGCTGTAGGGATCTAAAACTATGGTCATGTTCAGAATTGGTTGATAAACCATGCAGTAAACAAAAACTGTTTACGTGAGTTGGGTGTCATAGACAGGTTATCATATCTGCGTTGTAGGGCTGCAACTAACGATTATTTTCATAGTCGATTAATCTGTTGAATATTTTCTCGATTAGTTGTTTTGTCTATAAAATGGTGAAATATGTGGATCAGTTTTTCCCAAAAGCCCAAGATGACGTCCTCAAATGTCTTGTTTTGTCCACAACTCAAAGATATTCAGTTTACTGTCACAGAGGAAAAAATAAACTAGAACATATTCACATTTAAGAAGCTGGAATCCAAGATTTTTTTACTTTTGTCTTAAAAAATGACTCAAACCGACTAATCTACTGTGTTGCATAAATGGATACATGACTGATAGATGGTCTTTGGGATATACTGTAGTAGTGTGTGGGTGTTGCAGTCAGTTGGCTCAATGAAGACATGCCACAGGATTGAGTGTGTCTGAGACAAGCAGGCCAGTTTAGAGTCAGTGACAGGGCAGGCTGGAATTACCCTCAACCCTATCATAAAAAAGGATTCAGCTGACAACAGCATAATCTGGTGGACTGATGTACTGATACAATGAGACACAATGTAATATACAATCACTGGCTAGTTTATTAGGTAGCCTACTTTTTGTCCACCTCAAGTATATCAATCAAGCATAAATACTATTAGGGCAGCAGCTAACACTTTCATTTTCAGTTAAACTACAAATAATGTTATCCTTTAATTGATACATTGTTTGGTCAATATAATAATGAAATAGTCAAAATGCCCATCACAATTTCCTAAAATACAAGTTGACGTCTTAAGATAGCTTGTGTTGTTTTTTTCTTTTCTTTAAAAAACAGCAAATCTTCACATTTGAGCTCTGGGAACAAGAATAATTATGCCATATTTGCTAAATAATGACTTACACAACTGATAGGTTGCGAAACTGGTTAGCGATTAATTTCTGTCAATCGACTAATCTATTAATCAAGTTAATCACTTCAGCTCTCAGTTTAATGTAATAAAAGTGCACATCACTACAAACAACATCTTCCAAAATTGCCAATTATTTGAATTAACACCTCTCTTAAACAGTTTTATCAAAACCATTATAACCTTCATGAACCTAGGATTTAGTACTAGGCTGCTGTATTAGACCGCATTAGTTTAGCTATAGGTGTACCTATTAAACTGGCTACTGAGTGTAAATAAGAAACCCTCACAACTGTCTAGGACGTAGAACATAGAAGCTGTATATAACCTGAGGTTAGTAAAAGTCTGGAAAGTTGTGGGCCATGTCAGCGTCTTTACACTTTAAAATTGAAACTAAAACGAGATGTTTATGTTCCTGAAAATCCCCAAATCGTCCGGTCAAGTGCGTGTGTTATTAGAAACCATACTGAAAACGAAAATAGCCCAATATCAAACAACTAATGTTAATATTGTCTATAAAATTAAATAACAAGGTAATAACATAGACCTTCTCTCGGCTGTTGTGTTGTTTTGTGCAAAACTGAATATCCCCAAGCTGCCAAGTCAAAGCAAGCCGTCCAGCACAGTGCTTTGACAACCATGTCTTTAACATGCAAGCCTAACAAAACCTTGATATTTGCTTTAGATGCCATATTTTTGACAAAGATATTTGCGAGTGTCGCGAGTTTATTTAGAGTTAACAACAACAAACGCCGCTAAGTGCTAACTAGCTAGCTAGTGTTGAGCTGTAGCAACCAAGCGAAACAAACGGTATTTCAGAGAAAGGTTGACTTGTCAACCACACATTTTATATAAGAGAGTACGATAGACAAAGATAGAAAAGCATCTGACTTACCGGGAGTTTGGGGTTTACTTCTCCCTTACAACAGTGACAGAAAAACCGATGCGGTGGAACAGCCGCAGCCTCCGCCATCTTCCCCAGACCAGCACAAACACTGACGTCGGTCCTCCACAAACTGGAGACAGCTGTCCGCCTCCAGCCCGGCATGCACCGCGGCACCGCTGGGCAAATCTAATCGAAGAGCGGAAGTGTGTTCATGTGTTGTCAACGAGAAGCCGCATGCGTTTAGTTGACAGTCTGTGGGATGCTTAAAAGCAAGGATTGCCTCTGTCTACAAACTCGTCTGTCGAAAAGGTTTGTGAAAAATAACGAAGGAGGAGACTTTTCTGATCACATATTGTTGAAGTGTAGCCAGTATGCAAAGTGTGTGACCTGTCTGCGCAGTTCACTTACCTAGCTATGCGGCTGTTAAAATAAGCTTACTACTTTTGAACCAACGTTAGTCAAGCTATTTATTGCGCGCGCGCAAGTGCATTCGTACAGTGTGCGGCAATACCTAGCCTTTTGCTAATATTGTTCTTATGTATGGTAAATTGACATTTATATTTCTACACTGCCAAGCATACGTTTCTGTCCAGTATATTTCAGCATTTTTGCAGTGTACTTATAAATACACTAAATTAAGAATTATAAGTAAGGATTTGTAAAAATTAACTATAACATAAAACACTTAACTTAAAAATAACTCAGGAATGTTGATAACTTTTTTCTTAGATTGGCAATGACCTACATCTCCAACCGGGCAGTTCAGTTTCTTAGCCCAACCAAGCCTCTTAACCATGGTTGATACTCCAATGATTTAGTATTGCAATTCCATAAAGTTGGGGGAGTTTTGAGAGACAAATTAACAAATTAATAAATTAACAAATTAATTTTAGTCCAACTAAAAGCAGTTAGAGGCAAAGATATGTTTAATTCTTTCTTTCAGTTAGTAAGCTCCAAAAACGTTTTTTCTTATTAATTGATTCATTGTAGCTTTTCAAGCAAATGTGCCAAAGCATTAATTGGTTTAAGCTTCTCAAATGTGAGGATTTTCTGCCTTTCTGTGTTGCTTTAAATATAAACTGAATATATTTGGGGTTTGGACTGTTGGTCAGACAAAACAAGACATTTGAAGATGACATCTTGGACTCTGGGAAACTGTCATAGATATGTTTCACTATAGGGTCCTGATATTGTTTGTGTTGCAGTGTCACACTCACAGTCATGGCTTACTGGGACACTTACAGAGCTATCGGTGATATTATAAAGAACACCTGTGCTGCTGTGACAGGAGCCTATTGTTCCAAAAGATATCCATCAAAGCTATCAAAAAGAAATATCATTCATTTAACCTTTATTTATACTCAAGATCATTGAGGGGCGGCCCTCGTTTACAATGACATCGAGACAAATTACAACGATAAAGACCAAAACAAAACATCACAGAAAAGGAGCGACCCCATTATATGAAATAATAAGGATGCGAAAGAAAGTACAATTACGGTATGTTAAACAATTAGAAGTTTGCAGGTTTAAAACCAGATGTCTAATGCAGTTTCAATGCAATGGATAATATATTAGAAAAGCATGGTTTGACTGTTTTTTACTATTCGTTTACAATATCCAGTAATAAGATGCAAATGTCTGATTTTTGTTATAGGTTTCAGATAGGGAACACATAGCAACCAGTGTTTTGCACATAGCAACAGCACTTGCTCCAACATAACACATTTCAGAGATTGTGTAAAAGGCACTTTTTTCCCTGTAAAACAATTATTCTATAATGCCTTTGTTGCTAATCTTTGCCTTCCATGAGGAGTGTCTTTGTGTCCTCCTCCTTGTGTTCAGTGACCGTTTAGTTGGCAAGCTCTTAGGTCGTAATTATGCTTTTAATTAGTACTTTATTAGAATTCGGTGTTCTGGAAAGGGCAACCAGTCAAGCTAAGCTTGTCATACTTAATTGTTACTAAACGCACACAGTGTTCTATTGATTGTTGGGTTGATATAGGTGCTTAATATAGGTTGTTATAAAATTTGTAGTGAGCCTAGATGTAAGACCATTCTTCATCTGTGTGTTCCTGTGTGCTTTTCTGTGCAGATGACTGCCCAGGAGGTGCGTCTGTGTGGTCTCCTGCTGCGGGAGCACTTTGGAGAAGTGGTGGAGAAAGTGGGAACACACCTGCTCAAAGGTGGAGCACAGAACTTAAGAACCATCATTCATGAGACTGGCATCTCACTGGACCTGGTACCACTCCTACACTTACTGTTTCTAGGCTGTTACTGTCTCTACTTCATGGAAATATTATTATACATGATGCATTTAGTGTTATATACACACTGCTTCTCAGCATTTCCAAATAGTTTAGCAGTCCAGCCTTACTGTGTGCTGCAGGGATGACATATTTGTATAGGCCAACCCAAGAGTTAGCATCTTCCTGGTTCCCCTCGACAAAGAGGGATTTCATTTGATTTGGGATTATTGCAGAAAATAAGATCTGTGGCAAACACAATTATTGTGTGATACTTACACATTTTCTTCAGCAACATAAACTTCACAAATGAGCACCACTTTAATTAAGCGTAAATGCATTTGCCAGAAGTAAATGTTGACCGCATGACTACAACTAACTAGCTGCTAGTTTCCAACTGATTTTGTGTGTTCGGTGGGATGATGCTGCCTTTTGCAGTAGTACTGGAGTAGTTTTTGCATTATTTGTTTAAATGCAAAACCCAGTACCCATTTACATGACAGGTAGATTTGTCCTCAAGAGACCTGATTACATTAACACCATGTCATAAGTGAAACAACGCCATGGAGAATAAAAACATAATCAACTTTTACATTAAATTTAAATATTTAAAATGGCTGTTTACTGGTCTTATTGGAGCAATAAGAGTAGCACAATACATGCTAATACATTGCATACAATATACAAATGCATGTTAATTGGTAAACGTGTTTGTGTGAATGTTAAGGGAGTCATGAAGGTTAAACAGCTCTTCCCTTTGTTTTTCTGTCTCATTGTAGGTAAAGAAGTGCCTGTGTGTGCTCGTGCAGCATGGGGCCTGTGTGTTCCGCTCAGGCCGTAAAGGACCTGGGAGCCCCGCAGAGTATCAGACCTGTTGTGATCGGATTCTGAGAATTTTGCGCTACCCGCGCTACATCTACACCGCCAAAACCCTGTATGGTGACACCGGAGAGCTAATCATAGAGGAGTTATTACAGAGAGGTCACATGACTATGAGTGGCACGATTAAGACAGTCGCCGACCGCCTCACACAGAACATGGAGGGTCAGTATCTCATGTTTAGAAGCCTGGATTTGGGTTCACCACTTTAAATTTGGACAAATGGGAGGAGAGCCTTAGAGGAAACCAGGCAGGATGTCAGTTAAGCAAACATGCACCAAAATATAAACCTCTTTTAAAATCGTACTATCAATCTAAATATTAAATATGACTTTGTGGGTTTACATGGGATTTGTGGAAAATCTACAAAGCAATGTCACATTTTCACACAGTTGTTTTCTTTGTCTTGTTATAGAGGGTCGTAGCATGGATTACAGTGAAGTGTCATCTGCCTTCTTCAGACTGGTGGAGACCCATTTTCTTCAGCGCTGCCCTCCTCTGGCAGGAGCAGAACCAAAAGACAGTGCCACTCCAGCCGCCCCCGCCCCCCCTGGTACCCCTGCTGCCCCCGTTAGCACTGCTCCACCCACACCAGAGAGCTTCCCCGACTGTTACAAGGTGCCTCACGTGACACTCGTAGGGCGAGGCAAACGGCAGCTCGCCAGTGAGGATGGAGAGGACCAAAGGAACGCAAAGAAGGCTAAAATGGATTTACAGGTGGGTGTTTGGAACATGTTAAGGTCCGTACACACCGGGCCGATAATCGGCTGTTGGATAGTCTGGCCGGAAATGGCGAGTGGGTAGCCTCTCAAAATCGGACAAAAATCTTTTAAACTGACCTTTGTCGATCTGAAATTAAGACAGATTCAGCAACAGCATGGCCTATTTCTTGCTTAAAATATTTTCAGAAACACGTTTCGGTGAACTATCTTCGTAAAATATGAGATCGTATTCTGAATGAGCCATCATTGAAAAATCCAAAATCCGGAAGCAGCAGCCAGACCCACGTGATGTGTTCGTCCAATCAGCTGCCGGTTTAAATTTTTTGGGTGACAATTCTGAGTAGCGCCGCCGATGCTGTTATGGAGACGTAATACGTCTCCATAGCAGCATCGCTTCGGTGTGTTCCGAGGCACTTTTTGAACCTCGGGGAGCCGACTGATCAGTCCAACTGCCATCTGGTTAGTGTGTAAGGACTTGCTTATCTTTTGTGTGACCTTCCATCTCTCTGTCTCTGTGTCTGTCTCTCTCATGCTCAGACACATGGTGATGAGGGGATTTGCTGGCAGGTGAATTTTGAGAGGTTCCATCTCCACTTCAGAGACCAGGCCATCATCAGTGCTGTAGCCAACAAACTGGACCAGGTCAAGTTCATATTATTTCAGGAACGCTCGTTTTGGGATATATGCTAATTCGCTTCCTTTTAGAAAGTTAATCGAGATTGTTGTATGAAGCCGCAGCCAGTTAGCCTAGCTTAGCATAAAGGCTTTGAAATGGGGGAAACGGCTAGCCTGGGTCTGTGCAAAAATAACAAAAAACACCTACCAGCACATTTACATTGCACTATTAACGTGTTATGTTTCGTCCCGTTTTCCTGGCAACCTCACGGTGATGACAAAACTCCAAGAACTCACTATGCCCAGTCAAAAAATACACAAATTGTTATTTTAAACTTCAGTTTTTGTACAGGTTATTCAAACAAGATATAAACCTTGTTAAAGTGAGCTTCAGAGGTGTTGGTCGGTTGTCTTAGTTACTGTACCTTTTACTGTAGACATGTCACTGCTGTAACATTTTCCTATCTTGCCTGTTTTCTATAGTAGGAACAAATACTATTATGGATGTTTTATAATTCTAACGATTGTCTTTCTAAATCATTCCATTTTAATAACCCAGACTAGCAGTGAGATAGTGAGGACTATGCTGAGGATGAGTGAGGTGACGACCTCGCCCACAGCCACCTGCACAAAGCCGCTCTCAGCCAACGAGATCTTCAGGTCCCTCCCGACCAGCTACAACATCCCCAGACCCATCTTAGACCAGTACCTCACGCTACTCATTGATGACCCGGTAAGAACTCTGCAAGGCACTTGTCATATTTTCCAATCTTAATTTATTTATCTGTAAGATGTTTTAGATCTACTTCTCCTTTTAATTTTCTAGATGGAGTTTGTGGGGAAGGCTGGTGAAAGTGGAGGAGGGATGTACGTTGTCAGTATCCTTTTTTAAATATTTTTATTTAAGCATATTGTCAAGAACCAACACACACATTAATTCATTAAATGCTAGGCACGGATGTTTATTCATAACTCACCTCTCAGATATGCACAGAGCGCTGGCCAATCTGGCTCGGGCCACACTTGAGTCTGTAGTACAGGAGAGGTAAGTGTGTTTTTAATTGTGTATACATGTGATTGTCCTATCATCAGCGAATCATTATTAAATCACTTTTAATCTGTCATCAGATTTGGCTCCCGATCAGCACGCATCTTCCGTCTTTTGCTAAGGAAACGTCACCTGGAGCAGAAGCAGGTGGAGGATTTTGCAATGATTCCAGCCAAAGAGGCTAAAGACATGCTCTACACGCTGCTTTCACAGAACCTGGTCCAGCTACAGGTACATGTTTGGCATGTGAAGATGATTTCACGATTCCCCTCTTTGCTTTTATGTGTTCTTAGCATTATCGATTGTGGAACACTTAAACCCAACATGGAAGAGCTTCCAAAACAGTCCTTCATCTTAACTGTTGCCACAAATGATTTGTAACTTTGACAAAAATAAGAGGACATACTGAACACTGTGATCAATTTAAATATGCAAAGCAAGTCCCTTCAAGCCTTTTTGTTTTAGTGTATTAACACAAATGACTGCCTGGAACGTAGGAGTAATACAAATAAAAAAACCTGATCCAAAAACCTACTTGGAAAATTATTTGGCACTAAGTAAATGAGATATTTTTAAAACTAGACTTGTAAAGCACTGAAGCCTAATCTTTTATTCTGTGTGTCTCTGTGGACAATGACGCAGGAATAATTTAACAAAAGTGACCATTTGGCAGTTTCACTGACATATTGACAATTTGAATGGGCACATTAGATGATTTAAGTCAGCAAATTGGAGTGAGCAGCCCTAGTTCTTATTCTTGAATCTGCCTACTCATTCGCTCTGAACAGCCGTGATATTTTCTTTTATTCTTCAGGAAATCCCAAAGACTCCCGACTATGCTCCCTCTCGTACTTTCTATCTTTACACGGTCAACCAACTCCCAACTGCAAGAATGCTGCTTCAGAACTGCTACAAGGTAAAACAATGAATGCACAGTAACCTTCAGAGCTGTAGATTGAAGAGGACTACTAATGGTATTCTTTCTTGCATGTTAGTTTTTTCCTCTGGTAATGTTTTGTCTCTGCACATTTTTCTCTGCAGACAGTAGCCAACCTCGTAGAGCGGCGCCTGTTTGAGTCCAAAGAGAGCAAGTGAGTCCATCGTAACTGTATGTCCCTTTTGTTTTCTGCGTCCTACTAAGCCAGATCATTTCACATGATCAACTTTAAGAGTTGTCTGGCTCACACACACGTGTCACAGATCAGAGTTTGATTGGTTTTCTGCTTAACTGACAGGCGTCTGCTGGAGAAATCCCAGCGAATCGAGGCCATTCTGGCATCTCTGCAGGCCAGTGGCGCCGAGCCTGAGCAGCTGACAGAGGTCGAGGAGATGATAACTGCTCCTGAAAAGCAACAGCTGGAGGCCTTACGGCTTCATATCAACAAGTAAGAAGTGTGCAAGACAAAACTGCAATTCCCTTTACTACAGGTGACATTATTGAATCCCCTCTTTGGTCTGTTGTTGTTGCTATTCACACTTTTGTTCTTTTCCCCTCCAGGTTAGATTCAGCAGAGAACCAGGTAGATGAAACCATCTTTCTTTTAGAGTCCTACATCAACTCCACCGCATCCACAAGTTAAGAGCATATGTACAAGCATTGCAACTCTATTTCCATTACTTTGTGTGTATGAATGCTGTAAAGTGTGGCTGTTTTATAGTTATATGACTGAATTGTTTCATTTTGGAGTGGAGTAAAATCTGAATAGACTATTTTGCTTGTTTTATTGCATGCATGAGCAAATTAATAAACTGAGCACAAGAATACTTCTTTTTCGTTAAACTAAATTAAACTTTGTTTTAATTTAATCGAAGAACACAAAAACTGTATGACAAACATAGGACAGAGTGATCGTTTGAAATGTAAAACCATGAAGATGTCTATATATTAAATAGAAGAATTGTGGTTTAATACACTTAGTTTTGTCCTTAACATTAGAAAAATATTATTTACATAAGTGCTCCCGACCCTGGAAATGGTGGGTAGTGCATTTCTGTTGGACCCTCGCGATGCTCTCTTCGGTCCTGGAGGCCCCTGTTGCGTCTGTGTATCGAGCCCAAACTGTCTCTGTGCCTAGTCAGACGGGACTCAGTCCGCCTGGTAGTCGTCATGGCAAATGACTGTTGTCATGGCAGCAAAAGTTGGGCTCAGTCCTCATGGTTCTCATCCTCTCCTCTTTGTTTGCGTGTGAAGAATCCCAGCTGACCAGAAGTGAGATAGAGATTGATATTCTGTCCACAACGCATTCATTTTCCTGAAGAAAGTTCAAGGTAAATGTAACGTGTAAATACCTTCCATAGTATAAAAATGATGAGCGCCAGTAGCAGTAAACCTCCAATGATGCTGCCAATCAGAATCCACAGCGAGATGGGAATAGCTCTGCCCTTTAGCACTTCCAGTACAGTCTACAGACAAATAGATGAAAGAAGAGATTAGAGAAAGTAAATGCCATTCCCATTCTGCTTCTCAAAATCCAGCTACAGCCTTCTTACCTCCCTCCAGACTGTTCCTGTGCCCAGAGTGATGAGGTTAGTCTCCTTAGCTACGACGCGATAGGCACCCATTATCCTAACTGACTTATATTTGGCCTAGAAAAAGAGAGACAGAGGTGACCACCAATGTTTGTGTCATAGGACAGAAAAATGTAGGCTGCAATGAGCATCTGCGTTTTGTTGTGTAACTTACTTTTCTGAAAAAATCATCATGAACTCTGCGGCTGACGCGAATGACGGCGGCCTGCCCTCTTAGAAGCTGCTGGACTTCACACACAATCTCAGTGCACCATGATCTGCTGCAGTTCTAAACACATAGATATAAACGTTGTTAAAATATATATTGATGCTGCACAGTGTTCAGTAGCTGCTGTGCCACCAGGGGCCTCACCAGTATGTCATTCTGCATCATGTCTTCGGGATGAAGGGAGCGTACATCTCTCTGTCTGGCCTTCAGCTGGGCCAGATCACTCAGCATGCTGCAGTTCACCCCTGTGGCCTATGGGGCAATTTAAATATGTCAGATAAGATCTAAAAGAGCGATACAAGCACTCACACAGCAGCACAACTCACGTTGTATGAGAAGACATCGGTGACGGTCATGAAGACTCTGTCTCCTGCAGCCACAGAGGGCAGATGCAGCCTCAGCTCCAGATTACTCACAGAGTAACAGCCGAGGTTCTGCAGCTACAAACACAAACAAAAAGTGCTCTAAGTTTACAATAACTTGCTGTTGCATTAAAGTTTCTAAAATGCGCATGTGAGCTTTACCCTGAGGTGTGTGTAGAACTCTGGTCCAATTGACTCCGACACTGTCCGAGTGGGGTGGACCTCGTATCGGTTCAAATTAGAGTCACTGCACACAAAAAACACATTAATACAAAAATATTCAAAGCTACATTGTGTAAGAATTTCTCCCATCTAGCAGTGAAATTGTATATGACAACCAACTGAATATTACTTTCTAGCCCCTCCCATTCCGAGCGCGTTTTAACTCCTACGGTGGCCGAACCCGAAATGAGCTCTTAGTATCTCCATCGTTTACACGCAGCTGTTCAAGCCACTCCAATATTAACTTTGGTCGTGTTGCTTTGCCTGTCGCGTTGTCGTTTTAATTCTCTTTTTCCCACCTGGCTGGTGCCACTGAGTCTAAATGTGTGACCTTTGGCTAAGGTTTTTTAAAGATGGAGGCGCTACATGGCGGCGGTCATTCGAGCGACTCACCTGTATGTATTCTGAATGATTCTAAATGGCAGATTCTACGCTTACCAGAATACTTTGGTTAGTTGGTGGAAGTAATTACACATGAATGCGCACATATTTGTGAAAGAACAAAGGGGTTTTTGCTAAGAATCAACTCAAAAAATACACAATGTAGGTTTAAAGTAGCTACAATATCTGATTGTTGAATAATACATACAGTATGCTGCACAAACATACCTGCTAACAAACAAGTCGGGTTCATACTGAACAACACTCTGCAGCTGATCACTGTTGTCCACCAAAGTATCCTTTCTCTCCACACTGTCACTGTAAAAATAACCAGAGGGTAAACGTAGGTGCTTTTTCGCATTAGACTTTTAATCTCTTGTTGTGGAAACAATATTTTAAAAAAAACCTCATGTTTATTGAGGTTTTTAGTATTTGTGAAGTGTTTGCGTGGAGTATGCAGAACTTGTTCCTTGTAATGAACTACCTGGCAGCATGAAGCTTAATCTGCACTCGACTGTGCAGAGATGTGCAGCTGAACTCAAACTCCAACATGAAGTTAACCTGCAAACAAAAACAGAGAACGGCCTGCTGAAGTGACACATTTCACCTGGAGGAAGTGAAGTACGAGTGGGCTGAGTGGAGAGAGTGATGAGAGTGATGCAGCTATTTCCTCGGCGTGGACGTACCTTTGACTGGGAGCGAAATACTGGATAGCTGACGTTACACGAGTGGCTGTTGGCACTGAGTGCTGTACACTCAATCTTAAAGTGGACATCCTCCTACAACGAAAGAAACAGAAATTGAGTGTTAGTTTGTCGGTGTAGATCTGTGTAAATATGTAGGGTGAGTTACACGTGGTGCTGCATGTCTATATGTGTGTAGTTTACCCTAATGCTGAGGCTGGAGAAGTGCAGGTTGCGTGAATAGTGCAGCGTCAGGCTGGTGTTGTAGGCGTTTTCTAGTCTGTTCTGAAGCTGCACCTCCACCGCCAGACGCCTACGAGGACTACGAATCACATAAGGCTTCTGTCTGTGGAGGAAACACAATGAAAACTCACTGAAACCTAACAACTGAGTAGATGTGTGATCTTGTCAAACTGCTGCGGAAAGGAAAAAGAGAGAGAGTATTTTCTCAAAGCATGTACCTCGTCCCAGAGATGTCCATATGAGCCTGCAGCACCAGGTCTGTTGTACACACATCGTCCTCACCACAGTCTTTAAAGAACTGGATCTGCAGAGGTACAAGTGGAGAGTACAGCATGATTGATGGAGGACAGAGGGAGGAACTGTGGTGCGGTAAAAAAGCTAGAAATGATAATCACTCACAGATTTCTTGACAGTTGTTGGCCAGCCTTCATCCAACACTGGACCACTCTCTGTATTGTTGATCTTAAACCGCAGCGAGAAGCTAATTGGACGGATGTAATCTGCTGTGTCCTACAACAAAGATAAAATAAAGTCACTTAGTTTGTCTTGCTGCATGTGTATGAATGATGAATGTCAAACTTGTAGTTGATGTGTGTAGCAATGCTCACATAGACGTGGAAGGGCAGATTGTAGCAGAGAGTTTGTCCTGTGTGAACTTGGACTGCCAGCTGGGTCTGTCGGTGGGAGCTGTCGTCAAACAGCGCCCGCGCAGACAACTTCCTGTCATCCAACATGGCAGACACCCACAGACCTGAGGAGAGAGCAGGGTTGAATAATCCCCACTCTATTTATTATGTCTGTCTGGCCAAAACACTCACAGACAGTTGTTAAAAGGATTAGAGAGGGTAAGAAATATAGAGTTATACCGAAACTGTTGCTGTGTGGTCCAGGGGAGCGGGACACAGTTGTGAAGCAGGCAGTGGCATTGAGACAGGCTGATTCTCTGCCACCCCTCTGGCAGGTCTTCTGAATGACGTTGATGGAGTGCGGCTGGAAGTACAGACCCACATTGATCTGGACAATGCTTCGAGAGCTGGGTACAGGAGAGACAGTGGATGATAAAAAAGGATTACATCCCAATGTTTAATGTGTTGTGTACCTTCATTATCTCCCAGTGCTGTAAGCTATACAATCAAATCTGTTCTGGCAACGGCCTTTCCTCCCTCCCTAACTCTGCCTCTACCCACCTGAGCAGTACTGCGCTGCCCTGTGCTCCCACTGCCAAGTCTATGAGCTCATCTCCATCCAAGTCCAACCGAGCACTCACACTACGGCCAAAATACTGCAGGGAGGGGGAAATCGATGATCCTGAAATACGCTAAGAACATAGGAAAAATCTGTTTGATTGAATCCTGAAACACACCAGTGACAATGTAATTGTAGGCAAATGACAAGTACCTGCTTGTAATTGTGGATGACGTAAATACCCTCTCCGTGGTAGACATAGATGGCCCCCTTGTGCTCATCCTCCAGCGGGGCTCCCACCAGCAGGTCAGTAAAGCCGTCGTGGTTAAGGTCTGGAGCGGCTGCCAGTGCGTAACCAAACCTGGCATCCTGGGACTTATCCTCTGACTTCAGAGTACCATTAGATACAAACACCTCCTCCTGGGAGAAAAGAAAGAGGAGGGATAAAAGATGGAAGGGTTGGAGGTAACACACTGATTGCATAATAATCCAGGAGGAGAAGAATGATCAGTGCCACTGCCGTCTTACCCCACTGAGGGTGTAGATGTAGACTCTACCGGTCTCCTTGTTTCCTGAACCGAGGTACATTGGAGCTGCAACCAGAAGGACATCAGTGATGCCATCTTGGTCGATATCCATCCCACACACCTCACTGCCATAGTAAGATCCAATCTACAGAGAGGGACATTTCAGTTTACTGCCACTAGGTGGAGTCCTTGCTGTAATCTCTGACAAATGAGATTGCTGCTGTTTTCAGCTACAATGAATAAACAAATAAAAGTGACTGAAGAGACGAGAGACTCATGAGGAGAGAGCTTTACCTGTTCTCCATTGAGGGCCTGTACAATGTTGACATCGCCCTCGTTACTGAGTTCAAACAGGATGACTTTGCCTTTGTGCTTGAATCGAGGAGCTCCAGCTACATACAGCCTCTTCCAGTCACCAACTATCACAGATGATACTGTGTAACCTGGAAACACATTTAAATACACATCATCTAACACTGCAACTTAATATATGGCCTAAGAGTTAAATAGTCATACTGGTGTTGTTGAATGTGTTATCCATGAACTTGCATAATATGTTGCATCTTGTTGGGGGTTTTATATTTGTTGTCAATTTTTGCATCATGTTACACATTCATGCAGTTGAAAGTGTGGTCTGACTTTAGCCTTCTCCGAGGGCGGTAGGTTTTTGAGTGCTGGTGGAAAGCGCTCTAACTTGTGATTTGAGAGTTGGCTCCAGAACAGGAGCTCATTCTCAAGTTATGTTAAGATAAACAATAAGCAAACAAGGATCTTTTGAAAAGGATGACATGAATTTTGAAGCTTATTACATTGAACTATGTTTCTGTTGTTTAGTAGCCAGCCAAGACTGGATTATCAACAGTGCAAAATGGGTAACTGCCACTCAGGACCCCAAAAGGCACCAGATTCACTGTTTGGCAATATATTAAATTGAATATATTTAGGTTTAGGACTGTTTGTAAGCCAAGTTACATTGGGATTTAGGAAATTGTAACAGACTATTCTCATGTCTCATGTTCTGATATTTTATAGACAAAATGATGAATCGATTTATTAAGAAAATAATCTGCAGATGAATTGATGGCGTATATATAATCGTTGGAGTCCTAATTAAATAATGAACAAACTAACTTGTAGGTGGTGGATGACTTGGGACCCATTTGCGGGTTAATTCAGCCCTGCTGCCAGCTCTTGAAGTTTCTAATGTCTGGGCTTTCCACCAACACATGAATGCACCGTCCTGGAAGAATCAGTCCAAGCAGCAAGTATGATCACTTGTGTTCAGTGGCGTTTTATGTGGGTACCTAAATAAGCAGCATGATTTTTTAGCTCCAGTGGAAACTCGCTTTCAAAAGCCTCTCTGGGCGGCATGATACGTCCGTTGGTCCCTTCCTTCAACACTCCACCATCCCAGTCGTAGGCGCCCACCATCCCAAACAGTATGCCGTCCTGAGGGATGGAGAAGGCCCATGGATGACACACAAAGGTAAACACATGCACTTCACACATAGATATGAACAGCTACCAGACTTACATCCAGTGTGTGTGTGGAGAAGCCAATCTGAGACATCTCCATGTGGAACGAGCTCTTGTTGTTGCCCAGAGTGCCTGCAAGTGGACAGGGACAGCAGGTCATTAGTAAGTATTCTCCATTGCACGTTTTTGCTTACCCCTAACCATCACACACCTTCATCCGTCCTTCCTTCCTCTCCCTCTCAGGATCTGATCTAGATTGGATCATTAGCGCCCTCACTCACCGTGGCAGAAATGCCTCACCCTTTCCTCTCCTCCTGTCCCTTCCTCTCCTCTCTGATTTCCCTAAATGTTTAAGGGTGGCATCACTTTTTATCAGCCTTCCTTTCATGGTCCCGCCCTAACTATTGTGATAGCTGTACACTCCCTCTACATCTTTTAATTTTCTTGCTTTCTCTGCAGGACTACTGCTTATTTTCTCCCTTAGGCCTAATCTTCTGTCACTTTCTTCCACCCTCTTAAATGTCTTTCTCTACTTCTGGCTCATATTTTTGTATTTCATCCTTCCTCTTCTCAGACTCTACTTACAGTTTTTGTATCCTCACATTTGTGTCCCTTATATGGTTGGCTAATCAATCTAATTTATTAATCAAGGCATGTTAAATAATCTGACAGTGTTACTGTAAATCAGAGAGTTTATTACAAATCTTCAATATCATGTGGGTGTTGTACATCTTAAAATTTAACAAAAAGGGCATCAAATGATAGTGACAGCAGACAAAATACTGTATTTATATATACAAGAACTAAATGTAAAAGTAGGTGATTTATTAATTGCTCTCATGCAAAGTAAATAACTGACAAACAGCTAGTACAGTACATGCCATCATCTGACACAACTATGTATAAAACTTGATGGATTATTTTAAAATTAACCTGACTAATAACTCATTTGGTCTGCAACCCCAGATATCTTTGCAGATAATCATGAGTGACTTAAAGAACTGCAACATTGCTGCTTTCTTTTATTATTTTTCAAACGGTGCATCTGTCATTCAGCCACAGCCTCCTTTTTCTGTATCACAAACCTTCCAGAGTGAAGATGCGATCTCCCAGGGCATCAACAATGTCATTGAGCGCAGCTTCATCGGTCACATTGAAAAAGTATTTCTCTTCGGGGTCGCTGGCGATAGACTTGATCTCTTTAATGAACGTCTCTGGGTCCTGCTGCCGCCGGATGTAATGACCCAGAACCTGGAGGCCAGCGTGAGAGGAAAAAAGAAGGGAGGGATATTAAAAAGAGAAAATACAGTAAATCAATAAGCAAAAGCTCTATAAAACATTGACGGATTAAGCACGTTAAGGGAGGTAAAAGCGATGAAAATAGAGCACATGCACAGACACTTTGGCATGTATCACAGCAATCACTTCTCCATGTTTCTGAGGGACAGCGAGGAGAGAATGAGAGATATAGAAGTCTAAATGGGGAGAGAAGAGAGGCCTAATACCACACCTAAGTACTACACAAGTACCGTGGAGCTGCAGGATTTAACTGTAAATAAAATGAAAATAAACACACTTGATAGCTGTGTTACTGCCTGTGTAATTTATTAGTAATTATGCAATACCAAAAGGCAACAAATTGAGTGGAAAACATAAGAACGGAGGAAACGGTAGCCACCAGAGATTTGTAAATGAGGAGCGCAGGCCTAGCTGTGAGGTTAAGAGATGACTGATGCAGAAGATATACTGTAGCAGCAGCGGCCCATGGCTTAACGCCTGAAGTACAAATGAGAAAATTCCAGAAGAGAAACCAAACCCAAGAATCTCCCCCTGTGACTCCAGCTGCCAAGCAAACTAAGGAAATCCTCTGTTTTCAAAGCGTAAGGGATGGAGAGGGGCGTAGTGTATAAAGAGCCTATATATCAATATGTACATTAAGATCTTATAAATTCCACTCAGGGTGCCAACTGCTGTTGGCTTTTACATAGTCATGAACAGAGAAAGAGAAGAATAAATACAGAAAAGAGAATATCTTGTTAGAATATAAAGCACATTTTCAGATATAAGGGACTTGGACATACAAAGGAATTTGACTATATGAATACAATTGTATATACATACACTTCCCTGCATAAACTCCCCCACAAACACACTTATAGCCCCTGACCTGCACTGATGTATAAAACACAGTCTGCAATGATTGAACTCTTGTTTTGAAAGCTCTGCCCTCCCCTGTGAGCCATTTTCAGTCAAAACACACACACACACACACACACACACATGTACAAGTAGCCCTTATCTGTCATCACTTTGACTTTTTGGACAAATACCCACAAAACCTACCTCATTCTTTCTTGTTTTCTTCATTTAGTTTTGTTTGTTTCTTTTTGCACTGAAGGCTGCTCCACCTCGACTCTGTCTCTGGCTGTCTGTTTTCTTCTCTCAAATTAAACTTTTGTTGACCTAACATTACGTTGTGTACATGTATGATAGAGTTGTCTTATTGTGGATAATCCACACACCTCTTGTGGGTTGTCAAGAGTAACAGGCACTCTGTTTCTGGGAAGATGTTTCTGTTGAATATTCTAGGGATGGCATTGTCTGTCTGTCTGTCTGCCTGTCTTCCACTTTGGTCCATTCATGTTTCCCAGACAATCCTGTGACTTGTATTCTAGATACATTGCTCTATTATATACAGTATAGCTGTATTTGTGTTTTTTAGTGAAATGACTTAACAGCTGCTGGATGGATTGCCATGGCATTTGGCACATTCATGCCCTCCTCAGGATAAATCATCTTTAATCACTTTGGCAATTTCTTAACTTTTTATTTAGCGCTATCATCAGGTCAAATCACCTGCAAAACTAATGACTTGATTGACAGTTCATTTTCCAAACAGATTTTTAGCACCAATGGCGTAGCTACGGGTGTGCTAGGGTGTGCCGGTGCCACCGACACACTCACCTAACTAGTAATTGATGTGCTCTGCTGCAGAAGATGTGTCGCGCTTGTGCTCCATATATTTCTGCCATAGTTTCGGTTTTCCACCTCCGATGTAGAGCAGCGTTCAGCCTCCTACCTAAACTTTGTCTCATTCAGAGACCCAAACAGGGCTCTGTGTCTGTCACAAGTTCTGATTGCGATAGGCTGCTACCAGCAGAGCAACAACGTATGCACAGCAGACAATAGGGCAGGCAGATGGATTCCTTCCTGAAATATTGTGACTTGATTCTTGTAATATTATACCTTTTATTTTTCTCAAAATGTCACGACTCCTCCACATATCAGAGAATACAGGTGGGATATGTTATATTTTGAATGTGCAGAATGTTTTAAACATGAGCAGAAATCTTGTAATAAAGATACTTTCAACATAAATTGATGTAGAAAATGTAGAAATAGGTGCATAAAAATTCACAAGAATGCAGAAAAGTTTGAGCATTGAACGCTTAATTTCCGCGTTCAGTGCTCAAACTTTTCTGGGGGATGACACCTCATCATATCTCTCCCCACAAATGCAAACAAAACCTATGACTGTGTGTTGCCAGGTCAGGAGTGATAAGGCCAAATGTTTTACCATCTAAACAACATCTACCAACTGGGCAGCTGAGATGAAGGCCTATTGCTATATATATTGCTATATATTTGTTTCCGACCATAAATGTGGCACACCCAGTTTTTCTGATGCACTGGCTACGCTAGTCTCCATCCATAAATTACTAGATACTGTATATCTGATCTTCATCGTCTACACATATTTCTATAGTGGCAGTCCTCCATGTTGGCTCATGTTCTCCTCTTCTGTGGTCCCACTGGAGTCTGGAGGTTCCCCAGCTTCTTTTGTGGGGAAGGGAGGGGTCTTCTGCATCAGTCATGTCCCTAGAGTCTGTCTGCCCCTCTGACACTAAAACCATGCCACCACTCAGTGTGTTTCTGTGTGTTGAGGGGTTCGGGTGGGGCTGGAAAGTAAGAGTTTTTGTTCCCACTCGGCTATTTTAGTAGACCCAAGGGGTTCATTTGGTAATTTGGAGATGTTATTTTTGGGGGGAAGTGGTGGTGGTATTGTGTGGTTGCTTGAGGGTGTATATGGCTATCATACTACTTTCACACAATGTGTGAGGAATGTCAGGGATGGTCTACATACCTCACTGATAATGTAGGTTAGTTGTTTGTGTTTCTCACAATAGTTTCACTCTTGTGATTGTAGAAAGCCCCGCCGAATCAACATGTTGAGCATCACAAGACACTACAACTCACCCAAAAATTCTGATTATTTTAAATTAGCATCGAGATTTGATGAGATTTACACACAGCGATGGCGTATCTGGTGATGTTTCTGTCTATGCACTCGTCCAGAGCGTCTTGTAGCTCCTCCCCGTCATGTGACTCTCCGTCCGTCACTACGATCATCACCTTGGTGGCGCCATCCCTTGCTCCACGCTCAGCACTGAATGCCTCCGTGCTACAAGGAAGAGAAGAATAAGACTTAGATTAAAAGTTGCTAGTTTTTAACATCCAGCTGACTGATCTTGAATCGAGACAATACAAGAACGAGACAGAATGAAAATAGAAGGAAAGTGCAAGGAGTCAAAGCGCCTGAGGGAGAGGGAGCCTTCGGAGGGAGTATCAGTCACTTGGTTTCCTAAAATCTCAAATAAACATCCCCTAAAAGATAATATACAATTTCAAGTGCTTCACTGAGAAAATGAATAGCCAGTAAAACACTGAGAGATTGGATTTAAATTCCTTCCCATCAAGTCAGATATATAAATGGTCCAAATCACAACTGGACTTTTCCACAACTATATTAGTCATACTGACACACATATATTAGCTGCCACTTGACTCTTGGTCATCGTGCAGCGTGCATGTGTCATTGCACACAGCGACCGCATCTGTGCATTCCCATCCGGTTGGGCCATGATACAGAGAGGAAACCTACAGTAAATGACAAACACACACGAACAGACCCAAGCCACACCCTGTTTGTCTGCAGGAAACCTGTTCTCAGTGGGACCTGATTCAAGTGTTGAATAGGGTTGGTAAGCCTCAGACCAACACACACACACACACACACAGTGAGCTGGGAAGAGTAGTCACTGCAAGTGAACTCAGTCATTTACAGGCCTAACTCCAGCCCTTGTCTAAATATAACATTGTGGTCACCCGCAAGAAATGCAGAGTTAAAAACAACCGTTTCCCTATTCAGTCTGCAAATTACATATGGGGCAGGGTAGAAGAGAAAAGAGAAGAAAGGAGTGAAAGAAAAATAATGGGGACAAATAGATGAGTAAAAGACTGGATGAAATGATAAATGAAAGATGGCAAACAGGTAAACAAGTCTGGAAATATAGAATAAATCACTAAAGAAAAGGTAGAGGAAAAGAACTAATGAAGGTAATTGTAAGGGAAAGAAAAGGGTTGGGAATCCAAATTAAAAGAATGATAAAATACAATAAAATGAAGCCAAATATTACAACTGAGAAGTGCAACTCCTGCTCTGATGTGGTATTAAGATTGTGTGATATACACTGAAATAAAACTGGTGAGAAGAAAGAATGAAGTTATAAACGGAGAAGGAAAGCTGTGGAGGAGAGCAGAGGGAGAGCCAAGACAGACATAAACAGGTAAGAAGGGTAGGGAGAGTAAAATTGAAGAGAGGGAAGCACAGAAACAGGATGAAAGAAACAAGGAGATGAGAAATAGAGAAGGGGAGATGAAAGAGGTGAGAAAGTGAGTGGAGCTAATTGGGAGGCCTGGTTGTATTTACAAGCCATTTTATGGAGTCACAGCAGTGTGGTAATGACACAGCGCAGCGGTCTGTGTGTGTACTTTTGTGTGTGAGTGTGTGGGTGAGCGGGAGCGTTTCAGACGGGTGGAGCAATATAAAAATCATTGGCTAATCCAATTGTAGAAGGCTGTTTGATGTTCATGCATTAGTCTGTCAACTACTCTACATTCAAACTGTCCTCTGTGCACTCCATTACCATCATTTACACGTCAGCATCACATTGTAAGCAGGCTCAAAGCAACTTAGCCTACATTTTCTTTCCCTACACACATTTACGTAGGCAATTGCTTGGCTATTGGGAGCTCAATTTGCTCAAAGTTTTCCTTTTGAAAACGTTTTAAATTCTTTTTAAATCTGAGACCATGTCCTTTCAAATGATTAGTTGGGAAATACACTATTTTGCTTTTCTTGCCATTAGTTCCATCATATAGAGTATATGATACTACCTAGTTTACCATAAAGACTGGGAACAAGGGAAACGGCTAGCCTGGCTCTGTCTAACTGTAAACACATTTTCCTACCAGCACCCTAAAGTTCATTAATTAACACATTATATCTGGTTTGTTTAATCCAAACAAAAAAAAAGAAGTGTAAAAACAATGTGCTACAGTGGTACCGGGGGTTATGAGCTGGACTATTTCTAGGCCGTGAGCAGTTAGTTTCATGACGCCGACAACACTGCGGGAAGGTTTTTCCTTCAACACATAATTGGCTAATTAACTAATTTTCAAACTTTCTTGGTGTGAGATTTTACCAGGTCAAAACATGAGGCTTGAATGTTTTTGCTTTGAAGTCTCAAGTCAAGTCAAACACTCCAGATCTTAACGGAGTGTAACTAGTTGATAATTCTGTCAGATATCAGGCAAGTCTAACACTATACTGTACAGTCAGGTCTAGCATGTACTGTTAACAGTCTGCAAGTGTCTGTGTGTACAGTCAGGTCTAGCATGTACTGTTAACAGTCTGTAAGTGTCTGTGTGTGTATTTTTATAGCGGTAGCAGCACTAGTTGGCTGACCAGGCTGGGTCAGGCTGTGCCACACCTGCAGCCGCGCTGAGCCAGCAGCCGACTAGTCCAGCTCAGCTAATCTGACTGTTTTTCTACCCCGTCACTTTCCTGCCTAGTGCCAGCTCTGCTATCTTTCCATCTTTGTGTGTCTAGGTGTGTGTGTGTGTGTGTGTGTGTGTGTGTGCGCGCTCTATTTTCCAGTCACTGCTTTTCAACTACCTTTTAAATGTTCCTCCTAAACTTCTCCATCTTTTACCTTTAAATGTACCAGAAAACAGGACCTCTCCAATTACCTGTGTGTGTGTGTGTGTGTGTGTGTGTGTGTGTGTGTGTGTGTGTGTGTGTGTGTGTGTGTGTGTGTGTGTGTGTGTGTGCGTGTGTGCGTGCGTGTGGAACACCTCTCCCAGACACACACATCCCAAAAATGAAGCTGTGGCCACACATCGGGTCTGGGTGTGGTGCTCCATGTGGGTATGACTTTAATAAAGCAGGAATTTTATTTTGAAAAGAAAAAGATATTTTAAGACATAGAGATTTTCACTTAGTCGCTGACCCTCAACCTATAGAGCTGTTTCTTTAGACTTGGGTTACCAGCTTAAATACCCCCAACATGCTCTATAAGAAAAGTCATGAAGGTTATAACAAACTGGGCAACAATACAGTTAAAGGACAATATTTTAAAGATAGTTTTAAAGATATAATTTCATCCATTGGTAAAATCAAAATATTAATTGGAGCAGCTTTATATACCCAATGTACCCACACACACACACACACACACACACACACACACACACACACACACATTGTATGACATCTTGCTGTTAATCAAAAGCAGCTTGATGGGATCACACTGGAGCATATTATTCGAAAGAACAAATAGACCTGATTGTCATTATAACTACAAATTATACAGTGATATATTTAGAGAGAAAAACCTAGGAATGTTATACCAAAATCTAAACAGCCAGACAGTTTCCAGTTAGCCAGCCAAATCTACAGTATATTTCAGTACAAAGAACATCAGCCAGTAGAAGTGAAGTAACAGTGAATGACAGGCCTACCAGGCCATGTGGATGGCGTATGCAGTGCGTGTCTCTCGTCCCTCCTGTCTGCTGATGTTCTTGGCGGCCTCCACCACCTCCTGTGTGGTCTGGTAGTCCTTTAGAGACCACTCGTGGACTGCTACCTCACCATACTGCAGTATACCAACCTGAATGTGAGCGCGCACACACACACACACACACACACACACACACACACACACACACACACACACACACACACACACACACACACACACACACACACACACACACAAACACAAGTATTTCAACAATGCCACATGTTCATGGTTGTGCTGGCACGTATGGTTGTGGAAAGCAACATCTGAGACTCTAGTTTCTGGGGTGAACTATCTCTTTAAGTACCAATCCTGTTCTTAAAGCAAACAGTGAACTTGGGGAATTTTTGAATTCATTCAAAAACCAGAGGTATTTCCTCTTCACCTCACATTGCCTGCTACCCCCTACCCTCCCTTTTCAAAACCCAAACCCCCTCTCACTCCTCTTGTTATTTAGCTCAGAATCACATCCCCAGATCACCCCCCTCAGACTTCCATTCCTCCCAGACCTCAAGCTAGCTCGGCTCACGTCCCTTTACATTACTAAATCAATTCATTCTGGTCATTATTTGCCAAACTGGATCTTTGCGTGTGTCACTCTGTGCATGTTTTCACTCAAGGGACTAGCTTTTCTTACTCTTCTGGGCAACAGCTAAGGGGTTCCAGAGATTTAAGTGGGAGATTCATTCAAATTCAAACCCACAAGTTTCCATTACTAATGTACAGTAAATAATATTTGTAGGCAGTGCAAATACACATTGACTTGCACTGTTACCTGCATCTGGTCCAAGCTGATGTGGAACTTGCTGAGGATGTTGCTGAGGAAGTTCTGGACCTCGTACCAGGGGTAGATACTGTTGGAGCCATCCAGCACGATCACGATGTCCATGTATGTGGAGCACCCTGTCACATGTGTGTGTTAAAAAAGTAAATATTTGGTTGGCTAAAGCAGGCCTGTGCAGCATGTTCCTCTGCCTAAATGTGTGTGTGTGTGTGTGTGTGTGTGTGTGTGTGTGTGTGTGTGTGTGTGTGTGTGTGTGTGTGTGTGTGTGTGTGTGTGTGTGTGTGTGTGTGTGTGTGTGTGTGTGTGTGTGTGTGTGTGTGTGTGTGTGTGTGCGTTTACTTTGTGCTGTTGGAGCAATGGTCCCTCTTGGTTCTAGATCATCGCTGACAGAGGCACAGATGCCAGTGCTGAACATAGACGTACCACACTCTTGAGACCACAGAGGAGCACATGCCTGCCAAACACACATCAGCATCTGTCTTACAGGTGAAGCCATTTTAGGAGCATCTACAGTCAATGAAAGCAGTTAATATTTTCAAGTGTTACGCTCACAAGACGTGTAGGTGTTTTTGGGGGGGTCTTTATCAAAGGGTTTGTACACAAATGTGGTTGGGTGACTGAATAAACACAGAAGAAAAGACCAAATGAGGGCCGACGGGAACAAAAAGAAAACAAGTCATGAGAGGGAATAAGTTATGGAAAAACTACAATAGTGTGGTTTGGTGGGACAGAAAATTGAGGGAGAGGCAGAGAGAGAGAGAGAGACTATTGTTGACATGTTGGCAGTCACTGCTGTCATGAGTGGTTTAACAGAGCTGGAACACAAGTGCAATTTAAATCTGATTGTGCTAAATGTAGGGGGGGGGTGAATGTGGGTTGGGGGTATCATATAAAAATATTTCTGTCTTCAAAGCATGCCGTTTATTTGGCTTTCATACCAAGAGGGAGGAATAAGGGGGAAAGTGCAGAAAGAGGAGATAAAAGAGAAACTCGTGCATTCAGCAGAGAGACAAAAGAGAAAAACCGAAAACGGAGTGAAATGGGGGGAGAATGAGAGAGAGAGAAACATCCTGGTTTTGCTCGCCCTGTCATTATAGATGGGTTTATCCTAAGGCACAGAGAAAAAGGGATGGAGAGAGGGATGAGAGAAAGGAAGGAGGGAGAGGACGGAGAAAAGCGAGAGAGGTGCTATGGCTTTTGGTAGGTCTGTCATTAACAAAGGGCCGGAGACGCATTCCGATCCTGTTATAGACCTGACCACTGGGGTTTAGATAAACACACACACATTAAATGGGCTAAGCTGGATGGCGTTCGTGAACTGTACACGACTCCACACCCGGAGCAGCAGTAAAAACCTGGCAGACACCAAAACACGCAAGCACACTTGCTTAACACACACACACACACACACACACACACACACACACACACACACACACACACACACACACACACACACACACACACACACACACACAGTTACACACACATACAAAACACATACACTTCTGCTCGCTGGCCCAGGCACAAGTGTGTTCCTCTGCAAACCAGAAGACTCAAAACTGGAGAAATTGGAGAGCAACAGCGAGATGTGTGTCAGAGCTGAAGACTTGAGATGTGACACTCAGACTTGAGTTAGACTGAAGTCACAAAAATGAGGACTTGCACTTGACTGCTCTGACATTTCACTTTGATTTGAGAACAAAAACCTTTGTACCTCCTACAAAATTGCAAAAATAATACAGAGATCAGCCAGAGGAAGGCAGGCATAGCCTCACAACTTGCACAAGTACAGTAATTACAGTACTATGCCTATGCATTGAAAGCATGGTCTCAGTTCTACGGAAGAGGATTAGGGCCACTGGTGAAACATTTATTTGAGTTCTGACTTTATTCTCAGAATTCTGACTTTATTCTCAGAATTCTCTAATCCTCTTCCGTACAGTTCAGTCTATGTGTTTTACTTTGTAAATGTGCATATAAATCTCCAAAAAGGTATTCAGAGTGGTGGATCAGTGAACCGCACATGGTCACATCTAAAGTCAAATAAAAACACACCAACGGAGATGATTCATTAAAAAATCTGTCAAACAAACACAATCTGGTCTCACCACATCCGTTTATGGTCCCACACACGACTCAAATGCCACATAGCAAAATATATTGTTTCTCAGTGTTGAAACTACATACCAGGAAGCCATCAGGTGAGTCTGGAGTGAGCGTCATTCCCAGGTGAGAATTCCTCAGGTTTTTAGAAACGTTCCGGAGAGCAATCTCACCTGAGAGAGATAGAGTTTATTGTAGTATCTGGGTAACACATCAGGAAGAGTTGATTTGTAAAGGATATTTGTTTCTCTCACCTAGGTTCAATTTGCTGCAGTTTGAGTACTTCTCCTCTCCCAGGACGCATTTGTACACATCTCCTTTCCTGTTGTTGGGCGGGCCGTCCCAGGGAGCACCGACCAGCATCCTTCAGCAGAATGAAACAGTCAGTCATTTATCATCAAAACATCATTGCACATCCTCTCTGTGTAAGAATTATGACAGTTTAATTATTTGTTTCTCTTTCAACACACACACACACACACACACACACACACACACACACACACACACACATACAGACACACATACACACACACACACACACACTTACGATTTCTCTCCCCCTGCTTCATGTTGTAAAACAGAGAAGCCAAACAGAGCATCCTCTGGACCGGTGAAGATTCGCGGATTCTTTACATCTATATTGAAACACTGACACAATCCTGAAAGACATAACAGAAAAGATTTATTACACAGATGACCTAAAGACAACACGTTTTTTTTAAATTGTCATTCCCTTAACCTCCAAACCCCAAAGGCAGGTGAGTCTGTCATCACAAACTCACGCTGCACAGCCAAACTTTGTTCAGTCCCACAGAACATTATGTTAAATTCTAGTGAAGATCCCAAAGTTTCCAAAGATGCCAAATATGCCAGGCTGAATTTTGAGAAAATGTATATGAAATGATTCATAAGACATCTACGATATTTTTTTTAATTAGATGGTGAAGTCACAAAATAACATGGGAGTCTTAGGTTTGAATATTTCACTCAGTGTAAACATGATAGCTTAAATGAAGAAGGCTCACACAGAATATTGATGTGGTACTGACAAACAATGCGGAATAAGATGATTTTTCCAACCTTTATGCAACTTAAAGGGAAATAATTCAATTCACAATCCTTTATTTGTCTCTCAAGGGGCAATTCAAGGCAAAAAAAAAACAATCCAAAAACACAAGTATGACAAATGTGTTAGAAAGACATACACAAGGATTAATAGTAGCAATATTTAACACAGGTCAAAGTGTAAAAGGTCAAAAGTGCAAGTGCATTTATCAGTCTATACACAAGGTAAACTGACCACAAAAGGGGAAAACCGAATGTTCGCTTTTGGCCGAGAGTTTGATGAGAGGATCGATACCTCTCTCATATCTGTCTGTTAAATATGAAACTACAGCCAAAAGTTTGCTATCTTAGCTTAGCATAAAGAATGGAAACAGGGGGAAACAGCTAGCCTTGCTCTGTCCAAAGGTTACAAAATCTGCCTACCAGCACATCTGAAGCATCGCAAATTACCACGTTATATCTTGTTTGTTTAACATATACCAAAAAAAAGTGTAAAAAAACACAAATCACCGTCTTAGTGCCGGTTTACTTTTTAGTAATTTCATATTTATTGTAAAACATGACCGTGGTGTGGCGGGGATAGCTCAGTTGGTCGAGCGGGCACACATACGTGGAGGTTTGCTCCTAGACGTAGTGGCTGCAGGTTTGACTCCGGCCTGTGGCCCTTTGCTGCGTGTCATTCCCCCTCTCTCTACCCTTTCATGTCTTCATCTGTCCTTTGTAAATAAAGGCCTAAAATGCATGCCTGAAAAAATAATCTTTAAAAAAAAAAAACTGTATGCGTGGTATATCAATCTTCACATCTAACTTTCGGCAAGAAAGTAATAAAGTGCATTTCCCAATATGCTAAACTTTTTCTTTAAGGCGTTAAGAATACCCGTTGACACAAACATTATGAATTAGCTGTTAAAATTAGTAAGAGCATGTAAAACAGGAAGCTAAAAACTGTGTGTAAACAACCATACATCTACAGTGCAGAGCCCGATTATTATTTCCCCTCTTGGACTTGGGAGAGGGGATTTGAGGGAGGGAGAAGGGGGACTGAAAACGATGGATAAACATAGTGACCAAAGGCAACCTTTGAGGAAAAAGGGAGAGAAGAGGCAAGGCAGGGAAGGGTGTGGGTTAGAAAAACGATGGAGTATAGTAAGCTCCCTGTTGTGACATACAAGCCTGCCCTTCATACAAGAGAGAGCGAGAGAGGTGAAGGAGACAGAGAAGACAGAGAGCAACAAGATGGTAGTCAGACAGTTCACATTCACGTTGTGAACATTTAGGTGTAAACTAAGGCAGGAAAACATGTTGCAACTGGCAAAATGAAAGACACACATCTTGTTTGTTCACAGTCTGAAGGGGAAAGTCTAAATATGGTTTTCCAACACCAGAAAAAAATACATAAAGGTAGATTAATGCAGACCTACATAGATTAAATGTTTCCTGCTTTATTAATTAAAGTGAAACTGAATGAACAAATGAAACAAGAGCTTCCTGATGACATTTTAGAATTCATAATAAATAGGATTAGGAATGTTGTTATGATGAGTTGTGGATCCAGGAATTTAAAGTTTTCTGAAAACAGTTAGTAATTAAAATTAAACAAGTCGCACAAGTCTTCTCCAGTTGTCGGTTACCATGCCTACAGGTCTGAGGTTGTCTCTGGTTTCTACCCTAAAGTCCATCAATAAATCGTAGAAACGTAAACAACCATAAATACTAGATACACAACTGTTTTTTTCATTAAGGTTTTGACCAAATAAAACATTTACTTTTAATGGATAACAAAATGAAGAGTCTACAGCCATGCTAACGGCTCTGTGAGGCGTTAGCATGGTGCTTTGAGCTAAATGCTAAGCATGCTAACATGCTCACAATGACATGCTGATGTTTAGCAGGTATACCATCTTAGTTTAATAGTTAGCATGCTCACATTTGTACTAAACACAAAGTACAGCTAAGGCCGATGGGAATGCCATTATCCAAAGATGATGACACTAGATGAAGTCAGGGGATCACAAAAGTTACTCGATTCATCCTGAAGTGGACATGAATGTGTGCACAAAATGTCATGGCAATCCATCCGATAGTTATTGAGACATTTATCTCAAAACCACAAATGTCAACGTCATGGTGGCACTAGAGGAAATGTCAGGTTCATACCAAGTAGGCCCTTTGTTTGGTTCACACTTGGATTAAACTTTGTATTAAAGGTATAAAAATGCACAGTATACTGTACAGACCGATTACAACGAATCCACATTTATTTCCTCTTTCAGCAAAGTGTGACAGGAAATAAACTCCCCTTGCTATTTCCTTCAGATATACAATTCCACCTAAATTAAAGAGCAGCATTATGTTGTATTTTTTTAGTTCTCAAAAACACTATGCTACTCTTGACAGTCGGTATTTAACTTGCCCCACTTATGCATCTACTAAATGTCATTTGTAGCCATGGAAAGCAGGGTGTGTTGGTTGTGTTTTGTAAAAGGGGATTTTTTAAATAAATTTGAGTTGACATGTAATTAAGCAGCATCCGGGGGCATCTCCAGTAACTCTTCTACTGTACTACTCAGTGATTCCACTGGAGAAAAGTAGTCCAGATGGGGAAAAAGACCACAACACTGCTGCTGTGATTATACTGTACACTAGCTACTCACACACTTGTATACAGATACTTCCCCACAAATACACACACACACGCACACACACACGCACACACACACACACACACACACACACACACACACACACACACACACACACACACACACACACACACACACACACACACACACACACACACACACAGGCAGTTACCTCGGACCAGTCAACCAGAGGGTGATTCCACTTGGTTTTGAGAGAGAAACTAGATATGTTCACTGTTTCTCTTCCATCTCTGCTGCTGCCTTTCTCACATACTGATATTTCTTCAATACCTGCACTTTCATTTCTCTTCTATACAGCTGTTTTTCATTGTAATGTCATTGCATTTTCAGTTTCTTCTTTTCCTTGTACCCAGATTTACTCAGTGGACAGTGTTTTTTTGGTCCAGAGTGAAATACCTCAACTTACATTTGATGGATTTCCATAAAATTGTGATAGTTTTAGTCATCTGTTTGACATCTTAGCACCATGATCAGGTCAAAATTTGAATTTGTCAAATACTTTGGTTAATGACCAAACACCTGCAATCAAAACAACATCGTCAGAAGTTCTTTAGTGTTAATTTGCAGAGCATGCTAAACTGAGATGGTGAACAGTAAACATTGTACCTGCTTAACATCAACATGTTAGGACTGTCATTGTGTGCAAGTTAGCATGCCAACATTAGCATTTAACTCAAAGCACCACTGTGCCTATGTAAGTAGAGCCTCACAGAGCTGCTAGTGCAGCTGTGGACGTCTTGTTTCTGCTTATCTTGCAGATCTGAGTGAGTTTCCAATATTTCAACGTCCAAACCTCCGGTGACTTTGATGAGATTTCTCCATCTCTAGGCTATCTGATTCTACACAGATGTTTTATACACTTCACCTATGGGAATATGCGTAGGCAAGGACAGAGTCATTCCTTAATACTAAATCTTCCATTTTCATGGCCAGAATGAATACAAATCTTTCCAGCCGCCTTTGTTGCAACGAGTTATTCTCTCATTTTCTCTCCCACCACCGCTTTTATACACAGTGTAGTAAAATGTTTCTGTCTCTTCTTGTGGCACCATCACCCACCCGCTCTGATTCCAAATTGCTTTCCACAACAAACCAGGGCTCCGATAACAACCCGCTGCTACTGATTTTCTCTGTCATCCTCCTATTTCACTCATTCTCTCATAAACCATAAATTGCTCTTTTCTTTTACCCTCTCCCCTAACACACACACACGCACACACACACACACACACACACACACACACACACACACACACACACACACACACACACACACACACACACACACACACACACACACACACACACACACACTGTAACTCTACCACAAGGCCCCCTCCCATCCCAACCCACAGAACTGTACCATCGTTCCCTGTTTTCCGTGTCCTGTCCTCCCTCCTCTGGTTCCATTTTCATTGGGGTTTATATATGACACTGTACCGCAGCCTGTCTGACCACCCATCGCCATGACAACTGACAGCAAACATTTATCAAGCCAAACTGGGTCCAGATTCTCTCAACCACACGTTCAGCTCTGGGCGCTACTGCTGCTGGATGTGTATGGCTGTGATTGTGCAGTAGGCTACAGTATGTATACATGTGTGTGCACAGAAACTGAACTTGACACTACAATGTTTTGAAAACTATAGAGATATGCTAGCACTTATAGCCGTATGCAGAGAAATTGATGTATGTTGTTTTAATTGGACTAACATATTTAAGTTTCCCTTTCTCCTTGTCTGTTTCTCTGTGTCTTTAATTTATATCCCTGACTCAAAGCACCTCTGTGAAATACTCGACTGTCTGTTTCTATCATCTTCATTTAACCGACTCATAATGTTTCCCATGCATCCCCCTCCTTCACCTCTTCTCACCCCCTTTTAACAGATTTTCTCTCCATTATCTCGTTTGTGTTCTGTTCTCATCTTTGTCACCCTCTCCTGGGGAATGGGGGTGGAAGAAGAGGGGGAGTAGTAATTTTTTGAAAGTAAGCAAATAATGGGAGAGTAAAAAAACCCATAAGAAGATAGCTGGGAGAATAATAGCAACAATTTATGAAGGACTAACACACACTCGCAAACACACCTGTGTTCGGCATCTCAGTAAAGCATAACAGAGTGTAACAGACATGGGATGCCTGCTGTCCACATCAGGGGAGCTCTGCTGAAACCATTAACATTACACACACTCACTCACCTACATGCTCCTGTATGACACATGCACAAGCTAGCAAACTCACACACATGCAGGAACACTTAAGCTAAGATCACATAAGCTACAGTACAAATTAAATGAAAGGTTGCACAGGAAAAAAAAAGGAAACAATTTTTTCTGTACATGCGTGATTTAAACTGATAATGGAGTACAATGTGTAATACCTAACCACAGGCAACATTTGGCTGCTGGCATGTGTAAAAAGGTATTGTGTGTGTGTGTGTGTGTGTGTGTGTGTGTGTGTGTGTGTGTGTGTGTGTGTGTGTGTGTGTGTGTGTGTGTGTGTGTGTGTGTGTGTGTGTGTGTGCGATTTAGAGCAGGTAAAAACTTAGCATGCCTTGCACAACATAATACCTCAGCCTATTGATATCATTTTGCATCACGGCTGCATGCTATGATTAAACCAAGCAGTTAAACCTCTGCTTATCAGCTGCATAAACACTTGGTAGACAACAATGGTCTTTTTCTTGCTGGTGAGCAGGAATGGCTCAATGAGGTGTGTGAGGCTGCTCTGCCACAACGAACATGAGTACATGAAGGGAGCTGATGTTCATGCTCCATGGAGAAAACACACACGACGCCACATAGACGCCTTATTAGGGGAACTTCAGACATCAAGTCTAAGTTATGGATATGGCTGATATGGCGAGTGGGGTCATGTTACACAGCTGCCAGGGTCAGAAGGTGTCAGCTGTAAGAGGAGATGAACCAGTAACCTTTTGGCAGAGGATACATGCAAATATCTGTGATCGCTCCAAACATCTTCTGGTAGCTGGAGGCCTCCAGCAAGAATGAAATACTTCCTCACTACTGACATTACTGATAGATTTAAACAAGGATCAGACTTTGAACATTGCTTTGTTGGACTCATGCACAACGTCCTATACCTTTGATCTGTTTGGCAAATGCAGTGTGGCCATATGTTTTAATATGCCTGCTTCTCTCCTCTCCTGCACACAATCATGTTAGGAATGTCTTCATGGTCAGTCAGTTACTGTCACACAGAATAAAGCTCTTTGGGACTCAGGGAGGCACGTGTGACACAATCATTCACACATATGTTGTCTGTTAAAGTGCAAAAGTTGTAGAGGTTAATGACCATAACACCTAGATAGACAGTGCTGGAGGACAGGAGAGCAACTGGGAAGTGAAGAGGCATCAATCATGGACAAGAGGTCGACTTTAGTTCTCCACAACTCCCCCCCCCCATGTTCAGACTCCCGGTATCCTTAAGTACTTTCATCTTTTTTTTTTTTTTTTTTAAACAACACGTGTTAAAACTTGGGACTTCTAAAAACCAAATTATGACTTTTTTTAAAAATGATTATAAAGTGGTTCTTACCTTTAAGAAGGAGGATGAACTCCAGGCACAGCAGGTAATTACGCAGCTCCATTTATAAAAATCGAATGAAAGCAGAGTCTCTATTTTTCTCTTTTTGTTCCCTGTTTACAGAGTGGTGTCCCCTGAGCTGTTGGAAATGCAGTGCATCGGTGTCCACCACAAACATAAACACACACGCGCTTTTTCAGCTCTCTCTTTCCCCAAGAGATGCGTAAAATCCGGTCAAACGGTGCTGCAGTGGCATGTCTGCTGTGCGTGTGCGGGCTCGTTTACAAAAGCAGTCTCGAGTTGTTTAATATAGATGAAAATAAAAGAAACCTACTCTACACGAGAATTCCTGTCCGTGATTTTTGCGTTTCCTAAAGTCCCTGTAGGAATATTTGGCACCACAGGAGAAACTTATATTATAAGTGCACGAAAAGCTCTTTAGGATTAAGAGAAAACACTTAATTGACATCTCAGTGACCCATGTTTTGGGCGTGAAAATCTTACACCTGTCCCATCCAACAAGAGGCCGCAGTTCAGAATGATTAAACCATTACTAATGTGTAACACCTTCCCAAACAGTCTTCCCAGCACCGCGCTTTATCCCTCCTTTACTCCGGAGCGCGTCTTTGGAGATCAAGCTCTCCTGTAGACAGAAACTTCGCCCATCAAGCCAAAAGTTTGAGGTGAGGTTACTCAGATAACTTGTTATCCATGTTTATCTTCGCTGATTTTCTCACATTAACAGCAAATCGGTAGTTTGCCGGGAGTGTCTGTCGATGTAAATAGGCATATGTGCCTCTAGTAACGGATTTCTTTCACTTTGAAATGAAAGAGCGCATTTATCCTCAGAGCTCCCCTCCCTCCCACCAGAGTCCTCTCTGAGCAACTGGTTCACATTGACAAACCTCAAACCCACATTTCTCTCTCCCTCTCTTTCTTTGTAAAACATGCTCTGACGATTTCTCTCTGTCAAATATTTCAGTTTACCTCTGACTTACTTATTTCTTTCTTTGAGCTGCCATTCACACATAAGATCTCCAACTTTGTGGGAAATAACTAAAAACAAAAACAAAGTATAGCCTACCACTTTCTAATAAAGTACCATTTATAACGGGTTTAAATGCTATAATTGTTGGCTTTATTATTGGTTAATAAATAATTTAGATCAGTTATAAGTCATTGATAAGATCAACTTTTGGGTTGCCAGGTTGTGGAAAATCCAATGTTACCATGTTTCAATTCTCACTAAGCTTTAGTTTAGTTAGTCACGTGCAGTTATACATGTTTATAATGTTATATTGTTAATAGATAATCAATAAAGGGTTTTTTATAACAAACCATCAAGTCTGATTCTAGATCAGATGCCCTTTTCCAGAAAATAAGTGGTTGGGGAGGGGTGTTCCTGATGAATTTGAGGAGCTATAGCTAAAAAGATAAAGCATGTGTCACGCTGGAAGAGGACTTTCCTCAACCTGGCAACCCAAATGTTGTTCTTTTTAATGGCTTACAAATATAACATTAGTCAATTATTTATTTGATTTATTAATCATTAATTAAGTAATTAATGACATCTTAACCATTTATAAAGGTTTCCAGAGTTTTATGTCAGCCTTTTCATTTGAAATTATTCAAATTCAGATGAAGGTGAATGTTTGACCCCTACAGTGGCTCTGTTGTAGGGGGCATTTTACTGGCATGTCGAACACAGGTATAACTAATAATATAATTAAATGCTTCATTGTGTCACATTAAATGCTGGAAAGGATCATTAATCTGATTAGTTCCACCTGTACTTTTCCTGCTATAACAAGTCCAAATGTGTGCTGTGAAAAAGGTTGATGAATCTGATTATTAAAGGAATGATGAAGACACTAGAGCCCTGATACTGACAAGGCTATCAAGATTCAGGTTAGCCAAATTATTTCAGATGTAGGCTACAAGACAGATTTTACGGAAAAAAAAACTCTTATAACAGTTTGAGCTACAAATGTACTTGTATTTTGATCACCTGTATCTTATGATGAAACATTTCTATCCTGATGGGTGTCTCTTCCAGGATGACAATGCCCCCATCTACAGATACACTGGTTTGACGAGTATGAAAATGTTGCGAATCAAATTGTATGGCCTTCATCATCAAAACACAGACATTTGGAAGATCAATAACAACGACCACTGAAGCTGTTATGGACATGTGAATATGTGTAAATGAGTATAAGAGCATGAAGTGCTGTGCAGTAAGCTGTTACCTGGACCACACCTAGAGGGAGTTAAACGGAAATCATATAATGAAATAATGTCAATGTGGATAATGTTACACATGGATAATGAATTGCACCTACTGTAATACATGGACCCATCTGTCCTGAGTATTCTTATAAAACTCTTGGGCGCCACTCTCAGGCCTCTACAGTTACTCCTCCACATGTCCACAGTGGCACAGTTATGCCAAATGCATGTGATTATATGAGGTGCATTGCTTTTTTAAAAGATGCCCTAATCTTTATCCAAAATGATACACTATTATTTATTTGTTGATTATATTCTGTATTATATAATAATATAATACTAATAGAAGAATAATAATCTGGATCTGCAAAGTAGTGTGTGTAGTGAGTAAAAAGTACAACATTTTACTTGCAATGTAGTGGAGTAGAAGTATAAAGTAGCAGAAAATGGAAATACTAATAATTGTACTTGAGTTTGGTACTTGAGTAAATGTACTTAATGACTTTCCACCACTAGTATTACAACTGTGACAATACGCTCTATGCATGGCAGTGTCTTGCATTTCCGGTGAAATCTCAGGTTGCTTGACAACTTCCGCTGAGCGTACAGCCCGAGCATCAGGATGAGTCACTAGTTCACATTTTCTCAAGTTCACATTTTCTGAGTTGCAGTGAGTCCTGTAATGCACATGTCAGCAGATCCAGTCCTCTCTTCATGAGAGCTGTTTGGCGTGTCCCTCGGATGATCTCCTCTGCCAGGTTTTTTGCTGTGCTTGGCCCTCTAACGTTGCTTACCTCCCTAATAGTTGAGGCCGTCACCCTCTCCTTCCTTAGTGAATGCCAGTCAGGTGCTGCACTTCTGCTTCTTGTTGTGCTTCAATCTTGTGCAACTGTGACAAAGTCACAGACAGTGATGTCAGATGCAACTGTTCTTGGTTTGTTGGCACATACATTATGTCCTGTCTGGTAGCCCTCTGGTGGCACTTTTGGGAATGTGGAGGCATCCTCATGAGTGATGACATCATCTGATATAGGAGGTGGATGCTGATACAAAAGGGTGCCAGCCTGTACTTTCCCAAAGATGGACTCCACAAGTGGTTTATCAGGTGAGATATCCC
This sequence comes from Gymnocephalus cernua, assembly GCA_023631565.1. Lineage (NCBI taxonomy): Eukaryota > Metazoa > Chordata > Actinopteri > Perciformes > Percidae > Gymnocephalus > Gymnocephalus cernua. The sequence goes on from CM042429.1 coordinate 29,520,798, forward strand.
TGGTGCAGATAAGTGAAGCAGAGTCTGATTTGAAGCCAGCATATAAGCAGCTTTAGTGTCAAGAGATGATGGGTCTGGAAGCTTTGTATAGCGCTGATCTGGAATAATACAATATCAGAGAATCAATAACCATTCTTGCAACACAGTGTAGTGTGCCTTACACTGACGTGTTAGTTAGTTCTACTAATATTTTTTATATGGAATATCCATGTTTTTTTCTCAAAAACGTTCATGTAATTTGTCCCAGTGACTCCAATTTAATACATAAATGTATCACAGTGGACACACCTCTTCATATGGGATTTTAGTGTTTTTTTCTGCTATTTTTTTGTAGATATGTTTATGAAAAGTTCGTATTTTTTCAATACCTTCCATGTAATGGGAACCAGTGACTTAAATTGAATACAAAAATGTATCCTCTATATGCCTATGACCCATCACTAGCAACATTTCACCTTTCAGTGGCAGCAGTGGCCTACCGTTCAGCAGCACTGCAGTCGGTGAGCGAGGAAGAAATTCTGCGCCATAGTTGGTTCTTTCAACTTTTAATACAAATGATCTCCTTTCCATCAGACTAAGTCATGTTTTTACCCACTTTAAACCCACCTGCTGTCGATTTTTCCAGCTGATAATGCACCAATAAGATTATCCTCCATTCAGTGAGCTCACATTTACAACATTTTTCCCGTAAAGAATTAAATAAAAACCAAAATGACGGAAATGTTCGGTTTCCGGTAATAGCCATCTGCGACGGTTGGCTAGCTGACTGTAGCTACTTTCCCAGCAGCGAGGTGAGTAACAGGTGAACAAAGTGGTACATTTATGATATTTTTCTTAAGACTTGACTGACCAAACGAGGACTAAAGGAAGTTCCCCAGGTGGCCATAAGGGAGACCTCAAGGCGTTGATCCTGTAACCGTGTTTCTGCTGGATGTGCAAGTAACATTTGTCTAAGTAGACAGTTTCTGGCTAACAACGTTATAAGCTAAGCTAGATAAATCTTCAACTCCGTGAGTTTGTCTCTTCTGACCCCTAGTGACCAAGAATCACTACATCAGGGAATAGCTGAGATGAAAAACATGAAGCCTTTAAACTGGGTCAGATTTAAAGTTAATGGGTTTCCTGTCTTTATAAACAAAGTTCCAGTTTGTTTGACTTATTTTAGATGTCTGTCACATATTGAGACACTGGAGGGAAAAAGACAATCTCCATTTCAGAATCGATTCACATAAAAAACAATTCATTTCGGAGGCCTCTGAGACATGCATGCTGTACAATGTCTGTTGATTTGGAAATCCACTCACTCAATACAGGGGCATATCATTTATTTTTTGAAGTCTTAGTCATCCACTTTAAAAGTGCCAGGACAAAGCATTTCCCTTCTCCCACGGTGGTGATACAGCAGTAAAACGTGTGGATATATTTGCTAAAAATTCACAAAACGCATATTATTTATCTACAACTTATATAGTAGTCTACATTGGTGTTTTTCTATACTTCTGTCATTTTTGCATTGTTTCTATATGTATGTTATATGTATTTTATGTCATTTGAGCCTGCCCTGTCAAAGACATCTGTCACTTGTGACAAAGTTTTTCTTATCTTGTCTTACTAGTTTGTATTGTTATTTAGTGGTATTTCATGTATTTGATGGTGTTTATGTAGCCCATCATCTGAAGGTAAGGTTTACTGTAACCTATGAGATTTGGAGGATTTTGTGTTTTTGCTTCAAATGGGTTCAATGGTTCAACCAGAGATGTTTTTGATGTTGTGGTGTCATTGAAAAAACAGCAGTTATTGGCTGCTGCTAAAACAATTCTCACTTGTTACCACTTGGTGCCGCTCTGTTTCAACTATTGTACTTTCCAAGCCTGCCTGAGCAGCATGAAGTGCTTGAGTACTGTAACAGCCAGTCAGAATTGGTGGGTTTTGCTTTTTATAGCAAATTGCAAAAGATCCTTTAAGGCCCGCTTGTCTACTGATTGTCAAGATGGTCAGCTGATTGATATAATCCTGAATTCCTCCTTTCACATTTGTAGTAATGGAGAGTGTCTTTTTCTGTCTCTTGCAAATCAGCTCTCCCAGTCGAGACCTATGTGGTGATGGATTTCTGCCTGGACTAGGACAGAGAGTGCAACAAACTCATAATACATCTGAAAAGGAGAAGAACTTCATTAGCTTCTGATTTATGAATCCAGTGGGGGTAAAGATAATGATTATTGGATAATTGACCTCGGTCTCTCCATCATTGCTCTTACAGTTATTGCCTAATTGACATTGGTCTCCATCAGTGTCCTTGCCATTATTGCCTTCCTCTTCTTCGTCTTTATCTTTTTTCCCCATATTCTTTCTCTTGGATCTTGGTTGTTTTGGTTCTCATCTCATTTATCGCTAAGAGACACATACACTTTTAATGTTTGCAGTGACCCACAATAGCATTTTTTTTGGCAGGTGGCTGTTGCTGTAACTTGACTGGCAACATAATAATGCTGACTGGCAGCCGTATGTTAAGCCAGATGGCGCACTTGCTCACATGCAACCAAACCTTCCTGTACACAACCACTGATTCCTGCACAGAGGAAGTGGAGTGAGAGCCGAAATAAACACACATACAGACTGTTTCACACCACTAGGAGCTATGCAGGATCCAGTTAACTTCAGACATAAAATCAAACTTTGCAGGAGTCACACTGCTGTAACATCACAATTTGAATCAATGCAGAGTAGATAACTTTTACAGCTTTTACAAACTGCACAGTAGAGTGAACAATACAGGTGGACGGCATACTTTATTCTGACATTGATTATACATTGAAGAGTCACCTTAATGTTTTAGATTTTCTACACAGACCTTAAAAGCAAAGCAAATTAGACTTTAGTGTTTTAGACTAGGTCTCTGATGCTGATGATTACTCCTGATTGTGCATATTATATTGAGATGTATTTTTGGGTCTAAAAGAAATGCAGCACCAAAAAATATTCTAAACTTCATGTGTGGTCTATCAGAGACAGCAGCAGAGATTGGACATTGAACTGACGTCTAATACTCAGTGTCCCAAGTTCCCCTTTTAAAGCAAATGCACATTTTAGGCAGAGGAGCAAAAGGAATGTCTGAGTGTAGTACTACATTAGCTGGCATGTCCATGGGATATTTTGCCTGTTGGATGGTCAGACATAGTGTTTGGCTGGGTAGATGGATAGATGGAGGGCAGTAGAAGACCATAGCACAGGTGTGTTATATCAGCAGTGCAGTGTAGTACAGTACAGTACTGTGCTACGATTTCTGGAATTGGTTAGACGGTAGAGACAGTGTAGTGTTGGCAGACGAGCCTGTTTAATATCTGTCAGCAGGTGCTCCTGCGATGTCACTCCTGCTTGGTTTGGCAGCAGCCGCACCAAACATGTTACACCTGTAGTTATAATAATGATGTTCTGTCAGTGTGCAATGCTTCTTCCCACGAAGAGTGCATGCTTTTGCTATTTCAGAAAACGTTGCTTTCTCACACATACAGCTTCTTGTGGGTCGCAGACTTGGATTTATTTTCATGCACACACGTTTCAGTGTGTTTGTGTGAGAGCATGCATGAGCAGTAGCCTGTAGTTTAGTTTTTTTATTATTATTTGTTGTTGTTTTTTAATACAAGGTGTGCTTCCTTCCACCCCTGTTTCCCAAATCACAGTCCTCTGCAACCAATCAAACGACACCACAGCACAACTCCGCCAGCCACAATGTGTCCAGCTATGACATGCTGGTCTCCGGTATGTGTTAGCCTGGCCACTGTCTGGAGCTGGTCAGAAGAAGAAAGAGAGTGAGCGAGTGAAAAAAAGGGGGGGGGGGGGGGGGAGTGTGATAACCTGAACCTCATGTATGCAGAGAGGCAGGCTCTTTAAAAGTACCACTGATCTACCTCCAGCTATTATTTTTCCTTTGAAGAGTTTGTAATGTTATACCTCATTACACCTTCTCTTAGATTCCCTGGAGGCTCTCAGGGATCACTTGAAGCTTAACGTATTGAATACACTCATCTCCAGGTTTTTCTGTGTAACGAATCGGTTGATCCGGAACAAAAGCAGAGTAGCTGTGGAGGATACACGTTTGCCTTAACAAAACAAGTTGTGGGTGAAACGGGCATATGCTTGCATGTTTGTTCCTTTGTGCGTTGGTGTGTGAGAGTGTTTTGACATTGAGTGATCACTATAAAAAAGGAATTAGTCATTGAGCTCTGACAGTTGATCATCCTGAAAAGCCTGATGATCCTCCTGGGCGCCTCGCTTCACTCTCATCTAATTCTTATGTTGCTGTCTACGTGTGTACGTGCTACACTAAATGACCAAAGTATGTGGACACATCTGCCCACATCTGTTAACAGATATTATATTATATTTTAGACAACAATACAGGATACTTCGAAGTTTTGGCCAAAGTTTGGGGAAGTTCCTCGTTCAGCATGACAATGTCCCTGTGCCCAAAGCGAGGTCCACGCAGAAATGGTTTTCTGAGTTTGGTGTGGAAGAGGTCGTTGTCCCTGTTGCACAAAGCCTGAAACCAGAAGAGTTGAGGCAGCATATTAGGCCATGTTTTTGGAATTAGATGCTCAACAATCATGTATATGTACTTTTTTGTGATTAACATTTGCATTAACATTTTAAGATAAACACTTACAAGTACACATATGAAAAATGGTTATATGATAACCAGCAGTATTAATATCAGTACTTGTCACATATGGGTGTACTGTTGCGGCAATAAAGGGAAGGTACTCTGCCGGTGAATATTGCATGGCTATTAGCGCTGATCTTTGTTAATTGGACTGTTTTTGGCAGCGTAGGGTGCTTTGAGAATTACACTGTTTATTTTTGTCATATTTGTGCAGGTTTAGCTGCCAGAAAAAACGTGCAATCCTTTTGTGAATTCGCCTGTCAGTGTTCACTTCATGAGGTACACCTACACAATCTGATGCAATCCAGTACAACTGTTCTGCCATGAAGTCTACTTATATGATGCCTTTAATGTTCAAGTTTGACACTATCATAGAGGTGTTATTTGAACTATGTTTCAGCATTGAGGTCATACTTGGTTGTGGTGTTGTAATGAACTGCATCATATTCAGAGGTGTTTCTAATATTCTGACCCCTCATGTAAAAAAATAGGAGGATAGAAATGGCATACACCTCAGTGTAATGTAGTCCAGTACAAAACCATCTTTAATTTTGTCCTCAGTGATAAACATATTATTGAATTTACACATTTTTGACAATGTCAACAAAAACACAACATTATAAAAATTGTAAAGATAGAATTTACAGTATGGCACAACAGTTGGATTACAGCAGATTGTACCCAACTGGCTTTGAAAGTGCACTCCATCTGCTTTCTATGCTTTGCAGTGTTTGAGCTATACTTTTTGCCAAGTATAGTATTTGTATCTGATAAAAAAACAATGCAAAGTCTAATTCCTCGTATAAGACAATTATTTTCCCTCTTTAACTTCTCCCATACCGTCTCCTTTTTCTTATTCTGTCTTCGAATAGTATCTTCCATCTTTTCATCATCTCCCTCTGTTTCTGCAGAGGTCAGCCACGTCAGAGTCTGTAATCAGATTTATTATTAAATTCTTTATCTCTACAAAGACTTCATTCAGCCGTCCTCTGGTATACTGTGAGACCCTTGTCCTACACTTAGCGGAGGAGCAGGACGATTATTCTCATCAGGGATATTCCCCACTAAGCTGACAGTAGATCTGCAGATGTCTGAACATAGTACATACTGTAGATACATTTTTGGCCCATTTGTGTGTAAGTGAATTAATCATCTTTTATAAAATTATACTAGGAAGTTAAAAGAAGCTTTCACCATTACCTCGCCTCTCCTTTTAATCTGTGACTCAACGTCTCCACCTCTCTCCATTCCACTCCTCTTTGATTTTATTTTCCCTGATGGAAGGATTCTCTGGCTAGACATTAAAGAGAAGAGTTTTTAAAGGTTGTTGGTTTGAGTGTCCTGTGTGGCTCAGTGGGCCAAGGTGCCAACCATATAGTCTTGATTTCCAGACATCTTCCCATGACCTTTACTGAATACCTTCCCCACTCTCTCATGCCTCTTCTGTGGCTTATTAACTCTGCATCTTGACAGAGAAAGAAGGAAATGTTAAGATATTTAAGAACTGTGTGTGTGTGTGTGTGTGTGTGTGTGTGTGTGTGTGTGTGTGTGTGTGTGTGTGTGTGTGTGTGTGTGTGTGTGTGTGTGTGTGTGTGTGTGTGTGTGTGTGTGTGTGTGTGTGTGTGTGTGTGTGTGTGTGTGTGTGCGTGTGTGTGTTGCTCTTATGTGTACTATTCTTGACCAGTTTTTTACAAGAGGCCTCAAAGGTTTCTGGGTGGTCTAATTGCATTTGCCACAGGAGATTGGTGCACTTTACCATGGTGCGTGTGGCTGTTAGATGTGTGTATCAGTTTGTACATGCTTGCAGGTGTGTGTGGCTGTAAATCAATATCTTTGAAAAGAGACAGTACAGTATGTGAGGGTGTTTAATGACACTCATCTGTCATCAGACTGTCACATGCATGCTCTTTCTATGAATTTGTGTTCGGTGTGCAGACTATCACAAAGATATGTGCCTGTTTTTTTTACCCCATCATGCTCTCTCACTCAGCCCCCTGCGGGGCAGTTTTCTACAAGCCTTCCCTCTTTTTTACTATCTAACCCAGAATACACTTGACCCATGTGGCAATAATTGCGTCAACCAGATCACAAATCACCCATCTTACCTTTTGTGACATACTCTCAAGTATGCGGATAAGTACACACTCTCTATTCCTCCCTGAACATAAGTCATTTATCAAACTGCAAGCTGACTCAGCCGTGGCCCCGGGGCACTTAAACGAACCTGCTCTCACACAATAGCACCAAAGTTTGGTTTCTATTCAGATAGCTATAATGGTTACATTTGGACGTTAATATTGGTGTTAAAAGGGTATTTGATTTCCACTTAATTCTGATGGATGAAGTGCATTAGTTATGTGTAGGCGTATTCATTCATCTCACAGGTTTTTTTTATGTTGTTGGTATGCATGCATGTTTCTGTATTTGTTTTTTCAGGGAGTGTAGAAGTTAGGTATGTATGTCCCAATGTTGCCAAACTGTCTTCTGTTCCTTGTTACGTTTTCTGCAAAGCCAACAACCTGCAGGGATATGGATGCAGTCAGGATGTCAGCGGCAGAGATGATGTGTTCAGTTTGTTCTTGTTTTTTTAGACCCTCTTGTGGGGCTTCGTCTTTGTCTGTCCACCTTTTTGGGTGACTCGCAACAGTGTTTTATGAGCTGCGTGTACAGTGTGTGTGTGTGTGTGTGTGTGTGTGTGTGTGTGTGTGTGTGTGTGTGTGTGTGTGTGTGTGTGTGTGTGTGTGTGTGTGTGTGTGTGTGTGTGTGTGTGTTTTACAGGGGTCCGGAGCAGCCAGACAGCTGCTTTTTACTGCCCCAGGGGGTAATAAACAGTGAGGGAGGGGTAGTTATTTACCCCTTTTATTAGGGCAGGAGGCAGAGGAGGGGACTTTATTGGGGTCACACTGTAACTACACACAGCTGCAGGGCAAGAAGAGAAATAAAGAGATGGTTTGTAAGAAGTTTTAGCATCACTAAATTCCTTTCTCAGGAATCTAGTTTTTTACTTGTATGACTGTATGTACACGTGTGTACGTGTCTGTGTGTGTATGTGTCATCCATCTTTCTCCCCAGCCCCTTTTTCATTTCCAGGTCCCTTAACAGCCCACTCCTTGTTAAGCACATCTGCTGTCAATCAGTAACCTGTAATCCAATTGGCATTTCCTGCCATTGTAGACACGCCCACTGAGCATTTTATGATTGGTCACTGTCCGACCCAAAATGGTCCCAACTTGACCTTTATTTGTCTTATCACCTTCCTTGGTTACCATTACAACATATGGTCCATAAATAAGGATGTTTAAAGGAATTGGTCGGCATGCTGGGAAACGCTTCTTCGCTTTCTGATTAATACCACTCTCAACACATTATGGTGGTATCAGTCTTCTCATCTAAGTCTCGGAGAGAAAGCGAATAGTGTACTTCCCAAAATTTTGGACCATTCCTTTAAGTCAAGCAGCCTTTAAAGACTTTCCAGAGAAATATGAACCTAAAAAAATTGGCAAGTGAATTGGAAATAAAACAGAGCAGAGTCCAATAGTGGCATGCCAGAAGCTGGCTCTGTGTATGTCGTTTCACATGCCACGGAAAATTGCAGGATGAGCAGATCCACATAAATGTGTGATAAAAAGTGAGCAGACAGAGAAAAAAAAGTGAAATGGAAAAATGTTCCGCCTTAGCATAGAGAGGGAGGAATAACGAGGGCATGTGGCAGAGAGATGATTGACAGAGAGAGACTGACGGGAGGGATGGGGAGACAAAAAAAAACTGAGAGGGGGCGAGAGAGACTGAGCGGGAGGGGACAGACAAGTTATTCTAGTTGCAGACAGCTGACAGAAAGCCTAAAATAAGATGGAGCCATCTAATGTGCACATATTCCGCAGCTACACTCACAAACCATAAAACGTGTGCACTGTTAAATACTTTTACGCCCCTAATGGTTTTCAGTACAGGAGGGCCAAGAGTCTACGTCAGCCTGAGTTTGTATCATGCTTTATTGGTTTCCCATAGAAAGTGTTGTTTCCTACGACCACATTTCATATAAAGAGACGCAAAGTAAAAACTTTAGCAGTACTGTATCAGACTCCTAGTATAGTAATAAATATAAAACGTCATAAGATAGAAAAGGTTAAAATTGTTGGGCAGGGCTAAAGGAACAGTGAGGAGGGGCACATAAAAACTGACCTGAAACTGGAAGAGCTCAAAGATTGGTTTACACATCTACAGATATAGTCTAACACCTCTTCTGCTGTCACACAAACTCTATCTCTCTATATCTCACAAACACACACACACACACACACACACACACACACACGCACACACACACACACACACACAGCCAAATAAATGAGCTGTCAATCAACAAATCCAACATACATTTTCATGTTTAAAACCCAGCTGGTCACGTTTGATGGAGCTGGAGAGACATGTATGTGACATACTAGATACAGTTACCACATGTATTACATAATGAAGAGATACTGGAATAAAACTATAGACAGGCTGCCATAACAAAGGGGGAGTAGAGATGCAAGTGGTGATGCAGGACACGGGGAGCTGGAAGGACGAAAAGTGAGAAGTGCTCTGGTTCATTGTCGCTCGTAGACTCTGGTGCATATCACATCATCTGCTCCCATGGTCTGAAAAGAGAGGAGAATGTGGATGGTTATCTACAGATCAATGTGAATTCACATTAAAATTTAAATAAAAGTTTAAGGGGGGGTCATTTTTAGCCTTTATTTTGATAGGACAGCATAATACATGAAGGGGAGAGAAAGGGGGAATTAAATACAGCAAAGGGCCACAGGTCAGAGTACCAACTGAGCTATCCGGGCGCCCATGTCTCCAGCATTTAAAACCAAAATAATCTCACTGTGCCAGACTGTTTGGAACAAACTTCTTATTATTTACGGAAAGTTGTTTATGCAAAAATTCAACTCAGTGCACAACACTCACACAGTTTCTTCTGGCTTCTAAAAAGCTGTTATCTTTGGTGCTTTAAAGAGCACATCATGAGTCTTAGACTTGAACTTCCTGCCAACCCTCAAGCAACCATCACCCAGAAAATACCATACTTATTCTGTATACACTTTCTGAAAAAAAAAATTTACTCCAGAGAGGACTGTATGTTGAAATACTTTTAAAATTAGTTTTAGTCAACCTGCCAGTTGGGTGGGGTTTCTTAATAAATACAGTTATTTTGGTGGACAGGCCCCTTATTATTCACAGAAGAGAGTTTTGGTAGCTGTCAGTAAACCAAAACTCAAATCATATTTGACCCAGACCTGTTCAGTGTTTCTTTATCATCCTTCAGTAAACACATCAGTAACATGACATCAAGCTGATGCCTGTACGTGCATTGTAATCTTGACGGAAGCTTTCAGAAGCTTTCATCTTCTGCCAGGAGAATAATTAGATTGGCATTATAGTACTCTAAACCCAATTATATAATTATGTAATTATGTATGTTCAGATTATAGCCTGGACATGACTGTCATTTTGTTGTACAAATAGGGTACTAATAAAATACATACCAGAAGCTACCAGTGCAAGGATTTCGGTAAAAGGGAGGAACAAAAAAAAACATGGTGGCCTTAAAAAGGCATAGAATGCAACAGTAAAAGTTTCTGTCAAAGTCAAGTTGATGTGTAACTAGTCTGATTCAAACCCAAAACATGTCCACAACACTAAAGGTAGACACGGTTAAGAATTGTATTGATAGCTCAAGTGTACAACATAATTACACTGTAACTGGTGCTCTATCATCTACAGTAAAGTGTAAACCTTGTTGGTTCTCAATCTAAACTCTGATTAGTGAATAGTTTGTGTGCTTTACCAGGATCAGTTTGCCGTCATTGGTAATCTCTCGGGTCCAGGACGTCTTAGGCCCTTCTCCTTTCTGCAGAGTCTGCTCACAGCTGATCCTACTATCAGATTCCCAACGTGGAAAACTCTGGGGACAGAGAAAGAGAGAAGGGGAAAAACCTTTAGACACATCATGTTAGCTGTTGGATGTACAGATGAACGGATGCACATATTTACATGACGCTATTCAGAGGGACGGGGACATAATGAGAGAGTGGCCAATGGAGAAAGAAAACAACAAAGGCGGAACAGGGCCATCACTGAGAGGTGATAACTTGCGATGCGCTCATCGTTACTAGAGCGAAGCGTTGGCTGGTTGCATGTGTTTGCTTTGGAGACGGCCAAACAGAGGCCATGTATGGGAAAACGGGGAAAGCAACGGGAGAATTAGGGAGGGACGGAGGGCAAGAGGGGGGAACAGAGGAAAGACGGGAAGTTGAAAGGGGTCGTAAAGAGTGAGGGAGCATAGTAGCTATAGGCCTTCAGAGACCAAGGGAGTAGTAAAGATATGCTATCAATCCAAATATGACGAAAAGCCAAATTAAACAGATTGATGTAATCGGGACCGCTCCCTCCCCAAACGCCCATTCAGTGTGTGTGTGTGTGTGATTGCGTGTGTGCGTGCGATTGCGTGCGCGTGCTGTGTACCGTGCAGGGACGTCCATCCACCGTGGCCTCATTGAACTCCTGCCCCACAGTGAAAGTGATGTGGGTGGTGCGGACTGTGGTTGAGGTTTTAATGGACAGCGTTTCTCCATCCTGCGTAATCTCCACCAGTGGCTTGGAGGCTGCCTTTACCGCAATCATACGCAGCATCACATTCACACCTAAAAAACACACATAAGACAAGGAGATAATGACAAAACTAGAAAGAGTATAAGTAAAATGAGATTTGGGATTCATATAAAGGACACACAAAGACACATGTAAACACTTGCTTTCACAAACTGTTGTGGATACTTTCCCATACAAGCAGTTCAAACCTACAGGAGGACAGATCTTTTTTGTGTCACACAGGGTTGGTTTAAAGGATTTGTGTTGGTGTTGGTGTGTGTTTGAGTGGTGTGGAGTTGCTGCTTGTTCACAGTTTTCTCCTGCACACTCAGGGTAAAAAGAGCAGCCTAGCTTTGCACAGCTCTGTCCAATAATAATGACAGAGGAAACAATGAGGTAATGCCCACCACATCTGCATTCCCCCAGACTTAATCATCCTTGCACACACATAGACTCAAACACACAGACTAATATGGTTATTTGTACTGTCTACAATGTAATCTGCATTATTCTGCTTTCTTCAACCACAGAGAGCGAGCTTGTATTTCCATAGTGTGCTGCAGTGAAACTGATGATACAGCATGAAAAGAGAGGGAACCAGGAGCAGACCGATAAGGGAGGGAGGGAGGGAGGGAGGGAGTCAGACAGACGAGGACCAGTGGTCTGTGTGTGTGAAGATCTCTGCCTAAGTGTGAGGGGAAGTGTGTACGTCGTCCAGCGTGTATCTGCCGTCGAGTTGGGTTTCTCACCTCTCACACATTCCCACCTGTCACCAAGCATAAATATATACACACTCTGAAATGCACAGTCATTCAGCATGCATGCAGGATGTCCAGGCTGCACACTGTATGCACTTACGGCAGACATAACACCGGGTTTTTTGTGCATTGCCATTGTGTGCAGATTACTTTTTTTTGCACTGTGTAATACTTTTTATCATCTTTTTTCATTTTCATATATTTGGTACTAGTTTCACAGACATGCAGTCAGGGGTGGAAATTGTAATCTAGTACTGTACTACTGTAAGCGCACGTTTTGCTGTGCTCGTACTTTGTTAAGGTATTTAAATGTTATGCTATGTTATACTAATAATCTACATTTCAAGGGGAAATATAGTATTTTTTACTGCACTACATTTACAGTATGTGACAGTTATTGAAGAAAAATGCACATCCAAAACTTCTTGCAAAAATATGATGCTTTGGTATAGATAAAACTATGCAACGGCATATAAATACATTAAAATGATCATATTAATAACAACCCAGTTATGTAATCTATATAATAATCTGAAACCCTGGCCTGAAGCAGACTCAATCTGCTGGTACTTGTTGACAAAACGTATGTACTTTTATTTTAGGTTTTGAATGCATTACCTTATACTTATGATGGAGTTATTTTACAGTGTGGCATTGCAACTTTGATTGAAGTTAGGGATATCAATACTTCTTCCGCCACTGCATACAGTAATGTGGTGGCAAAGGCTGGTAGTGCAAAAATGATTGGTTGATTAACTGACATGCCTTACACTGTATGTCCTGAAACCTTAGATGAAAAGCTTGAAAACAACAATGTCTCCTTCCTAAAAGTTTTGATTATTTCAGGTAACAAACCGACCTGCAGACACTAAACTGACTCCTCTCCTCAGTCTGTTGGCTCAGTCTGAAGACCGGAGTCAAGTGCCGGCCTGTTGACCATTTGGGAGCCACAAAGGGGGCTGAAGCTTCTCAAGTAACTGCCAGTTGTTCAAAGTTAGAAATTACCTGAAATGACTATTGCAAACCTGTGACCAAAATGCTTAAATTCACACAGATCTGGCCACATGAAGACACACACAGATAGACAGACGGTCAGGTTCAGAGGTCAAAGAGCAAAGGGCAGAGGAAGCATTTGGGAAAAGGGGAGATGAGGGGAGGAGAGCAGAAGTGAGGAAAGGAAGAGAAGATGGAGGGTGCTGGGTGCTGACAGGCTGCGTCCAGCTGCACCTTGCCCCCCAATGAAACTAAGAGCTATTTCTCTCTGTAAGTCATGCCAATGTAGAGGGAAATAATAGGAACACATGCACATGTGTTTGTGTATTAGTGTGTGAGGGAGAAAGAGTATTGCGTACAGCAGTGTATTCAGAGTTTAACCTGCATTCCTGTTGCAGTTCTTTCTCCAGGAATACTTGTCTTACACCTCTGTCTTTGGCACACAAGCATATACTCGTGTAAACATGCAAAACATGCACAAATGCACACAAACGACCCTGCCCCGTCATTGCGCACAGTGCCATATCATCACAGTGACATATTTCCCTTTGTTATAGCCCCCACTTTCTGCCTGAAACACACACACACACACACACACACACACACACACACATACACACACACAGAGAGAGAGAGAAGAAATTTGACGGAGTTAGACACATTAAACGCTAATTGGTGCTTCAGTCTAACAGGGAAGTTGGAATTTGTGCTCACGCCCAGTGGTTTGTCTACATTTAGAACAATAGTGCCATTTCATATTCAATAATCTCCGTATGAGAGAGAGAGAGAGAGAGAGAGAGAGAGAGAAGGGTGTGTGTGGGAGAGGAAGAGAAAAGGCGGCGTTGATTGAAGCGGTTGTTTGATTTCTCCGTGTACGCTTACGTTATGTGCACTGGCAAGTCATCTAATGGGAATTGGCTGCTAATGACAGACTGCTCTCTCTCTCTCACACACACACACACACACACACACACACACACACACACACACACACACACACACACACACACACACACACACAAACTGATGCACCAGTGACGTGGTAAAACAGTGTGAATCTCAGCCAGCAGCAGGTGTTTGTCTTTTTCTCCGACTGTCACTTCAGATAATGATGTGACTGTCCTGCACTGTATAGTGCCATAAGGTCCTCTTCAACACACACACACACACACACTCTGAGGCTGCGACACGGGCAGATGTGCCGCCGTTTGTCTCTATTGTGTTAGCAGGGGAGGCCAAAGGGGGAGAAGAGAGGAAGAGGGGTGAGGCTGGCTGGGGGCCAAGTACTGAGTTTTGGGTTCTGCAGAATGACAAAGACCCCCCCACACCCATGCGTTACAGAGGGTGGTGCACGGGCACATAGGAAGATTTGACCTATAAATGTGCTGAGAAAGCTACAGTTTGAGCTGACACATCTAATCTGTGTCATTACGCACAGAAATAAAAGCTTCAACCACTCACGGAAAAATTATCAAGCTGCCACATTAGGCCACGGTGAGTTATTTTCTTCATTTTTTTTAATCATAATTTCTATCACTTACCCAACTTTTTCAAGAGTTCCTCGAAGTTTTCAGAACTCTTCATCTCCCATGTGCCGGCAAAATTAGGGATTTTGCGCTCCATGTTAGGCTGCAGATAGTTTGTGGATTAATAGGTGAACTGTCAGGTCCAAGTGTGGTGTGTGCGCTGCTGTGCCTGCGCGTCTTGCGTCAAAATGCTCCAACTGTCCCGTCTGAATCTCGTGTGTGGGCACGCCGGATGATTTGATTCTGCCCGTCCAATCACTTCTGTGCTCCTCCAGGGATGAGCGACTGACTGTTAGAGCTCTGATCTTGCCTATGTGCCTGTGCACTGTATAAGTGGCTGCGTTATAAATGAATGGCACAGAAAGCAAAGATAGTTGTCGGGGTTGACACGCCCCTTTATATGCGGATACGCCCCTCATGCCAATAGATAACGGGCAGAGGTCCTCAGCGCCTCAACCTGACCACGCCCCTGAAGGCAACATGTGCACTTCAGAGCTGCCCATGCAGGCAGCATTTGCACTCGGAGACGCCTCTCATCCACGCGCGTAGGTTGAATTAGCCAAAGTGGCCGCGCCCTGATGGCCCTGTCCAGTCTGCAGACTTGATATAGTATTATATAATATGTACAGTTTTATGTTGTGTCTTGCCACTTGTGATGCAGCCAGTAGGCACAATTGAATTAATGACTTCAACACAGTGAACATTATTAGTGCAAAACAGGGAGGATGTCAGCCAGGCCCGTCTGTTGACAGAACATGTCGTCTTGGCAGGGCGGTGCGAAGGAAGAACCAGTCAACTGCCAGACTTGTGTGTGTGTGTGTGTGTGTGTGTGTGTGTGTGTGTGTGTGTGTGTGTGTGTGTGTGTGTGTGTGTGTGTGTGTGTGTGAGTGAGAGAGAGAGAGAGAGAGAGAGAGACCAAGTTCACCCCCAGCCTCCTGTGCGCCACGGCGGTGTGTCATAAAAATAAAAGCGGTGGTAATGGGATACAGCTTCTGGCCTCGGCCGGTGGGCTATCCATTTAACTGGGCCTGCGTAAGAGGGAAAACACCCCGAAGCCAGGAGAGAGGTAAAGAGAGAGAGGCAGAAATTAAAATAAGTCGGCGGTGTCTCCTCAGAGCTTTTCGCCCCCCGCTGCTCGGACGGAAGAAAGGGGAAAGAGGAGGAGACACCGGGGCATTGGAACAGTGCGTCAGACGGGGCAGGGTCAGGGGCCCGCAGGGTCGGAGGTAGTCCTATAAAGAGCACACACACACACACACACACACGCACACACACACACACACACACACACACACACACACAATGTCTGCGCACACGCACGCACGCGCTGATGATGGATGGCAAAGGGACAAAGCCGACGTTAACCATTGACTCTTGATGGATGATCCCATCCGCTACACTGCACGGCGAATTAGCGCGGGGTAAACCGGGCGATTTGGGGATGGGGGAGGCATCAAGAGAAGCCCCCTGACTAACAAAGGTGAATAACAGCCTCAGATTGATATTTGGTAACGCAATACGCGCTTTTACGCACAGACCCGCTTCCAAATCCAGCGCCTTACGTTGGGGCCGCCGGCTGTGTTTGATGAACAAAGCTTGCTCACATTGTTTCCTTTTATCAGCACACACACACACACACACACACACACACACACACACACACACACACACACACACGCACACACGCACACACGCACACACGCACACTACTCATTGGCCACACACCATGCCACAATCACAGCATGTCCTTACAAGTTCCTCCTGGTCCAAACAGAGGTGAGCCATCAGACAACCATATCAACTGTAATTTCCTCTCCAGTCTCCCTTCATTTCTTTTTCTTTCCCATCATTCACTTTATGCAGCTGACTTACAGCTGTTAACCCTTTAAGTGTTTGCTTCGATAATGAAATGAAGTACAGTAAAGTAGAAAACTACAATTTAAAGGCAAGATAGGTCCACATCCAATCTAACACAAGAATATATATACTGTATATAATATAATTTTGAGCTGCCTTGCATTTAATATACAGTATATGTGAGTGACTGACTGTTAGAGCTCTGATCTTACCTATATGCCTGTGCACTGTGTGTGTGTGTGTGTGTGTATGTATGTATATATATATATATATATATATATATATATATATATATATATATACAAGCAAGCACAGCATCAGGCTGCCTCACTTCTGCTATGGTGGTCTGTCTAACATGGTCTGTTCAGAAAAAGGGGATTGATCATGCCCCCAGTTTGAAAGTGACTGATGCAAACACAAAGGTTACAATAGAACGCTGTCTGGTGTTGGGAAAATTAATCTTCAGCCTCGCCGCAGGCCATTAGCATATTACCATCACACAACAAGAAATGCTTCAAAGGCCACTGAATCAAACAGGCAGCCGTGCAGTATAGCAGCGACAGCCTCACCCATCTTGTGTGCGTGCTGTCCAGAGGGGGCTTGATAAAGAGCTCTGAAATGTGTGTGATGCTGCATGTCAGCACGTGATGACAAAGCACCGCTCAGCATTCATATCCACTCAACCGTGCTCTGCTCCTCTCAACCTTTCTCTCTCCGCTCATTCCTTCCCTCCATTTCCCCTTTTCCTTTCTGCCTCTTCTTTACCTCATGCAACTTTCTTTTCTCCCCCCTCCCTTCTCATTTTCTTCATCCTTCTGTCAAGCTTTTGTTCTTTTGTGCTGCCCTGACACATTCCTCAAACACGCTGAAGAGAGGGAGAAGGGGAAAACAGAAGGGGAGAGGATGGAAAGGAGAAGAAAAGGGGGGAAACGTTAGTGAGAAAGTTAGAGACTAGAGTGCAGGTCATTTTTTATCTTATTGTTGTGGAGGAAAGGATAGGGAGAGTGAGTCAGCAAAGAGAGACAGGCCGAGAGAGCTTGGAGATCAAAGGCAAACGCATAGTGACAGAGATGGAGAGGTTGAGAAATAGTGAGAGAGTAAAGGCGACAGGCTATGTAAAGAGAGTCTCCTCTGTCTTTGGATGTATTAGTTTGCTCCTCTGCTGCCAACTTTATTTCACTCATCCTCATTTCCTTATGTTTTGTTCCAACTAATATCCGCCCGTATACTGTTCACTACTTTTGTTCTGTCATCTTAATCTTTCTGTGTTCTCACTCATACCAAAAAACCCTGTTAGTAACTGATATCTCCAACTGCCTACGCACAGATTCACAACAGATTCACAGGCTGTACCTGTTGTAAGCAAAACAAAGAGCATTGTGATTTCTTTACAATAATGGTTGTCAGCCTGAGTTTACAGAAAAACACACGACAAGATAAATTCACAGCAACATTAATATTGAATGTTTGATTTCTCTTTTGGAAATTCTGATACTTCAAATTACCTGTTACAATTTGAAAGTGCTGAATTAGCTTGAGTTATGGATTGACAGAAAATTAATCACAGTCTTTTTTGATAATCAATGAATCATTTCAGTCATTTATCAGGCAATATATCCAAACATTTGCTGTCTCCAGCTTCTCCTCTGTGAGGATTTGCTGCTTTTTTTCTTGTTGGTTGGAGAAAACAAGCAATTTAAAGACACCTCCTTGGACTCTTGACAGTTTTGATTATCTATGGTCAATAGATTTATCGACAATAAAAAAAAAAATTAGTCAGAATTTCCAGTTCTATTTTTTTTTTTATGTCAATGTAGTTTTTCTGTTACCATAACTACAAATTGATCGTTTTCAGAAAACTTGAAATCTGACATTGAGATACAGTTATATCAGCAGCAGTATAGAGTCCATAGTTTGCTATATTCCCCTCTCTGGCTGTCTCTGGTTTTGTGCGTCTTCTGTCATTCAAATCAGTTTGAAACTTGTATCAACACTCTCCCCGGGGTGAACTCTACTATATCTCAACACTCACTTCCTCTTGTGCTGCTTATTGTTTCCTATTTCCTCTCCTCATTCAAATGACACAGATTTGAACCATATCTGTGGAACATCCAGTCTGTGTACAGACTATTTATTGTCCTAAAGAGAGCTTATCTGGTCGTGGAATGGAAAACTACATGCACCATACTATACTTCATGCAACATTTGCTTCATGTTTAGTATAGTGGTGTCCTATCCCAGTTGTGGCCCTTGTCTCATTCATGCAATCACCATTTTTGAAAAGGAGCACCTTGTCTGTACAAGTTAAAGTTTGTGTGTGTGATCAGCCCATAGTAAAGTCACACTTCAGTGGCATTCTCCACTTCATCATCCAGATGACCTCCAGTAAAAACTGTTCACCTCTGTAACCCTGGTAATCCCAGATGTGAACTTGACCCTGGCCTTCCCAACCGCCAACTCCTGGAAGTCATTATCACTGGCCTTTACCCTCAGAGGAAGCTACTGGGCAAGATGTGCACATGCATGCAGACAAAAGTGACACGGATTACGGTATCTTTCTTTTATGAATTACTTCGGTGCCATTTGGGGGTTAGGACCTCTCTAAGGGGTCGTAGGATAAATCTGAAGGGTCGGGAGAAGATTAACTGGACAGGAAAGAAACAAAAACTGTCCAGTGACACAAAGTCGGTTCCTTTTCTTTAATCTTTGCTGCTTTCTTGTGATAAACTGTACAGTCCTGCCTCCTCCGGCCTCTAAAAATTACAGTCTGACATGCAGACATCACTCACGCCTCATAGGCATATACAGCGGGAGACAGAGTTTCATTATAACTGGTCACAAGCTAAAAATTTGTGAGCCACTGCCCAGTGACTTGCACAACAGTTGTGCAAAACAATCAGCCACAGTGTGAGACACACACACACACACACACACACACACACACACACACACAAGTGTTTGCAGCACTGTGGGCTTCTGGTATGCTGACCCACCAAAACCATATGGGTTTGATTAGAGCAGAGGAGATGGCAGTTTAACTATGTACGTGGAAATGAGAGGCAGGGGGTGAAGGAAGCCAAAGAGCAGAGAAGAAAAAGATAAGAAAAGAGGAACCGAGAAAGAGAATGGAGAAAGTGTGCACGTGCAGGAGCCTGTCCTTGTGTGTTGGGATATTGTGCATAATGTGTGTAATCAAAGTCTTAAAGTTCCAAAAGTTGCTTGTTTCACGCCATGAGGAGGCCAGCTTTGTGTGAATGCTGTAAATGCAGCGTGTGTGTACATGCTCCTGCATGCATGTGTGTTGAAATCTTCCTCTTCCAGATATTTGTTACTCATTTAATATTATTCTTGGGTAAAATCGTATGTTACGGGAATTAAAGTGTCAGACACGAACAATTTCTTAAAATCCTGGCCACACACATCTCTTCACTGAGTGTGTGTGTGTGTGTGTGTGTGTGTGTGTGTGTGTGTGTGTGTGTGTGTGTGTGTGTGTGTGTGTGTGTGTGTGTGTGTGTGTGTGTGTGTGTGTGTGTGTGAGTGTGTGTGTGTGTGTGTGTGTACATGAGTCAAGCTGAGTCTCCTTGTGTACATGAGACTGAACCTCCAGATGCCTGGGCAGTTGCACCCAGACGCCTGTATTACTCACACTCGCCCCCCCCCCCCCCCTCTCTCTTCGCTCCCCCTCGAGTCTTTGTGGTTCTAATTATCGCGCTCATTTGTTATGAGTTGGTCTGGACGGCGGGAGAGCGAGACCTGAGAGAGGTCAGATTAGGAAGCAGAAGAGCTGAAGACGTGCTGAATTAAAACTATTTTTTTTAGTTTATGTTTTTGCACGTTTTCCACTCTGTCGCTGCCACCTACAGTTTAACGAGCCCACGGGCACCTCTGAGGTGCTACGTGACTACAGCACTGTAAAACTGCATTGTATGGGCTGAATGATGCTGAATTGCTTTACGCTCAACAGGAAGTTAGAGGACAACAAAAGGGAAGGATTGAGAAGGAGGAGGTCAAATACGTAAAGTAAAGAAAGGAAATGAAGTAGATAGAGATGTTCATGAGGACGGTCGTGTGAAGTACAGTGAGCGAAAGTGGACGTCAGAAGAGGTAGAATGAGGGAAAGAAAAACAAGCACTGGTTCCCATACTCTCGCTGCTTCTCACTTTATTTTATGTCCAAGTGTTCTTTTCTAAAAAACATCAAAAAAGTTCAATTAAAGTGCAGCCCTTTTTTTCATCGTGTTACCCCTCCTTCTTCTTGCATCCTACAGCTCTGCCCCTCCACCCTCACACTGCCTCTCACTCTGCACTCATTCTTTTATTCTCCCGTTGCCTTTCCTCTTTGACCAGAGTTAACGGGTGTTGTTCGCCTTTGCTTTTTCCTCAGCCATGTGTGTGTATGTGTCCGAATGCGTGCATTTGCGCATGTGACTATATGTGCATGTGTTTGTGTGTGACCCTGTGATGATGTCATGGATTAGGAATGGCCATAGTTGAATATTTCACTGGAGGTCAGCCTATGGTCACTGTTACTGTATGTGAGCAGTGTGGGTCGCAATTGTGACATATTTATGTGTTTCATTGTTTTATTAATTGTCCTGAGTAGCACTCAGCAGATATATCATACCCTGGTTCCTCTGGGCAGGAACAGAAAATTAACATCAAGTTGAGCTGCGTCCTGTGATTTCTTCATGATCATATGACTTTGCCAAAGGCCTGTGGGAAAATAAAAAGATAGAAACATAAATCGGAGACAAAAAACACTTGTATTTTTCTGTTTCTTCAACAGAATCACGAGGCAGAACATTATAGAAGCCAGCTACAGAGAAAAGGAAAGGATGTAAAAAAAAAAAAAAAGTTTTACAAGGCCATGGCTGCATTTCTTTCCAAAGGGATCATCTGTTAGCACTACTACCAGCTCAGACACATTCGATGCCTGGAGCTTCGCTGGGAACCAAAAAACAAGTTAACAGACATTTTGTGCTGCATCTGCACACTACTGCATACTAGTAGGCCTACTACTGCAGAAAAAATAAGAGGTTGTTGGTGACTTACTTTTTGCAAAAGTTTCAATGATCAGTGTCTGGAGTTATTTCCACTTGACACTGGGAATGTAATTTAATTATTAATTGGAAGTAAAGACGGGCAGGTTCATTGCCTCAGAAAAAAACTTTTTCAGGTTTTACAGGTTTCAGCATATGTCCTGATGCTCTGTGAGGAAATGTTACAGTGAAAGGCTTCATGTTTACTGTGTGGCGATTAGTTTCTGAAAGTTACGTGGGAAAAAAATAAATAATGAAACTGCAATGACCTATTTGAAAAATTGACAGTTTATAAGCAACAGACCATTTCAAGTAGTTTGCCTTATGGTCCAGCAGAGGGCACCCTTAAGCTTCACTACCATCTGGAACTATTGAGTGCCCGTTTGACCTATCAGTAAACTAATAAGTAACTAAAGAAGTTAACAAATAACAAGGAGGACACTAGCGAGCATTTTATAAACTGAATTGATCAAGTTCTTGTGGTAACACCTGCATTATTACATAACCTTGTAGAGGGGCACTGAATTAAAATCTAGTTTTAAAGCCATTGCTACTTAAATATTGTTCTTATGGTACATTTTACTTAATACATCTGTGCTTTGTCAACTTCTAATTATTCTATTACTAACAGCAGGTTAATTCAGAATTGAAATTCTAAAATTTTGAAGGATTAAACGTCAGTGAGAATAAGCCAATGTTGGCCTCTAGCATGGAAATATTTACAATAATCTGTGTGGAAAAGAGAGAGAGAGAGAGAACGATGGAAAACATCCATCTGAGACATACGTGGTTGATTTGTGCCCTCAAATATTGGGCGGATGCAAACAGCTGATATTAAGGGAAAAAAACTGCCTGAGTGACAAACGTCAGCCTACATCACATGTGTCAAACTCAAGGCCCGGGGGCCAAATCCGGCCCTTTGCACATTTTGATCCGGCCCGCATTTCAATTTAGGTTCACAGCTAATTTTGGCCCACACCAAAAAAATGTTTTTCATACTGTAATTATGCGACACTGCCGTGCAGAATTTGACAGATTTGCAGACTTTGAGACACAGAATTCCCCACAGAAGCAGAGAGTTTTTTAAATATTCAGGCTGTGAAACAGGTTGTTGTGAGTCGGCTGGGTGGTAGCTGCTTTTAAAAATGTAACGTTTGTTTTTCATGACTTGCTAAATTCTACGATGGCTAAGAAACGTTTTTGCTGACTTTTTTAGGGTTTTATGTCGACCAAACTGTATGGGAGAAAGCTATATGAGACATGCAATAATACAAAGTTAATTGACTTCCTTTGTTAAATCTAAGCATGTCAATGAACTCAACATGTCTGGCCCTTATTGTGATCGTCATTTCCAGTGTGGCCCTTAGTGAAATTGAGTTTGACACCCCTGGCCTACATCCACAGTTAGACACACACATCTAAAAACACAGTTTGCATGTAAAAATTGTAAAATAATAGAAAAGTTTCTCTTTGACCTCTTTCGGCAGACAAACAACAAATTTGTGCAATACTGCCATCATCTGTGTGTCCGCAGTCTCAGCATGTGAGGAGAGCATGTTGAGCCTGATTAATGTTGTGTGTGAAATGGTCTGATAGTCTAATATTCCAAATGCCTTCGGCTGTCTACTCTGCTCAACAATCTAGCGTTACTTTCATCATTGAAAAATAACTTAAGGCCTACATTTGGGCTATGTGCTTCAAGGCTGAGAAAAAAATGCAATGATCTATATCACATTTGATGCACTCATAATAAACCAGTGTGTAAATGACTGTAGATGAATACATCTTCTGTTTATTAAATCATACCATACATGTATTAAATTCAGTTAAATCCCTTTTGTACTGCAATTACAGTCATGCCCTTTCCATGTAAATACATACAACATAGTGAATGATGTGAATTCAGCATCACATTCACATCTGTGCCATACATGCACTAACTACTGTAGTTTTAAATGAAATGCGTACCAACCCTTTCATTAACTCTCAGAGATACAAAGTCACAGATACAGTGTTTTAAAACACTTCAAATGAAAATTTCAAGACTGAAATGTGTTCAGGAGACTTATTGTTAGTTTCTCAAATTAATTTTGATAGCTATAAATAATAACAAGAATAATAGAAAACAACCAGAGCCACGTCATTTTAAAGCTTGGAGCATGACCAGCAGGGTTTGGAGCCCGACCAGCAGTGCTTGGGTCCTGGCAGCCTTTGGCGTTGTTATTTGGCTTTGCATTTTCAGGGTTTCCCTCAAAATGCACCGGCAGGCACTGATTACCCAACTCCTCACAGGCCAGGATCAGATGTTTGGTTTCCTCTCGGACGCTCTTGATCCCGCACGTCCCCTGTATACTCCTCACCGTGACAAAAGTGAAAGACTGCCGGCTGATGCACAGGTTGTCCTTGTACACCACCCCGCCCTTGTTTGTACACACAGCCTTCACCCTGTCCAGGTCGCTTTGTTGCAGGAAGGACTGGGTGGGTCTGTCACAGCCACCGGTATTCTTGATGTACTTCTCCCATTCGTTCTGGTCCAGAGAAGTAGGAGTACCAGCGCGAATGTGGCGTTTGATGAAGGTGCTGAAGCCGTTGTTCCATTTGGAGAGCTGGCAGGGAGCATCGTTTTTGGCAAATGTTTGATGACCCAGCAGGAGACAGACAGCAAGAGTGAGAAAAGCCCTGAGAGCAGCCATTACCCAGCAGTCCTAGAGGGAAACAAAGACTGTAAAGTTATAACAGGATTATAGGGGGAAAAACACTGTACAGACTTTAGTAATCTATTACATCTTACTTTTTCTGTTTTTCCTAAATAAATGTAAAAACAATGTGTGCAGAAGAGCAGAGTCTGACAAAGCCAAAGCTGTCTGTCTGCCTGTGTCTTTAAACATGAAAGCAGGAGAGGGTGTAGAAAACAGCTGCTTGATGAGAGAACTTCCCTACCTTGTTTTGGCAGCAGTAGTGGCATATGTGAGCTACAAGTGACCTAAAAGCTCCAGGTGTGAGATCTTTTCTTGTATCCTTCAGTTCCGCTTCCACATTTCACTTCCTGTGGGAGTGGCCTCAACAGTGTGTGCATTACTTAAATATGTCCACACGTCTGTGCTTTAGAGCATGGGGAGACGCGGATCCAGTTACAGCCTCCAGTGAGCTATTTTTGGGATGCCTCACCGTGTGTGTGTGTGTGTGTGTGTGTGTGTGTGTGTGTGTGTGTGTGTGTGTGTGTGTGTGTGTGTGTGTGTGTGTGTGTGTGTGTGTGTGTGTGTGTGTGTGTGTGTGTGTGAGACAGAAACCTGAAAATAGAGAAGGCAGTGTATACAGTCTCGTCTTTAGCCACTAATCCTTAAGGGGTTGAAATACACCATATTAAGGACAAGGACAATGGTGGCAGATGCCCTGTTATGGGCACCATTGTCATGTTTGTTAGAACTGCCTATCATTTTCATGTTTCATGAACCATTACAGTGCTTTCTTGGATTTATGGCCACTGGGTTATGCAGATGATGAGCTGAACTGAATGGGTGTTAGAGATAATATTGACGTGGTCAGGTGTTTAATATAAAATGTGATTTATTGTATCTAACAGTTTTGTTTGTTTTTTCAAGGTCGTGGTGGGACCTCTCTCTTGAGGAGGGGGGTGTGACGGCTCCTAGGCCTCAAGACCTATTAAGTCCCTTTGGTTGCTGGGATCTGGGGATTGGCTAATAAGGACTGATGATTGACAACTTGGTGCCTGGGCAGTCGCTCTGGCTCTCTCCCTCAAGGTTGCTTGGTTTGTCTGGACTTTGGACTTTGGGTTGAGTTACTTTTGCGTTCTAACATTTCTACACTTACACACATCCGTATACTACACACCTTGCTGATAAACTGATAGCACAATTACTTTTGTTTATTTTAAATGCATTTGATTTAATTGAGCAAAAGTGTGTTCTCCAACTTTGAGCCAGGTCAAGACATGGGGGCTCGTTAAATCAGATTATATTCCTTGTTATGTTGATGTGGAGTATCACATATGACTTTAGATGGTAAAGTTTAGTTTGAAGATCTTAAAGGAGGGCTTTTCTTTTGCTCAATGTTTTGAGGTAAAGTAGTGCTTACATGTTTGGCCTTTTTTTAGTGTGACAGGGGAAAGTGATTGGAGATATATGCTCGGGATCACATCTGTGGTGTTCTGAGGGTAACTGCATAGCAGGGGCTTTTTCAGACCCACTGGTTTATAGTGAATGAATACATGCCACCTGTACCTGTCCGAAGACTAGGGATGAGTTTAGTTAGCTAGTTTACTGTACTAGTTAGTTTAGAATGGGGAGACTCCAGTTTGTTTGGATTTATATATATTTGTGGGCCATTTGTTCTTGGGAGGATTTGTTTGCTTCAATTTGAGTATCTAGTTTGCTACATTTGATAAGTTATGTGTAATATTGCAGAAAATGTCATTCAGGGTCCCTCTAATGAGTTGCTGGAGCAATGTAATAAAACAGCTGGAGATTGCTCAGCACCACTCTATTGATGTTGACCCCAAGCGCACAAAGGAAACCCTGAAGTGTATCATAATGGCCAACATGCAGGAAAAGGGAGTGCTGGGGGACGAGGGAGGTAAGAGTGGTGTAAGTACTTCTACCGCTGCTTTAACATTTGAACAACAAAAACCTATCATTGGTTTTGAAAATGGAACATGAACAAGAATTGGAGAAAATCAAATTCAAAAGGGAACAACTGAAATTTGATTTGGAAGTTCAAAAATTGACATTGCTGAAAGAGGGCAACATTTCTGCATCGGCTTTGAATTTAGAAACATCTTGTTTATGTTTGGATGCTGCAAGCAATTTGAGGTTGTTGCCAAAGTTTAATGAAAGTGATGTAGAGATTTTCTTCAGTTTGTTTGAGCGGGTTGCAGCGAACTTTGTTGTTACAGTGCGTTTTTACTGGTAAAGCACAGCAGGCGTACTCAACTTTGTCTTCTGAAGCCTGTAAAGAGTACAAAACGGTCAAATCAGCTGTCTTGAAGGCATATGAGCTCGTTCCTGAGGCATATCGCCAACGCTTCAGGGGCTGCAAAAAGACTGGTGAATAAACACATGTTGAGTTTGCCAGGGATTTGAAATTACATTTTAATTGTTGGTGCTCTTCTTCGGGTGAGACATTGTGTGATTTAGTGGTTCTAGACCATGGATGTATTAAGAGAACGTTCTAGACATGTTAACATGACTGTTAATATTAATGGACAATGCATCCGGTTTGGTGAAGTGCTGCAAATGCGGAAGTGCCTTAAACCTGCATTCTATCTGAATTCCAGCAGGGGGAGAGACGTGCGGTTGAAAAAGGAGGTCGGTTTCTGTAGAAGTGCCTGGGCAGTCGCTCTGGCTCTCTCCCTCCTCAAGGTTGCTTGGTTTGTTTGGATTTTGGATTTGTAACTTTGATACACCTCACACGTTAATACACTACACACCTTACTGATAAACTGATAGCATGATTACCTTTGTTTATTTTAAATCAATTTGATATAATTGAGCAAACATGTGTGTCATACCTTTGAGCAAGGTGTGTGTGTGTGTGTGTGTGTGTGTGTGTGTGTGTGTGTGTGTGTGTGTGTGTGTGTGTGTGTGTGTGTGTGTGTGTGTGTGTGTGTGTGCGTGCGCGTGTGTGCGTGTGTGTGTTGTCCTGACCACATTTCCCAAAAGTTAATTCTAAGCAGGAACATATTGTACTGGACTGCAACAATGCAACGTTTAGTCTGAAGCAAAGAAAAACAGCAATCTTACAAAAAAAACTCCACATATTGTTGACAGAACTCCAAAGACAACAAGGAGACAAACTACTAGCTTCGAAGATCCACCCATGTTTCCTGTCTTTTCTTCTTGTGGTACATTGCAGCAATAATGTTTTAAGAACCTTTGCGAAATATTTGTCCATTAGATCCCCTTGAGATATGAATTATCACAAGCGATCTAGTAAACAATCTAGTAAACTCTGTTTAAATTTTAAAAGTTAAATACAGTTAACAGCCTCTAATTGATTTGTCTATTTCAAAGAAATCAAAGCAGGTGAGGTTGCCATTCAAGTATTTTAATGAGGTGCCCACGTTGACGAGTTATATATACAGCAAAAGAAAATCAATCAGACAAAGATATGTGGCACCAAAAACAGTGTTTCCGATAGAATGAAAACATGTACATAAATATAACTCATCCATTTACAATATAATGCGCTATATTGACTTCAGAGATGTAAAGTTTGGACAGCATCAGTTTATACGTAGCACAGTAAATCCCTTAAAACCTTCATTGTAGATTTTCATTTATAGGACCTTCTGTGTGTCAATGTGTGTCCAGGGGCAAAATAAAATAATAATATTACATAGAGTATGAATACACAGGTACATATTTCACAAGTCTATTACATGGCATACAATGTAGTGTGCGTGTATTTCAAGGCAGGAAGATGAAATAACAGTCAAACGTGAAACAAAAAACAAAATATATTTTACAAAGTATTTACATGAAAATCATGGATCCTCGGCATTGCAAGAGCAAACATACGACTTGGAGCCACTGACGTATTTACACCAAGTGCTTCACATGCAAACTGAAAAGAAAAACACATCTGATACCAAGACTGCCAACATTGCTGAATTTGGGTGGGAGAAAAAATACTGGAAACAGTGAAGTGATCGGGGCAGCAGGTGATTTGTTCTGTGTCCAGTTTACTATGTAAAATGTTTTTCCCGTTGCCTTTTGTAACTGATGAGGAAAAACATGTTGGATCGGTGATAACATTATTGGCAAGAGGGAAGAAGAGGGTGTTTTGCATGTGTCTGGACTGAAGCCCTGAAGTGCCGTCAGCTAGGGCTCAGTCTGAGGAGACGGTGAGGGTTCTTCTTTCTTTTCTGCTTCAGGGGTTGAGTTCAGAGCCATGTCTTGTTTTTTCTCTTTCGCTTTCTCTGGCCCCTTCATCCTGAAACATGAAAGGGACGAGTCATTCCCACTGAGTCTAACATATGCTGCAAGTATGCTGTCAGTGTAGTTTGTAATGTTGTCCAGCAGAGGTCCTTATTTGTTAAAGAAAGCATGGAAGGTTGTGCATGAGCTAAGGGCTCTAGTGTGCTATAAAATAAGTAGCGGAGCCCGCAATGTTCAGTTAAAGTCCACCATGAGATGATCTTAGGCCTCCAAGACTGAGAGATATTATTTGATAATTAAGTGGAAAAATAAGTATAAGTCATGTTATAATAAACAAAGAGGGAAGAAATGTGTTAACATCATAGACTGTTAATATTAATGGACAGAGCTTGTGTGACGTCACCAATTGGTTTGTGGAGATCTGCTATGAGTCGTTTAGTTTGCCGTTACGGGCGCAGCCATCCTGGTTGCGGATGTGACGATTTTAGACGAGAGGGCGGAGTGAGGGAGGAGCTAACTGAGAGTTGGCAACGCTGCTTACTGGCAATCTCATCATAGCCACGCCCTAAAACACCCCCTGCTCTATTGCCAATTTTAAAATCAACGAGACCATAATTCAGAAACTTAACATCATTGTGTGTTGCACAAGACTTAAAAGTAGTGATTGAGACCATAAACTCATTATGAAAATGTTTACTGAGGTAATAAATCAAGTCAGAACTGGGTCACTTTCTCATAGACTTCTACAGAAACCGACCTCCTTTTGCAACTGCACGTGTCGCCCCCTGCTGGAATTCAGATAGAATGCAGGTTTAAGGCACTTCCGCATTTGCAGCACTTCACCGAACAGGATGCTTTGTCTATTAATATTAACAGTCTATGGTTAACATGTATATCCACTGGATATGGCTGCATCCCTTTTCCATCTTGGTTTGAATGTCCACTGGAGGCATTTCAGAAGTGGAGACCTTTACAATACAGTTTTTAGTTGTTTGGCCGGCATGATTTCATGTGTTTTCATGTTTCGGTATTGACAGAGCTAGAACATCTGTATCCAGTGAACATTGGGGTTTTACACTGTCATTTCACTGCATCAATAGCCAGCTAGTCTGACTCAAAAGATGTACATTGCTGGGATAAACCCTGACCTGCCTGATCCCTCCCCTCTCGCTATTTCCGCTATTGGCCGTTAGCGCTGCCCAGGATGGTTGTGATTGGTTTAAAGGAAAACAAACAAACCAGAGCGTTTTTTCCCCTATCCCAGAATAGATAGGTGGAGTAGCCCAACCATACTCCATCGCTGACACAGTGCTGTGGAGATCTGGCAAATGCGAGACCAATAACCAGCTGACAAAACTTTCATACCTAAAACTTTAGGATTAAAGGATTATTCTTTTCATTTTTACTCATGTGAAAGAATTTCTAAAACCACAGGCAACACTGTGGGAATTCCCCAAGGCATCCCTAAAAGTTTATAAAGTAAATATACATAATATTATTTTCCTTACAGTCTGTGGAATGTCTTTAAGCACTACTATTAAGAGAGGTGTTAAAGAAGGGGATAAGTCACTACAGGGGGGTGGTTAAAGCAAAGACATGACGTCAGGAATGTAACTCTTAGAAGTTAAGGTTTTGAGGTCAAAGTTATAATTTTGAAACGTTGACCTTGACATGGGAGCAGGCCGGTTACTGGGTAGGACGTCCCAGCTAGAGGTAGAGCTGTCACAGATCAAAAAATACAGAATCACATAACCAAAACGGAGAGAAAAACTTGGATTTAACATTTCAAAGAGACAGTGTGCAAAATGTTAAAAACTCACTCTCTCTCCCTCCTCCGCTCACATTAGATAGAAGGATTGGAGGTGACATTTTAAAGTAATTGCACACAGCTGATTGACATTATGAAAGCCAGTGGTTCCCAAAGGGGGATGTAGGGGGGGGGGCACTCTGGAGGCTCCCTGGAACATACATGGGAACTTTGGGAACCCCTGATTTAAGCAGTGGAGAGGTTAAATCACTGACTGGTGGGGACCCACCACATACCTTCATTAATCTGTGGTGATTATGAGAGAAAATATTGGGAAACAGCCATGTTATTGCAGCAGAGGTCAGAGAATCAGATTATCCTTAGCGCTGATTTTAGGGTTGCTTTTAACTTGAATGGTAAAAACTTACAAAGAGGATTATACATTTACTGATTAGAGTCCAGCCAACACAATGCCAATAATGTTATTTGACTGTTTTTTTTTCAAAGAAAGTTGTTTTTTAAATCAGGACTCATCAAGTTATTGTATCTCACTTGTCTCTTGTTGATGCTTGAAGAGCTTTCCTGACCCAAACTTTTTTTTATCAATTTATATCAATAAGGGTACTGGTTTGGATGAGGATGGCTCACATTTAGCTATTAAATAACTGTGAACCAAACCTGGATTGAATAGAATTTTTTACAAAAATAAACTTGTCAGTGCTCTCTGGTGAACACACTACAAAATACTAAATTTTACTTATTGGCTGAAATATATACCAATACCAATTGTGATGAGCCAAAATCAGCCAGTAACATAGGCCATGTCAGACTCTGATTTACATCAGGGTTTTAACATAAATCTCCATGCAGTATGCACACATGACTTTTAATTTCTTGTCAAATAAAATGGTATTTCAATAGATTACTATAATATATATCCATGTTTTCTTCAATAACCCTTTGTTCATTTTGGTATTGATCTAAGATCTGCGCTTAAGGATATCTGTCAAGCACAAGATAAAGAAGAAGTCACACTGTCAGTGCAAGTTGTGCTTCCTTGTCAGTAATGAGATCAGGTAAACCACCTGTTTACCGCGACTGATTCACGGTGGAGGAGTGTAAAAAATCTGCCAAGAGATAGGAGATGGAGAATGAGAGGAGACAGGATACTTTCACAGTGACAGCTGAGCTCCCACTGTTTTTTGCAGATCGCCCAGTTAAACCAGAACAACAGCAGACTGCTGCAGCCATTGGAAAAAACAGAGAAATGGCCGAGCAACAAAGCTAAGTTTCTTACCGTATGGTCTTTACGATGAAGCGAATGATTACAGCCAGACCTACACAGCCACACATCACTCCTATTACTATAGCTGTGACTTCACCTGCAGAAGGGAGAAAAAAGAAAGTATTGAGTGATCATCAGTAGCATCAGCCAGATAGTTACTTTGTTGTTTTTTTGCAAAAACATGCAGAAAAATCCCATGTAGTCTTACCAGAAGAGAGCTCCTTTCCTGATTCTACAATAAAACAAAAACAAAAGATTGAATCAATTGTTAATAAATCATAGTAAATTTTAGTGCATACGCTTTTATATGTTGGTTTATCTCGGCAGAATCTGCTGTTCAGCTGTTATGTCTAGTCAGTCCTGCTGCCTTTGACAACAGTGCTGATATCACAGGCCTTCCAGTTCAGTCACTCACTACAATGAGCACTTTACACAAATTCTTTCTCCTTTGTCCTTGTCTACCACTCTATCTCCCTCTTTCACATCTCTGTCTCTTTTTCCTCTCCCTTTTTTTCTCAGTTAGACTCTTGTGATAACAATGGAGTCACTGTTTAGTTTTTGCAAATCCTTTTCTCTAATCAGCTTGCAACAAACAAACACTGCTCTCCCTCAATGTTCCACCCATTCCCCCCTTTATTTCTGTCACTCTCTCTATTCCTGCCATCCAAAGGCTCTTTTCACTCAGACCAAGTCACCGGTAATCTTTAATATTTGCACATTTTTCTCCACATTCCACTTTTCATTCTAACTGTGGATTGTGCTAATTGCTAGCTTTGATCCACATGCCCCCCCCCCCACTGGCTTCTTATTATGGTTTGTATTACGAGCAGCATGCAGGCATTACAATTCACCAAAGTAAACGTTTTGTTAGGCTAAGTTCACAGCAGATTGGCTTTGACATTTTGCAGCTTCAAATGTGTGCAATCTGAAAGGATAAACTCTAAGAATATACTTATATATTACACTAATCAGGTAATATTTGAAAAAGTAATTCCAGTAAATGTCTGATTCCTGACAGAGCATGTGCTTATCCTTCATGTCAGCAGTCAACATGATGATTAATTCTCTCTTCCTATATGCTCTGTCTGTCTAACCTGCAGTGAAGGAGGCGAAGACGACCCTGTGGTTGAGCGGCTGTGTCGCGCGGTAGTTGTCCTGCAGCAGCATTCTGTCTGGATCTTCGGCTTTACTGGTGTAAAGTATCGTCTCCATCTTTAGCAGCTGGAGTGGAGAGATGAAGAGGAGAGGGATGGGGGGAAATAGTTACAGTCCTGAGGCACTACATTTAAAACAGAAAGTAAGTGACTGATTTAGCAGTGGTCACTCAAAGACAGAAATACAGTAAAAGTCATTGAGTAAACTAATTCAGTGAGCAAATGTCGAGTCATGTTAACAAGTGTTTGCACTAATGTAGTTCTAACTAGGTGGATATCACTTCCTATATAATTGGGGACTGTGCATAGAAATAGAATGAGAGTAGAACGGACAATGAACCGTTTGCCGTGGTCATTTAAGAAAATGGTGCTGCTCAGCACTGCATTGACCACAGAAATAGAATGAGTTAGCTGCACAGTCACAGGTCTTTGCAATGGCAACGGTACACATAAAAATACCTGCCGCTCTGACCATCCTACTATGTTGTACTCTAATGCTAATTCTAGAGAGCGGTGACACATAATGTATGGCGGTAGTGATTAAAAAACATTTTTCACCACCGTTCAATAATTTCGTTTTTAACATAAACAGACGTACAAACCATTTTACATATTCATATTAAAAGGTACCTCAAATGCACAGTTTGTTTATAATGTAACTTATTACAAAAGAATTAATGAGGAAGGTTTTATAAGGTGAAATCGTCCACTAAAAAAACCTTTGACAATTGCTGCACTTAATCAATATTGGCAGCAAACATTACAACAAATCCACCAATGCCATCAACGCAAAGGAAAGAAGACAATTATCAGTTTAGAGTAATTTACACTAAAGCACATGAATGTACTGTATTTCAATCTCTGATGAAAGAATATATTTTTTGCACTTCTTATAACAGAATAGGATTATTCCATTTACAAATTGGGAAATGAAAAGCTAATTACTGGTTGCTAATTAGCATGGAAACTCAAGAATATAATTTATGAGGCCGATAATCAGCACTTGTAGGTTAAAACAGTGAAATAATTTAAGTGACTGGCCGCCCCTGCCGACCCGCCAACTGGAGGATGTTGTGGTTCAGGGTCGAAACGTCTGATGAAAGTTGGACGCCACCTGACTTCATCTTCTCCTGGCCGAAAGCTACAGTCAGAAGAAAGTGACTGAAGGTGTTAGCATCTAGATGTATCTAACAGTAATGATTTAACTTCTGTTATGTAGATAGTCTGTGTTGGGCCAATACAGAAAAGGTGTTCATCTTTTATTTAGGCATTAGACAACATTTCAATACATGTTGGATCTTATAGAAGATCCATCATGGATCAACAATGTAATCAATGTCTGCATCAAAGGTGTACACAGAGTTGAGGTTTGTAGGATCTACTTCTGTACGCTTCAGATGAGTCTCTGTGTCTCTGCTTCACCTGTGCCTTTGAGATTTGAACCCTCTCATTGAACAGGGTCCAGATCACACTCTGGTAGCAGGGCGGCGTCGTTAGGGAGCCGTTGTAGCGATAGTAGCGCCCCAGATCCTGAGGGAGCAGAGACTGGATGTCAAAGGCTGGGATGGACGCCTTCTGATCTGCCAGTGGGTGGAAGTAGGAGAAAAAGAGTATGTGAGGTCTTATAGATACTACTCAAATATGATCAACATTTGTTTTGTAAAGAGTTGGTTGTAGCAGGACACAGAAGAAAAACAACTGATGTGCTGAGTTCATCTCTCCATCATTGTCCCATCAGTATCTTAAAATCCCAAAGCAATGTGTTTCTTTTTATGTTTTGCTTCAGAACAAAATATGTAAAACAAATAATAATATGCAATACAAATGGAAACTGCAAATTAATGAGTAGTACAAGAAACAGATCTAAGCTATTCACTAACCTTTTAAAATATTGTTTCATAAATCACTCAGTTTTAGATGAAATGTAAAGGAAGTGTGTGCCAAACAACAAAATGTGTTTTACTGTATATCAATTTCAAGTAGACCTACCAGCATGTCTGATGCGGCTCAGGTAGTTGAGGATGTTGTTAAATGCCAGGTTGGTCTCCTCACCTGTCTGGGAAACCAAAACTCAGGCTTAAATGTTTGTTACATTGCCCAAAATACAACTAATGCTACTGTTTACTAGCGTTGCTTTTATTACCACAATGAGAATTCCTAAAACAGCCAAGCCGTCACTCTGCGTCATTGCTGTGGACATGTTGGGGTAGAGTTCAGAGTTGTAGTGCACCACATGTAGCTGGAGAGAGGAAGAACACTGTCAGTTTGTCCATTCACACTGGCGAGAAAGAGATAGATGTCCTGGTTTATCCTCGTGACAGCTGCGGGTTCAAAGGAGAGAGAGAGGGAGAGACTGGGCGAGGGAAGGCTGCGTGCAACTCAGTTTCCTTCTGAGAGTATGACCGAACAAAAAAATAAAGAGCGATGAGGAGACTGATGCGAATAAGAAAGAGCTTAATTGTCTCATTATGTAATAAGACCACTCATGCATGACAGGTTCCATTTTTTTTATTGTCCTCTCCATTTTGTTTGTGATTTTTCTCGATTCTGCATGATTTTTGTCTTTATAGTCTGCTTACATTCTCTCTCGCCTCCTCTTCTTCCAACTGCTCACCCCTGTAGAAACCTTTGTGTTGGCACACCCAGACAGTGACAGATGGAGAGGCACTGAGGTCCAGCTTGCCTTCCCTCTTTACTCCATTCTCTCTCCACTCTTTCTCCCTGCAAAGGTTATTCAGTCGCTACAAGTTTTATGTCTTCCTGTTTTTTTTTGTATCAACAGCAATCTGTCCCAAAACTTGATCGTCTGTTGCTCGTCTGTTTCTGCAGCCCTCTCTCAGCCTACTCTAGAGGATGTGAGTTCTGTGTGCAGTTTCCATCCGTATCCCTGAACCAAGCTGACGCAGCTAAGGGGACTCAGACTTTTAGTTCCACCATAACCCCAAAGTTTTAAGGCAAAAACCCCATCTTTCAATTCATTGCAACAATCCTACCCTGTCTGTGGAGTGACCATTTGTCCCTACTGAACACATTCATCTTGAAAAGAAATGGTATGCACAGTTTCTCAAATGCCACAGTAATGTATTGGATTAGCTTGTTTTATTAGTTTAAAACCTTAAGACATTTAGTTTACTGTCTCATTTAACCAAGAAAAACAGCAAATCATCACGTTTAGAAGCTAGAACCAGGGAACGTTTGTCAATTTTGCTGGAAAAATGACAAATGATTAACGGCTTAATTTTCTGTCAATCAACTAATCAATTAATCAACTAATTGTTGCGGGTCACAAGTATTTACAGCTGGGCACTGTAGCTTTTAGCAAACATTACTCCAACCGGAGTAAATTGTACATTTGTTGGAGACCATTTTCAACTGCGGATTAATACAATTTTGGTGAGTATGTATTTATTCGATCACATATTGTGTTCACGATAATGTGAACAAAATGTTAAGGTTTTGCTTGCTGACCGGTGTACTTTGCTTGAATTCAGACTTTCATGTCAATCCAATGGAAGCTTGTGTGTGTCCAGTAGAAATATATTCATACACTGGTAAAATGTGTGATCCATTTTTTATCTGCTGTTAAATCTTTGTATAATTATAAAGGCTCAATTAAATCACACGTATTGCCATAAGATAAAATTAAATAAAATTAATTCCTGTAAACACCAGTTGGCAACCTGGTTCATCTTAATTCTTTTAACCCTACAAATGTCCCGCCCTCGGGATTTTTGACTCTTGAAGTCATTTTTTTATTTTGCCTTGGACATTGTGGTACATCTATTTGTGTGTTTTTTCTCCATTTAAATAAAATCTGAATTGTCATAATCACAAGCGGTACACTCTCAGTATATTGTTTTGTATAAACTATTGTTATATTACAATTATTACACTACTTGACCGTCCCTTTACTCTATCATAACTGGGTTTTACGATTTACAGTGAACTGTGTTTGAACGTACCTCTGCATCTGCACTCAGTCCGTTGATGGTGTGTTCACTGCCCCCGTGACTCGGGCCACCGCTGCCCCAGTGGAGGTGCATCTGCACAGCTGTAAAGAGCCAGGGCAGCCCCCCCAGTCCCATCCAGTCTGGCAGGTCAATGACCGCTGAGAGAAGAGCAAAACATAAGCTGACTTTCTCTCTCTGAGTTCAACAGACAAACGGGGAAAGATAACTGGACAAGAAATAACTTTGTAAGCATATGATGAGAAAGTGCAATTTTTCATAAAAACGTATATAAAAAGATCTCAAAATTTAAACTAATCTCCTGAATTTGTAAATGGAGAGCAAAAGGTTTGCTGCCTGGTTTTGATTGAGGTTGGTGCAGTATAAACAGATCAACTAGCTGCCATGGTTACCTGCGTGTCCGTTGTTGTAGAGAGTGAAGGGCTTGTTGCCGTGCTGGCTGTAGCCCAGTGGGGTCAGAGGGATCAAACTAGGGTCATATTTAGTCTGGGTGGTTACCACATCAACAGGGGACTGAGAAGTACCACCACAGTCTGGGAAATACTGCGACCACTCGGACTGACCCACCAAGCCTTTGACAAGAGAAAAGACAGAAAACCGTGATCTCACCAAATCACACAGCCCACTGGCTCCCAGTGAAAAGCCCCCATTGATCAGTCTCTTATTATACAAGACAATCATTCTTGTTCTCTTTAGGTTCACAGGCTCGTGGTGGTGAATTTAATGAAGAGTATAATAAAAATAAATAAATAGGTTTTCACAATGATCATAATAGGCAGTGGAAGTATACATACAACATATCTGTGACTGCACAAGGCGTTTTTGATATGTTTGAGCCATTTCTTATATATAGTAATGCTCTCTTTGCTGTTGATAGTTTGAATCCCTCTGAACTGGCATAAAAAAAAAAACATGTTAAATTACAAAATCCACATTTGGAGATTTTTCATTAAATGGAGATTCCACTATCCAGCAACCTCGGTGCATCTTTTCTTGCCAACATTTAGCCAGTTTTTCCTTCAGTTATGCATTTTTTTTTAGTCAACACTCGTTCCCATAGAGAGCACATGAGGGGTGTGTGTATTCATGCCCACAAATACCACCGTCTCAATCATTTCTAACCACGGCTGAAATCTTTTGTTGTACTATAATGAATGCTGCTCTGGATCAGACTATGAAGACTAAAATAAAATAAAAATCTACCTCCCATTAAACAAAGAAACACAGACACATGAATGGCTACTGACAAAAGCAGGTGATCGCGGCACATACATATGTTAACTGGTAACAACTACAACATAATCAATACAGAATGTCACTTGAGCCTTAAATTACATCTTCCAACCTTGGTTGTACAGATACTATCCAGAAGTCCTGATATCTTTAGTATCATTGCAGAGAAATCACAGAAAAATGAGCCTCATAGGATATAGATCTGAAAGATGTCATGAATAACAGTAAACTAAAATGATGTTAAGCTAAATGAGCACCTGCATAGTTTGCACAGGTCACACAAATAATAGATTTCTTAAATACAAAATTGATTTGGATCTTGTATTAAGTAATATGGAATGTTTTTTTTCTAAGCCTGACAGATGAATAATAACAATTCTGTTTTATATACATACGTTAATATGTTGTAAACTGTCACTTTCTTCGTGCCAGAGGAATACTTTAAAATGACTTGATTTTTATGACACTAACATTCGTCTTGTTTTAGAGCTAATTCCGTTGCAAACCATATTTTTAAGATTTACAACTGAAAATAGACTTGTTAAAACTGATATTTGTAATAGCAGGCAGATTTTTTTGGGAAATGTGTTTGTGGTCAGATGTGTAACCAATCACAGCTTTATATGGTTCTCAAACACCTTAAAAATCAGCTGAATATCACAAGAAAAGATATAAAATGATGACTTTGATTCCTGAATGACAAAACTCAACTTTAAAACCTGATGAGTAATTAAATAATAATGTAAAATATTTAAAATATAATTTTAGAATTTAAAACACAAGATAATATTATAGTTGATAATATGTAAACATTTACATTTTTTGTACATTTTCACATTAATCAATATACAGATTGAATGAATGAATTGTTACAGTTGGGTTACTCTACTGCATACTGCTAATGTCTAATATCAGCTTATGTTATTGTGTGTATACTCCATAGAAGAATTCATGAAATTATAAAATGAACAGAAAATTATTGAGAAAGTAATTGAGGGAGATGAGAGTGATTCAGGCTCTGGTTCACTGTGTAAAAAAGAAACTGGTCTCCCCATTGCATAATAAAAGAAAGTTAGAGAAAAGAGTCTGAAAGAAAAAGAGTGACATGTGAGTCAAAACAATCTGAATTTCAATTGCAAGGAGAGGAATGCTTTAGAAAACAGACAACACAAAAAAATGTGTCTGTAGTGTGCAACGAAACGTATCAAATCATATATTTGCAATTGCAGATTTTGCAAATGTTAAAGTTGTTAAAAAACAAGCGTGTATGTTTATGAAAAAAAGCTGAAAGAAAAGTTATAGACCCAATAAACTCCACAATGCAAGAACAGTGCCATGCTTGTGAGATAAATCATGGTTTGGTTGGGGTTGGTTCTCTCTTTCCTCTCTTTCTCTCTCTCTCTCTTTCCTCTCTCTCTCTTTCCTCTCTCTCTCTCTCTCTCTCTCTCTCTCTCTCTCTATGTGAGGAGGGGACTTTACATTAGTGATGTGAACACATCTCCTCCCACTGCTCTTCCAGTGTCTGCAACCCCCACCTTGCACCTCTAATCTGTTCTATGCCCCCTACCCCTCACTACTCTCCAAAGCAAAGCCCACCATTGCGACCCAACTTCAAAAGTGAGTCCCGCGGCCCGCTGCTGGTCGCCATGGAGGTCTCCATGGTAACCACAGGCTGACAATTCTGTGCCTCTGTGCATGTTCTACCTCTCCTAGCATGCCATCCCGGTCCTGAATGCAGACAGGGACAAAGACACACACACACACACACACACACACACACACACACACACACACACACATGCATATTCACTCACTCAAAGCATGATCAGGAAATTATGGAATGTAGGACTGACTTTCCCTCAATTACTTTACATAACACTCCGTCTCTGGTGGAAAGAAACCATGTAATTCTGCTCTTTCGTGTGACTAAATGTTGTGCATTACAAAACTGACTTTCCACTTCAGCTAACGCTCAGCGAAGGCCACATCATGCAATGCTGTGTCACACAACATGCCACACACACACACACACACACACACACACACACACACCCTCAGTCCATATTATGGACTTTGGATGAACCACAGTGACTTTTATTTTCTTTGTGCCTGCTCTATCGCTGAGCCAACCCGGCCATGTGACTTTTATTTTCAAAAGTCTTAGACAGGTTAAACCCAATCTGAATGCAAGACACATGTTAATAAACATATTGACAACCAGTCCAAAATTACACCACGTTTCTGCACAATACACTTGCTTCCCTATTTACTATAATAATGCCTAAATGGCCTGGCATGTATAGATACCAGTTTGCTCCAGTCACAGCTTCTACAGTTTGCTGTGTATTATGTATGTACTGTAGATCGGTGTATAGCTCTCCTGAATACATGCAGAGAGTGGGGGGTCTGTGTGCCCCATTCATTCCCACATTGTCATTGTCCACGGCATAGGCAGCCAGTGTGCAACCACAACACAATAAACACATAGGTTATTGTGCGCTGCTACAATACAGTGCACAATTTGGTATGCTTTTGCTTCATCCCGTCCCATCTCCCTCTCTCTGTCGAGCACCCTCATTCTCGTGCACCTGCCTCCCTCCGCCTGCCTCTCTCTCTGCCTTTTTCTTGATTTCTTCCTCTCTATCTCCCTCCACCCCTTCATCATCTCTGTGTGACTGCTGTGCTCATGCCAGCTTGTTGAACTGTAACTAATACTGACAGAGAGAAGTAGAGAAAAACAGAGGGTGAGGGGCTAGGAGATATCAGGGGGGAGGAAGCACAAATCCTTACACTTACAGGAGCTTTTATTATAGTTTTAATGTTTTAGAGATACATGTTTAACATAGGAAAAGACTGCATAGTTTCATTCAGATAGTTGCACATATTTTCAGTAAACTTAAACAAAAAGAATCAATCATATAAAATGCTAATTCTTTATTACAGAATTTACTTCTGGATATTGCTTGTGGTCTATAAAGCTTAATAGCCTAGCCCCAAATTATGCATTATGTCTGACATAAAATGTATCTAGATCATATGTTGTATGTATATGTTGTTGTTGGTCTTTTTTTTAATCATGATCTTTTACTCTTGAATTGCCTTTGCATGAGACTTTGCTCTACAAATAAACTTCAACTCACCAGTGTAGGACCAGGTAATTTCCTCTGAAAAAGAAAAAAAAAACTTAAATATTCTTATTCTTAGCCAGTTCTTTAAGTTCACAGTTTTAACAATAACTGACCACATTAAAAGCATCACATCTGTGGGATTAAATTGGATATATTTTTACTTTCTCAGCTATTTATATTGTGTTTTCATCACTTCTTATCTACA
Organism: Gymnocephalus cernua; assembly: GCA_023631565.1. Taxonomy (NCBI): domain Eukaryota; kingdom Metazoa; phylum Chordata; class Actinopteri; order Perciformes; family Percidae; genus Gymnocephalus; species Gymnocephalus cernua. Next base: position 29,561,885 of record CM042429.1, read on the forward strand.
ACCAGTGCTGCATCTGATATCATTACAGTACAACTCTAAACAACAGGTGCACAAATACTACAAAATTCCAAGTGTTATTTTAGTATTTTTACTACAGCTCACACTGAACACCCAAACAATCGACAACAGTAATATCAAAGCAAAACAATCTTACATAATGCCGATTATTTTGTAGATTAAGACCTTACCAGCAGCAGGGATAGTTGTCCACTGGAAACACAGAAGTGTTAGAAGGATAAAAAGACCCAAAGAGTCCATGTTAGCCCTCCTTGCCCATACACAGAAATGAATAGAAGCGAACGAGGAGATGAGGAGTAAGTGAGAGAGAAAGAAAGAGAGAGGGATGGGGGGAGACCAACTGGATCCAGCGATCCCACCTGCCACAGCTCTGTTAACAGCCAGAGTGTGGATGTTACATGCCGGCTCCACTCTGGCATACAGGGCACCACAGCAGGTCTCAGGAAGAGAGAGATGAAGAGAAGAGAGAGAAATAGTAGGCAGAGATGGAGATAAATCCGGGAAGCAAAGAGGGACCAGTGAGTGAGAACTAATTCAGTGTTATGGGTGAGAGGACAGAATACAGCACTGAGAAAAGGAGGTTACTGCACGGAAACAATGGATGGCAATAGGGGGCCATATGACGCAAAAAAGCTCAGAACGCGGGAGAAATGTGTGAATCTGAGACAAGGTGTCTCACTTGGTAAACTTAAAGAACTTAAAAATGTTTCTGAATTCTTGCGAGAAAGTTGTTTCAGTTTGAGAATAAATTAACTCTGACCTCATTTGTCCTCATCACTTTATTAGCAAATACCGGATATAAGAAGAAGATTCAAGAGATTTATTTGCCATTTGCACAGATAGAGTGTAGTAAAGGTATAGATTGTAATTATTGTGCATATCTTTCAGAGTCAACTAAAAAAAAAAAAGGCAATGAAAGGAGTCATGTCAATATCTTTCATATTTGCTCATTTATGGTCTACACTTTGTGAGGGACATCTTTTTTATACTACGTCTTATATTTTTAATTGTATTCTGCATTGTATTTTAATTTTAGTTTTTTAGATATATTCTATACATGTTAGAGGTCTGAAAAGCTGAAACTACACAGTACAGTAAAATGAGCCTTTTCTTTTTACCCGAGTAATCATCTTATGACCCCTTGTGGTTTCCCACCGCCATGTTGAGAAACTCAAAAAGGCCATTTTAAACAAATGACTTTATAATTGTGTAATATATAGGTATCATATCTTTATTTTCAATAAAATTAGATTACTTATATTGTGTTTGTATATGTTTCACATTATACAGTATATGATATCATATAATATATATATATGAATGTTTATTTTTTAATGTGCAAAACAGGCTATTAAAGTATAAATATTATATTATAAATAATAATTATAATAATTATAATTATAAATAATGTGGTTCTGAATAGCGTAAAGTATAAGAGTATAAGAATAATTTGTAATGTAATAAAAGAAAAACAAATTAAACCAGCCAGAATCAAGCACACATGGCCTTTTTCACAGAATACATTTTGTCACAGATATAAAAGCACATGTAAATAATAAAATGAATGATGGCTGGTCTCTGTTAGGATTGCATGTTTTAAGTTTTTTGTAGAACAAACAAAGACTTATTTTTTTAAATGTTATGTTTTGGATTTACAGTATGTCTCTAAAAGGTTATCTAAACTGAACATATTGTACAGGAACTTTATTGGACAACTTGTTCAGGTTTGAACACAAGGGGGAGCCATCTCCACGTGACATATTTTAGGCTGATTCTTTATTTGAAAAATCCACCAGACAAATGTGCATTGCCATTCCTTCCTAACCTTGTAAAATATTCGTTACAACCCTGGAACTGCTCCATAGATAGTAAATAACACAACAATGGTGTTTTTCTTTTCTTTTTTTTACTTAATCAATGGAATGTCAATCCAAATGTTTGCAATATTTATCATATTCCATCGTCTTTGTTTCAAACGCTGCACAGCTGTTTTGTTTAAACAAATCATATAAAACATTCTATTTTATATTTATGCTTCTTGGCTTTTGCAGTCAGTACTTGTTTGTTTTCTTTTCTCTTACTGTGTTTGTTGTTATGCACCAAAATACCAAGGCAAATCCCTTATGTGGAAATATACTTGGCAACAAAAAACAATCTTATTCTAATTCAAATTGTGTTTTTAGGGTGGATTTACCTTTACATTCTCAAAGACAATTCAGCTGGGAGTTTTTTGATCTCGATTACATCACATTCAGGAGGCAAGGATACACTTAAAACATTAAAATGAAAACTGCAAAATGTTACATCACTTACTGCATTGTGTATGGCAACTCTAGAAGAGCCATTATCTTTATTAGACTTTAAGATGGATGGATGGATGGATGGATGGATGGATGGATAGATAGATAGATAGATAGATAGATAGATAGATAGATAGATAGATAGATAGATAGATAGATAGATAGATAGATAGATAGATAGATAGATAGATAGATAGATAGATAGATAGATAGATAGATAGAGCTATACTATATTACTTTCTGATTAGTAGTCTACTAAATTAAGTATTAAATACTGATTAAACTGATAGTTTTGTCGAACTCTTATAGTAGCTAGGCTAATTAACTGAATTTAAATAAATTGTTATAATTGTATTATTATTTTAATATAAAACATCTTGTGTGTCCCGGGGTAGACTACAATAGCCTCTGGATTATTTCCTGTAAGAAATATGGGCTCATTTTTGTATCACATCACGGAACAACCTCAACATTAAACCGTTTCACTTTGTCAGAACTAATAACAGGTCTGTCTGTATATTAAGCCTACAGTCATTTGTTTCATCGGTGACTAATATGTCTCACATGAGCACAAATCTCTGGAACTATAAAGCCACAGCTGTATTTGTTCTCCAGCTCCACTCTCTGTCGGTCTCTCGGCTCCATCTCTTCTCACTGTGTCACCCGCTCAACGTGAAGCACTTCAGCCAAATTATGCAACAGCAATCACTTTTGTGGCCTCTCATTGGTCGCTCAGTGTTCCATTGAGGGGCGTGGTTAGAGAACATTCTCTTCTGATTTCATTCACAAATCTAGCAACAGATCATCTGTCGCCATGTGAGGATCCCTCTGTTCATACTGATGAGCAGCTCCACAAATGTGAGTGGGCGGAAAATGCTGCAGCCTCGGCAGAAGAAGGACTGGTTTTGTAAATTACTGATTGTAGTGACCTATGGTCATATTAGATATGATAACATAAATAATCATTTAATAGTAGCCTACTGTTCCTGCATGTCATGGCATTAAATATGAACTGTAAGCCTACTGTGTATATATAGCCTATTTCATTGTGTTTCTTTGTCAAAGTTGTTTGGCCTAACTGCATTATTAACATTCTTGTATTTGAGAGGAGGATGAAGAAGACAGGCAGACAGACAGACAGACAAACAGACAGACAGACAGACAGACAGACAGACAGACAGACAGGTGCAGTGCAATGAGGACAAAGCAGTAGAGTGTACACTTTTCCCTGCTGTACATGTTTCCAGGTGAAACATGATATGTTGCTCTGCCTCTGCAAAGAGAATGGGGGAGACTGTTTACAATTTAGTCTCTCTTTAGGCTTCTGTCTTTCCTCAGGCAGATCAGGTTTCTGTTGTGGCGTCTTGCTCTGACCACACCTGCTTGTGCGTTTCACATGCTTTCACTACCCGAACGCTTGCATACTTTCACAATGACTTCAAGACAAAGGTCTCCTGGGTAAAGTCATTATAGAAATATCAAAAAATATGTTATCAAATATGACTATACTAAAGTTCTTTCAGTCTCGTCCTGGCATAAACTGAAGAAGCATTTACTGTGCTGAAGGTCACCTGAGGACATACGCCTCAGCAGTGAATCTACAAATCATTAACAACTTTGTAACTTCAGAAGCAACATGTCTGTTTTTATTATAGATGTACATCACTACATTCCCACTTTGAGTAACCCAACAGAAGAAGGCTGTATTTTCTATATTAGGGAACAGTTTTATGCACTGCACTTTGAACCACTTCATTTAAAAAAGCTCCATCCATAGGCTTGACATTAAATTCTCAAGCATGTAAATACAAGGGCATGATAGAGACACACAACATAGAAACCAGGTGGGGGATGGGACGAAAAGGAAAGGAAAAGATGGTAATGATGGGGGTGGTCTTCAACACCCATGAACTTAGGCCATGTCCACACGAAGACGTTAGGATGAAAACACATCCGTCTTCCCTGGATTCGGTTCAAGAAAATTCACGTACACATGAATCCATATGTAAATGACTCAACACAGTACTTCATATGCCAGGCCTGTAGGCGGCGCTGTTATTGCTACAGAAATTAACGGAACGAAGAAGAAGAGCAGCCTTCGGTCACTTCCACTTCCTTTCATAACATGATACCATAGTTCTCTTAATACAGCCATGGACTAGACTTTAATATGTTTCACCACTGCTCATTATTTAAAGGCCACCACTAGAAAACGTTACATTGTATAATGTGCTGTTGGATTGCTTTCTATTTTGCAATTCTGTCTGCTATCGGACATGATTGCTAACATCGGCAGTCAAACAAACATCAATGATCCGATGTCTTTTTGATAATCTAGCTACACGTTTCTCTTGCGGTAGCCTTTCTACAATAAGCCGTGCTAAAAGTTACTATAATTCGTTCAAGGATTTGATAAGCAGACAGATTAGCTAGTTGATAAGTTGTCTATTTCCACTTTATAAACAGCATTGCGTCCCTGCTAGAGCAGTCAGCTGGGTTGAAGGCAGTCAGCTGTGAGGCCGGCTATCTCTCCAGCCCATGGGCCCACCACCTGTGGGAGGAACCGCTGGGGTCGGGTGCGCTGCCATACAGGTGGCGGTGAAGGTCAGGGGCCTCGACGGACCAGACCCGGGCAGCAGAGGCTGGCTCTGGGGACGTGAAATGTCACCTTGCTGTGGGGGAAGGAGCCGGAACTTGTGCGTGAGGTGGAGCGCTACCAGTTGGATCTGGTGGGGCTTACCTCTACGCGTCTCGGTTCTGGAACCGTACTCCTGGAGAGGGTTAAGACTAGGGCTGCAGCTATCGATTCTTTTTGTAATCGATTAATCTAAAAATTAATCGATCGATTAATCGATTAATCGGATAATTTTTTTTGCGTTTTGAAACAACCAAAACAAATAATGTATAACAAAAATGATGTGGCTGTAAAATGATCAAGCATTTGGCTTTTATTTCTCAAAAGAACAGAGGTATTTATTCCAACTCCAACATTTGGCAATTTAATTTAATTAAGTTTCATGCTGTAATCTAGCCCTGACATCAAAGTAAATATCTGTTTTATGTAGATTTCTACACCTGCAGCATTTACCATTAGGCTACTAACAAATGATATAGAATTTCTGGGGTGAGCCTATTTTCTATGGTAACCTAGCAACCTGTGTGTGTGTGTGTGTGTGTGTGTGTGTGTGTGTGTGTGTGTGTGTGTGTGTGTATGCGCGCGTGCGCACACACGGAAGAGTGAGAGACGAGTGTGTGTGTGTGTGTGTGTGTGTGTGTGTGTGAAGTTTTTTCTAGTGGTGTGCTAGTGGTGTGCTTCCTGAACAACGGTCCGTGTGGAACAATCAGATCCCTGCGTGTATAGTGCACGTCATAGGAATTTAACGAGGCTTCGAGGCAGAATTTTTGCCTCGAGGAATTTTTGTTATCGAGTAACTCGAGTAACTCGATGAATCGTTTCAGCCCTAGTTAGGACTCTATTCTTCTCTGGAGTTGCCCAGGGTGTGAGGCGCCAGGCGAGTGTGGGGATACTCACAAGTCCCCGGCTGAGCGCCGCAACGTTGGAGTTTACCCCGGTGGACGAGAGGGTTGCCTCCCTAAGCCTGCGGGTTGTTGGGGGGAAAACTCTCTGTTGTTTGTGCATATGCACCAAACAAGAGTTCAGAGTATTCGACCTTCTTGGAGACCTTGAATGGAGTCCTGTATGGGGCTCCGGAGGGGGACTCCATAGTTCTGCTGGGGGACTTCAACGCACATGTGGGCAATGACAGAGACACATGGAGAGGCGTGATTGGGAGGAACGGCCTCCCTGATCTAAAGTGGTTGTCTGTTATTGGACTTCTGTGCTAGTCATGGATTGTCTATAACAAACACCATGTTCGAACATAGGGATGCTCATAAGTGTACTTGGTACCAGAGCACCTTAGGCCGAAGGTCAATGATCGATTTTATAATCGTTTCATCTGATCTGAGGCTGTATGTATTGGACACTTGGGTGAAGAGAGGGGCGGAGCTGTCAACTGATCACCATCTGGTGGTGAGTTGGGTCAGGGGGCGGGGGAAGACTCTGGACAGACCTGGTAAGCCCAAACGGGTGGTGCGGGTAAATTGGGAACATCTGGAGGAAGCTCCTGTCCGACAGACCTTCAACTCACACCTCCGGCGGAGCTTTTCATGCATCCCTGTGGAGGCTGGGGGCATTGAACCTGAGTGGACAATGTTCAAAGTTTCCATTGCTGAAGCTGCGGCAGGGAGCTGTGGTCTTAGGGTCTTAGGTGCCTCAAGGGGCTGTAACCCTCGAACACCGTGGTGGACACCGGTGGTCAGGGAAGCCGTCTGACTGAAGAAGGAGTCTTTCCGGGATATGTTATCCCAGAGGACTCCGGAGGCAGTTGCAAGGTACTGAAGGGCCCGAAGGACTGCAGCCTCTGCCGTGAAAGAGGCAAAGCAGCGGGTGTGGGAGAAGTTCAGAGAAGACATGGAGAAGGACTTTCGGTCGGCACCAAGGCGCTTCTGGAAAACCGTCCGCCGCCTCAGAAGGGGGAAGCGGGGAACCATCCAAGCTGTGTACAGTAAGGATGGGACGTTGTTGACCTCAACTGAGGAGGTAATAGGGCGGTGGAAGGAGCACTTTGAGGAACTCCTAAATCCAGCTGATGCGCCCTCTTTGTTAGAGGCAGAGCTGGAGGATGACGGGGGATTGTCGTCCATTTCCCTGGTGGAGGTCACTGAGGTAGTCAAACAACTCCACAGTGGCAAAGCCCCAGGGATTGATGAGATCCGTCCAGAAATGCTGAAAGCTCTGGGTGTGGAGGGGCTGTCTTGGTTGACACACCTACTCAACATTGCGTGGAAGTCTGGGACAGTGCCAAAGGAGTGGCAGACCGGGGTGGTGGTTCCCCTGTTCAAAAAGGTGGACCAGAGGGTGTGTACCAATTACAGGGGTATCACACTTCTCAGCCTCCCTGGTAAAGTCTACTCCAAGGTGCCCGAAAGGAGGGTTCGGCCGATAGTCGAACCTCAGGTTGAAGAGGAACAATGCGGATTCCGTCCTGGTCGTGGAACAACAAATCAGATCTTTACTCTAGCAAGGATCCTGGAGGGAGCCTGGGAGTATGCCCATCCAGTCTACATGTGTTTTGTGGATCTGGAGAAGGCATATGACTGGGTCCCCCGGGAGACATTGTGGGAGGTGCTGCGGGAGTATGGGGTGAGGGGGTCCCTTCTCAGGGCCATCCAATCTCTGTATGAACAAAGCGAGAGCTGTGTCCGGGTTCTCGGCAGTCAGTTGGATAGGTTCCAGGTGAGGGTTGGCCTCCACCAGGGCTGCGCTTTGTCACCAATCCTGTTCGTAGTATTTATGGACAGGATATCGAGGCGTAGTCGCTGGAAAGCTGAATATATCTTTAAATTTGGTCACTTATGTAGCAGAAATGTGAAAAAAAAATTGAAATTGGTGCCTTCTAGGCCGAGAAAAGCCAGAAAATGTGTTTTTGGCTCATATGGATGAAAGACACCAAATCCCAGAATGCACTTCGCTTCGCTGCTTTGAGTCCACTCCCAAGCCACGCCTACCGCTTGACAGACAGACAGTGAGGCATTCGACTCAACTCAATGTGTTTTATTGTTATTTCAACCATATACACAAAACAACGTTTCATCATGGCTCAAGTGGTGTTACACATTTAAAATATATAAAAACTACATTATATAATAACGACATACGAAACAGGCTACATTTAGTGCACACACACATTATAGGCTCCGTAAAGTTCAGCTAACGCATACTAGCATTAGGCTTGGTGGGCTGTAAACACCGAGTATAAACACAGCCGTGAATTAGCGTGGGATGTCGAATGGTCGCCATGTAACAGTCACAAACTCCAGCGGTTAGCAGTTAGTTGGATACAAATCACCCCATTTCTGCACCAGTCCGTGTTAACACAGCTCACCTTCATACAGAGCATCTCTAGCTCGGATCGTCGGAAGGCTAGCAGTCCTGGTAGCTGGACAGTCCGGTTCACTGTTGTTCAGCCATGTTTCCCACCTAAGCAAAAAACACAGCAGTCTCTGAATTCGCGTTGGGAGCATCGTTGAAGTTGGATGTAGTCCAGTTTGTTGTTTAATGAACGGACACTTGCAAGCAGGATTGATGGGACAGGTGGCCAGCTAGCGTTAGCTCGCTCTGGATGTGCCTTTCCCCCGGCTAGCGTTAGCTTCCCACCTATCCGACGTGGATGTCCCCAACCCGGCTCGGGGTACGAGCGAGTCCGCCGGTCCCCGTGCTGGTCTCCGTGGCAGACGAAGCTCTCGTAGTGGGCCGATTATTCCATCTGTAATAACGTTTCCTGCATATTCTCCGATCTGTACCGATGTATCCCGGTGGTAGTTTGAATGCACATAATTGTTGTAAAAGTTTGCTGCTGAGAAGTTCTCTTAATACATCCATGAGAGAGAGCCATAGACAGTAAAAGAAGCTTGGATTGTCGGAGGGCTAGCAGTCCTGGTAGCTGGACAGTCCGGTTCACTGTTGAGCAAAAAACACAGTCTCTGAACTCGCGTTGGGAGCATCGTTGAAGTTGGATGTAGTCCAGTTTGTTGTTTAATGAACGGACACTTACAAGCAGGATTGATGGGACAGGTGGCAGGCTAGCATTAGCTCGCTCTGGATGTGCCTTTTCCCCGGCTAGCGTTAGCTTCCCACCTAGCCAACGAGGATGTCCCCTACCCGGCTCAGGGTACGAGCGAGTCCGCTGGTCTCCGTGGCAGGCGAAGCTCTCGTAGTGGGCTGATTATTTCGTCTGTAATAACGTTTCCTGCATATTCTCTGCTCTGTAGCGATGTATCCCGGTGGTACACGTGCGGTAGTTTGAATGCACATAATTGTTGTAAAAGTTTGCTGCTGAGAAGATCGGCTCGCTTCGGGCGATGGGCGGGTTTAAAACATGTGGAAGTAGGTCCTACTACTGGTTGTAGTCTTTTGCTCTGGCCAAAAAATCTTCCGATGACGCAAAAATCGTCATTTTACGTCATCGGAAGATTTTTTCCGGACCCCCCAATGCAGATATCTCCTGTCTCAGGGGGATATGAGGGAGGGACGCACGGTCATTCAGAAATACTACCGGGTTTCTACTGATACAAAGCTGAAGGCTAAATCGGTGAAGTATCCCTTTAAGGTGACTAAGTGATGTTACATAGTTACCAGGCTCAAAGACAGGTATTGTCAATCAGACTTGTTATTGAGGAGAGGGTTCAGTGGGTTCATGTACGTATGTATGTTATAGGCTAGTGGGGGAAGGGCAGACCCTTTGTCAATAACTCTAGGGATGAATGGGGTCGACATGCAAGTGCTTAGAGGCACCCACCACTCCTCGTGCTTTAATCTGGCATTTCACCTCTAAAAATACCAGTAAAAGCCAGCAACTGCATGACCTACAATTCAGCCAATTGTGTTTTGAAATAAAGGGGTTGCTTTACTCACCATGGTGTTAAGGTGACGGTACATAGTTACAAGGCTCAAAGACAGGTATTGTCAATCAGACAAGGCCATGGCTTGCTATTGAGGAACAGGTTCTTTGGGTTCAGTGGGTTCATGTACATACATTGGGGAAGGGCATCGATAACTCTAGGGATGAAGTGCAAGTGCTTAGAGGCATCCACCACTCATTGTGCTTTAATCTGGCATTTCACCTTGAAAAATACCAGTAAAAGCCAGCAACTGACCTGCAATTCAGGTCCTATGAGAAGAGAAAATACCTCAAATACATACATACGATGGTAAAGAAAATGTGTGTGTTTGTGTGTGTGTGTGTGTGTGTGTGTGTGTGTGTGTGTGTGTGTGTGTGTGTGTGTGTGTGTGTGTGTGTGTGTGTGTGTGTGTGTGTGTGTGTGGTGGTTTACTGCACTGCATGTTTCTCGTGAGGGTTACTGAGTTCACACCACTCTGTTGTAGCCTTAAGTGTGGGGGAAGCTGCTATAGCCTACATGGCATTATCTCATGGACCTGGAAACTGACTTACTGCATTATGATCAAATCCATTACTCTTACATCAATAACATGTTGATGCATTAGATCTTAATATAACAACACAACCATGATGACACAAAACAGCATCAAGAATTACATTTCTAATAAAATTAGTTATCACCATTTTTTATTTAATTTGTAGCCGTTTACCTCCTGTCATTAGCCATGTTTTCCAGTTGCGTAAACCTGAACACTGACAACACTGTTTGTAAGAGAATGCTATGTTTAGGAATGTAATGACACTAAATATTTGAGTCACAGAGCCTGTTTTTTTTTGGTTAACATACAAGACAAATGAAAAAATACCCAAAAATATACATCTCTTGAAGTAAAATTCCATGAAATATACAAATTTAAAACAATATAACAGTGAGACATTTAGAGTGGCATTACATTATACATAGCCAAGATATCTCAGATAGGGTTAAATAATTGTATTGGCAATGCTAAACGTATCGCACTGCAAGCTAATATTTTGTTACTATAGCAACCTACACCTGTCATCTGTCAAATACAGTTGCATTTTCAGCTTTAAACAAAACCGTTCAGGAATTATTACAGCAAAAGTGGGGCGTGCGTATATAGTGTTTCATCCGTCCCTCCTGGTCGGGACGACTGAAACAGCATGAAAGGACAGATGAAACATGCAGTTTAAGCCATATAAATATCCCACAACTTTAATATTTTACTACATATCCTGAATGGTAGGCTACTCCCAAAAGGTGTTATTTTAGATAGATTGTTGCTGCAGCTATACGTCTTTCTGAATGTCTTTTAACAACTCATTGCCATCACCTTGAAGCGTGTATGAAGCGTTTTTTGAAATATCATGCACTGTGGATTATTCTGCCATTTTTATAGCTAGAAGAGGACGTTTTCCCATTTATATCATGTTTATATTGTGGAAAATGTCGTGTCACTAGGTTTTTACATGAGTTGGGCCACTGCACATCCAAATAACTGCCCTTAACAACCCACAGCCCGTCAGTCTCCATAGGATAGCATGGGGAAACTTGACCCCCATACCTGGTGGGGCCAAATATATTTTCATCTTTCTAAAACAGCTTTTCCATGTCTCACCTCCATACATTATTGTATAAACACAGATATTTGTGCATTAACTTAAAATACATGGAGTTACAGCCAGGTCGGGACGGTTGAAACAGCTTTTTCAACTGTCCGGACATAGACATGCCATTATAACCTGTTTTGCTTTCCATGTAAACAAGCATGGAGTATGAAAGTCTGGGATTGTGGAGAACACTAAATGGTCTACTGAATAAGTAGTCGAGCCTTTAAATGAAAAACACTCATTAATAATCGACAAAATGTAACCGCTAATGAAGTTTAGGCTACATTTGACCATCAAAACATGTTTATCGCCTGTAACTCCATGATAAAAGGAAATAACAGGAAGAGATGTGGCTGATAGAAGTAGGTTAACATGCTCTATGTTTTGACCTGAGGAAGTCTGTCTATCATCATTGCACTCGGAGAAAACTGGAATCCGTCCCGCCAATGCAGAGATCTCCCCTCTCAGGGGGACATGAGGGAGGGAAGCACGGTCATTCAGAAATACTACCAGGTTTCTACTGATACAAAACTGAATGCTAAATCGGTGAAGTATCCCTTTAAATGAACAGCAATATGCACCTGTTGTACTTTAATGCAGGCTGATAATAAGGTAAAACCACTGCTGAGTGAACAGAAAAGGCAGCAGGATTAATAAATCCTGGCTGTTAGCCTGGTCAGGAGCAGGCTGGCTGCACATAATAAATCTCCATGGTAACTTAGGTGCCTCTGCTTTTGTGAAACCGAGTCTAGGCTAAATTGAGCCAGGATAACTGGTAAATCCTGGCTTAATCCCTTATCTTGGTTTTGTGAAATAGCCCTCTGGTCCCTGTTACACACAAACAGAAACCCCTTCTTTGGTTCACTATTACCAAAGGTCAACCATTATTGTGTGTTGAAATTAAGAGTTGTTGGTTTGCACACCTGGTGTTAAGGTGACTTAGTGATGTTACATAGTTACCAGGCTCAAAGACAGGTATTGTCAATCAGACTTGTTATTGAGGAGAGGGTTCAGTGGGTTCAGTGGGTTCGTGTACGTATGTATGTTATAGGCTAGTGGGGGAAGGGCAGACCCTTTGTCAATAACTCTAGGGATGAATGGGGTCGACATGCAAGTGCTTAGAGGCACCCACCACTCCTTGTGCTTTAATCTGGCATTTCACCTCTAAAAATACCAGTAAAAGCCAGCAACTGCATGACCTACAATTCAGCCAATTGTGTTTTGAAATAAAGGGGTTGCTTTACTCACCATGGTGTTAAGGTGACGGTACATAGTTACAAGGCTCAAAGACAGGTATTGTCAATCAGACAAGGCCATGGCTTGCTATTGAGGAGCAGGTTCTTTGGGTTCAGTGGGTTCATGTACATACATTGGGGAAGGGCATCGATAACTCTAGGGATGAAGTGCAAGTGCTTAGAGGCATCCACCACTCATTGTGCTTTAATCTGGCATTTCACCTTGAAAAATACCAGTAAAAGCCAGCAACTGACCTGCAATTCAGGTCCTATGAGAAGAGAAAATACCTCAAATACATACATACGATGGTAAAGAAAATGTGTGTGTGTGTGTGTGTGTGTGTGTGTGTGTGTGTGTGTGTGTGTGTGTGTGTGTGTGTGTGTGTGTGTGTGTGTGTGTGTGTGTGTGTGTGTGTGTGTGTGTGTGTGTGTGTGTGTGTGTGTGTATGGTGGTTTACTGCACTGCATGTTTCTCGTGAGGGTTACTGAGTTCACTCCACTCTGTTGTAGCCTTAAGTGTGGGGGAAGCTGCTATAGCCTACATGGCATTATCTCATGGACCTGGAAACTGACTTACTGCATTATGATCAAATCCATTACTCTTACATCAATAACATGTTGATGCATTAGTGATCTTAATATAACAACACAACCACGATGACACAAAACAGCATCAAGTATTACATTTCTAATAAGATTAGTTATCACCATTTTTTATTTAATTTGTAGCCGTTTACCTCCTAGCCATGTTTTCCAGTTGCGTAAACCTGAACACTGACAACACTGTTTGTAAGAGAATGCTATGTTTAGGAATGTAATGACACTAAATATTTGAGTCACAGAGCCTGTTTTTTTTTTGGTTAACATACAAGACAAATGAAAAAATACCCAAAAATATACATCTCTTGAAGTAAAATTCCATGAAATATACAAAATTAAAATAATATAACAGTGAGACATTTAGAGTGGCATTACATTATACATAGCCAAGATATCTCAGATAGGGTTAAATAATTGTATTGGCAATGCTAAACGTATCGCACTGCAAGCTAATATGTCACTATAGCAACCTACACCTGAACAACTCATTGCCATCACCTTGAAGCGTGTATGAAGCGGTTATTGAAATATCATGCACTGTGGATTATTCTGCCATTTTTATAGCTAGAAGAGTACGTTTTCCCATTTATATAATGTGGAAAATTACATACACATTACAATAAAACATTATTGTCTAAACACAGATATTTGTGCATTAACTTAAAATACATGGAGTTACAGCCAGGTCGGGACGGTTGAAACAGCTTTTTCAACTGTCCCGACATAGACATGCCATTATAACCTGTTTTGCTTTCCATGTAAACAAGCATGCAGTATGAAAGTCTGGGATTGTGGAGAACACTAAATGGTCTACTGAATAAGTCGAGCCTTTAAATGAAAAACACGCTCTATGTTTTGACCTGAGGAAGTCTGTCTATCATCATTGCACTCGGAGAAAACTGGAATCCGTCCGGCGTTTCAACTGTCCCGGCTCTCCCCACCAAGTGTTGTACAGGCCAAAGCAGGTTGCACACATTGCACACAGCTTACAGGCACAAATAAGCAGGTCAGTTTAGTATGAACGATAGAGATGAGGAGTGGTAGGCTATATTGAGTGGATTTTACATCCCAACACTGTATTTCTCCAGTTGTAGGCTTCTTCTCCTCTAATTAAATGTCCGTCCTCTTCCACAGCGAGGGGGCGAAGTCATCTATGCTTTGCTGGTGTTCCGTTAGTTCTGCATGCATGTATTCGATGATCGGTTGCATATGGTTTCTTATTCATTTTATGGTGCGTTCAGTGCGCGAGTGCTTTAATGTTTTGGTAGTGAGTGTGAGGAGGCACATCAGATGCATAAAACACTCTTTGCATGCGTGTGTTTACACCCGCTCGCTGTAGTAGAGCCGAGCAGCCCAGGCCTGCCCCGACACCACGCACACGGGCGACACACGAGTAGGCAGGACCGTGAGTGCCCAGTTCGCCGTCCAATCAGCAGCTAGTAAAGCATTCACTGGCTGGAAGGGTCAGCCAATAACGTGCGACACAGCCGGGTCGGCAGCCAATAGAATGCGCGCTAAACGTGGGCACGTGGATCTGCGCACATGTTGACGCTCGTAAAATGCCGAGAGAAAAAGCTAGCAAATACACAAACCGATGAACTGCCGGTTGGTGGGTGTGAGAGAGAGAGAGAGAGAGAGAGAGAGAGAGAGAGAGAGAGAGAGAGAGCAGAGAGAGAGAGAGAGAGAGAGAGAGAGAGAGAGAGAGAGAGAGAGAGAGAGAGAGAGAGAGAGAGAGAGAGAGAGAGAGAGAGAGAGAGAGAGAGAGAGAGCGAGAGAGAGAGAGAGAGAGAGAGAGAGCGAGAGCTGATGCTGGACGCCCCGATGCTGCTCAAGCAACGGAGAGTGTATTGACGGATCTGTCGTATCAAAGTAGGAGATAGAGCCGTTAACGACTGTTTCTGGAAGCTGCTGTTTTTATCTCACATTACTGAAGGTGAGTGTTTCCTCCAACTTAACGTTTCTTTTGTTTTATGGCTAAGGTATTCCGAAGTTGGTAGGCTAGCCTAAAGGAATTTCCTGTCCCGCTGTATCCTGTTTGTGCTCCCGGTACTATTTGTTAATATAGCTAGCTAGCCAAAAGCTATTTTGTTTCTCACGTGGCTTTGTTCCATCTATTTTGGTTAATAGAACATTACTGTGTAGTAATGATTTACCAAGGCGTTTATACTGCCAGAACATTACATTGATAAAACATGTTTCTCTTGTAATTTGTATTTGTTGTGATGTCATCCGGGTTTATTTCCGATATTTTTAAATAATATAGCCTTGTTAGAAATTCCTGTTGTGGGTGAACTAGCTAAAGCGCAGAGGGCGTGGAAACAGAAATGTAATTATAGTGTTCTACTGTTTGTTTCAATTTACTCGTGCACATGAATGTAAACAACGTGACATTTGGTTTTAAGAGGAATCAGCTTGCATGAAGAGAAGCCCACCAGTAAACTCAAATACAATCTGAATGGCATTTTGTTGTTGTAAAAGCTGATCGTGCTTGTTGAAAATGTTTCCATAATCCTGATATTGAGACATCGTGTGGACTCGATGAGTATAGTTCTTGCTTCCTTTCGTCATTGTGGCCACACTGCAAACAACTGTATCACTCTCCTTTGTTTTAGAACAAATTCAGACTTTTTTTCTCATATTGATAAAAATCTGTGTTGGTGTGTGTACTTGTTTATTTATCTGACCCCTTTTAATCCCCCCCCTCTGTGTTGGTGGGATCAAATTCCAGCAGGCAAAGATTACACAGATACCGAAAAGAAATGGAAAGACAGTTGAGATAAAGGTGCACATGGTCAAAGATACAGAATGCAAAATGTGAATAAGAGAGAAGGAGGAGGAGGAAAAGGGCTGCTCTGTGGAAAAGGAAAGAGGAGCACCAGCCTTGCCTGCATAACGAACAGGATGAGCTGAAGGGAGAGCAGCAGAGAGAAATGAGAGGCATACAGAAATACAGCTGTAGAGGAAGAGGTCTGTGTGTGTGACTGTGTGTGTGTGTGTGAGAGAACCCAAGGGGGGGATGGAGAGCAAGCCCGAGACAGTGAGGAGGGGCTATAGACAGAGAGGAGGGCCTAGAGAGAGCACCGGAGGCATTGGGAGAGAAAGAGAGACTGCCTATTCTGATTTCACTACTCTACAAGCTCCCATCCCCCTCACATTTTACTCTCCAGTCTCCAATCTCCTCAATGGGAGCCAGACATGCACTACCATTGTGTGCCTACTGCCTACCCCCAGTCCCACTCTGCACCATGTTAAACTAGGGCATTGGTATACCCACCATTTTGAGTAATTGGGGTTATATATTTTTGGTAGCGAGATGGGGAAAAACTGAGTATTATATGCCAAATGGAATGCAGCTCTTTGCTATGATTCTGTCTCAATTTGCCTCGCCTCTCACTATAGTAACAACTTGCTGGTTTTAAGTGCTACGCCTACGCCTCTATCTTAGCTGAATTGACTGTTATAATAACTCAAACCCTTCTGCCCCAACAGCAATGCAGTCCCAGGGCAGCACTTCCTCTCAGCCCTCCTTCGATTCCCTGAGTTTCAGTGACAGTCTCTTGTTGAGCGACTCGGAGCAGGCAGAGGACGACACAGACGTCTTCCTGACAGACAGCTCATCCCCTGTCATCATCGGTGGCGTGGACGGGGCTACCACTAATGGAGACAGAGGGTCGGAGAGTCCCGGGTCCCAGTGGACGTGCGACAGCTTCACAGATAAAGAGGAAGAGGAGGAGTCATACAGGTCAGAGAACAGCACCAAGGCAGCTCACATCAGTTTGGGCAAGACAGATCCCACAAGCCCGATTCCTAAGTCACAGGGAGACCTGCTGTTTGCTCAAAAGGTAAGGGACTGATGAGAAGAGGGATGACAGTGCAATGTGTGCAGAGGAAAGCCCAGCAGACTGATTCAGACAGCAAGGCCAAACCCAAACTCAGTAGTAATCTATCTTCTCTTCCTCTGTCAGTGTGCTGAGCTACGGGGTTTTGTCAGGCCCCTTCTGGAGCTGCTGAATGGACTGAAGAGGGGCCGCTTCGATCGAGGTAAGCATCCTTATACCACTACTTTCAGTCTGCCATGTATGCAGGCTGGCAGCTAAAGTTGTAATTGCTGAACACAGGTTTATATGATCTGAGTGGCCTCTGTCCATTTCAATAGAGTGTTCCTTTGTGCAGCAGTCTGTATTGATGCAGTATATTGATATAGTCCGAAGTGCAGAGTGTGTGAAGCGACAGTCTTGTGGCTGGCTCATCAGCTCACAAGCATTTATTGATATCACAAGTGAAAGTGGTGTGTGCGCATGTCTACATGGACATGCATGTTTCGTGACCATGAAGTCTTACAGTGCAAACGTTGACTGGGGGATTTTGTTTTTGATCGTCAGGTTTGAGTAGTTTCCAGCAGAGCGTCGCCATGGATCGGATCCAGAGGATCGTGGGTGTTTTACAGAGACCCAACAGCGGGTAAGATGTTGTTCACATTGTCCCACCATCCACCCTCAGTGTTTCTATCTTTTACTCGTTTTTATCTTGCCTATGCATTACTAGACACTACATCTTATTTGGATTTTACCATGTAAATGATTATTAAATTGTAGTTATTTATAACAAGAAAGGCCCAGTAAGGTACTCTTTCTATTTCAAGTCTCATCGCCTGAATCTTGTTTTATTGAACGGTCCTTGGGGTAGGTAGAGTTACAGCATTCACCGGCAGTGCAGAAAACACCAAACTTCAGAAGAAAATGTATCTAGACCTATATGCAGGACTATAGTCGTCCAGATGTGTTGTCACATTGCCCTCTGTTCCTCACTTAAGATTTATATCGTCTTTTTGAATATGTCTTATGTTTTGCAGGGAGAAGTACCTGAACACTCTGCTCCAGGTGGAGATGATGCTGAAGCTTTGGTTTCCTCAGATCCACACTCAGCCTGTCTCTGCTGCCTCCAGCGTCACCGCATCCCCTGCTCACTCAATCCAAGACACTTCCAGCTCCACCCCACCGCACAAGCACAGGGATCAGTTACACATTCCTGTCAAGGTGAGAACAATGGCATTCCTGTGTGTGCAAGGGCCTACTTGTGCACACACAAACACCCCTCACACCAACACCACCACACATTTAATTCTATATTCACTTGCAAACTACTCTCCTGCTCATTTTCTAGAAGCGCAGACTCAGCTGGACAAGTATGGACTCCCCCACGCCTTCCCCTGTGCTTCTCAAGTCCCCTTGTATCAGTGTGAAAGAGAAGAAGGGGAAGCAAGATTGTGATGAAAGGGACGACCCTCTTCCTCCATCATTGCAACCTGATTCAAACCAAAATTCACCAGATGTTGCTGGTAACAGCCAGCTAAATGAGGACACAAAGGGAAAGGACAGTGGTAGCGAGGAACTAGGCAAGCAATCAAAATACCAAGCAGGTCAGAGCTCTGAGCCGAGCCTGACCTGGGTTCACGTTGCCCCCATCCTGTCCCCACGAAAGGCTTGCCCTCCACATAAGAGCACAACAGTAGCGGACAACAATGAAAACCAGCCAGTCACTGTCATCCTCCCACCCAGCAGGAGGGGCAGTCCAGCTATGCAAGACAGCTCCATCTCTTCTACCACACCTTACAAGCACCCCAAAAATCTGAAGAAGCCAATCAGGTGCCAAAGCCAGCCAATTGCTGGACAACAGAGTGAGACCACAGAGACATGTCCGGGTGAAAGTCAGGCTCCTCAAGTCACGCTTACGCCTTTGCCCAAGGTATGCCCCACTCCCTTGGAGACCTGATGCATTGAACAACGTCAAGCAAAGAGCCGGCAGCCTTGCTTTGTTACACCACCGGGCTAAAAGCTGCTGTGTAAGGAAGAGATTATTGATGCATTAAAGGAAGGAAGGGGAGGAACGAATTTGATGTGATGAATGTTTAAGAGAAATGATGGATCATACACAACCCCTCATGAAAACTACAATTGCAACCGATATTTCAAACAGCAGGACATAATGTGTTTAAATGAATCAAATCTATTAGAGTTGATAATCAGAAAAACTTAATAATCTAAACAGGCACAAAAGCAGTTGTGGTTGAGGGGGATGAGAAAGAACACCTAAAGCTGGAAGGTTATTTACAGCTTGTTGAGTAATGATCAATCGGAGAGGGATTTTGAAGAATTTTGTGGAACAAATAATAGATTCTTCTCAGCATGAAAGCAATCACTATATTCAGAGATGACTGTTTAGGCAGACATCTAACTTGAGGGAGAAACTTGATCCGAAATTAAGCTGATGTCAATATTTAGAATGAAAGCTTCCAAGGTGTGTTGGAGTGATGAGGTAACTTCAATCAAGAGTGAGTAACGCAGCGTGAGCTGAAGTTGAAGAGGTCTTACGGCAGGAGACACGCTTAGCGTTACTTGTAGATAGAATTGAGGCATCTGGCTTGAAGAGGAAAAGTGACATTGAAGTCATTAATAATCTTGTAGCTAGAGATGTGAGAAATACAGTGTACAGAACGCAGCATTATACTGTACGTGTGGTGTGTTAAGAGTCATCGGAGGCTGGAAAAAGTTATGTTAATACAATTACGAATGTAATCCAAGAACAGTTTGGGCACTTGGCATCGAGAGGTATGACATCACTGCAATCAGAAGTAAAATGTTCTTGTCATGCTCTGTGGATCAGATGTTTCTGCCCAGTCCTCGACTGCAAACTGACCGGCCAGGAGGGAAAAAAACAAGGACCACTCAAAGACATATGACTCTTGAATCCTACGGTTAATTTATTCATGTGTTGATTGGACACTGCATTTATTTATTGTTTATATTTATTTATTGGGCAGATGAATATTGCCTGCTGTGCGCTTGCATAGTTTGGCTTACAATTCTTTTGAGGGTATTGGGAATATGCTGTGGATAGGTTTGTGTGTTTTTTATTACTATCATGAGGAGAAAAAAACAAACAAAGGAAGTGAAATGTATGATTGGACTTTTGGACTACTGTGCCTTTTTACCAAATAGGATGTGTTCAGAAAAATATTTGGGGCTTTCAGTGCATTCATACTGCGTTTTGATTGTTTGCTTGTATTTCACAAAAGCAGTGCACATTCAATCATGAAAGCCCACATGTAGTCATTTTCATGTTGCTTCTACAGTTAATACACACAGCATCCAAACCAACAGTATCATCAACTATCTACTGCTTAAAAAAACGGCATCCAGCTCTAGTATTCAGACACCTACAGTTCCGTAAACTGCCTACACCTTCAACTATTACGCACACCAACAACAGTGTCTGTCTACGTGTTCAAGTGTCGCCTTCCTTTGGAGCTTTTCTTTTGGTTGTGATCAACAGAGGAAAGCCTGAACTGCACTTGTAGCTGGTGCTCTTGAAAACTTGAAAAAAACAAAATATGGGGAGGAAGGGAGGAAATCTTTATTTGCACCACCCTATACTGCTGCTATTGTTATTCTGATGTCTGTTCTAATTTAGATGTTTGATAGGAGAAATCTACTCACAATATTCTTCTAAATCTAGGAGGGGGTTTTAGCGGTGTGATTGGATATACCTATATTAAGAAAGTATTGTAAATATTAAGACTAAAATATTTTAAAATTGGTATGAGTGATTCATACACTATTTACATAAATAGAGTGGAGGGATATTCACGTACCTGTCTCCTCCAAAAAAGCACCATATGTGAACACAGAGCCACTGGCAGCCTCTATGTTTGTGGAGTAAGAGTGTACAACCCTCGGTCACAGACCCAGAGTCTTACTCCATCCCATCTTAAAACGTGACGGTATGGCGTGCCAGACGCTGACTCTCGATCAGAGGCTGGGGCTGTCCTCCACCCCACTCCCTGTTTACGGTTGTGGTATGACAGAAACCAATTGCACTTATTTTTCATTGTTATTGTCCTATTTTCATGTATGTTTTCTACTGCAGCGACCACTGCTGATTGGTCACAAATAATGTCTTGTTTATTTTAGCTGCCTTTTTTCTTCTTGAACTGTAAAAGCTGACTGTAGTTCCCTCCTCCCCTTCCCCTCCCCCACTCTGCTGCATTCGTCTGCCCTTGCCCTCTCTCCTTCAATCCTGTTAGTATCTTTTCTATCTAAACTAAACTCTGTCTTTCTCTCACCCCATCTTTACATGATATTACTGTTCATGGCTACTTTTTCAATAATAATGAACAGGGAAAAAATCTTTTAATAAATGACAAAATTTTGAAAGCTGAACTGTCTGTATTTTGATGCTTGTTTTTGTTCACTTTTAGACATTTAAATGTGTAAAAACTGGCATTATATGTTTGTCATATAATATGTGAGTAAGACTTGTGTTTTGGAAAGCAACTTTCACTAAACAGATGTGTGTCTCAATGGGGTGCAGATAGACTGTACATTTTGAAGTGTGTGTGTGTGTGTGTGTGTGTGTGTGTGTGTGTGTGTGTGTGTGTGTGTGTGTGTGTGTGTGTGTGTGTGAGAGAGAAAGGGGAGGGGGGAGTGAGACTACAGCTTCAGTAATCTGACTGGCAGTAGTGGGGGGCTGGCTGATCCTCCAACCAGCTGCTTCTACAGAGCGAAAACACAACTGCAGCTTATATGTGTTGTTTATTTTATGAGATCACAGTGAGTAGATACCTCCTACAGGTAGTAGAGAAGAGCCCGGCATGGTTGTGTCTGCAGTGCATTCCTGCTACAGTAACAGAACAGTCAAAACGGGCTCAAGTCTGATCTCCGCACCCAGAAAAATCAAATGGTGAGATTTAAAAGTTAACCTCACCGATCACTTTCCGAGCTCCTGTTACAGTCCATAAAATGTCTTTGTTGCCAGGGTTGATTTTCAATACAAAACACAGAAGGTGATTATCATATCTCTGCAACATGATCGATTAAAAAAAACTAATTGCTGACAGCTCAAACACACACATGGTGGCAGTTAATTGTAAAATAGTGATAAATTCATAACGAATCCGCAACTATTTTCATAATCAAGTAATTGTTTCAGTAGTTTTTTCAAGCAAAGACTCCAAATATTCTCTGGTTCCATCTTCACCAATGTGAGGATTTGCTGCTTTTGCTTCTGTTTTATATCATTGTAAACTGAATGCCTTTGGGTTTTGGATTCATGGGCAGATAAAACAAACTATTTGGTCTCTGGAAATTGTGATGGAAAATGTTCACTATATCTGACGTTTTATAGACTAAATGATTTGTCATTTAATTGAGAAAATAACTGGCAAGATTACTCGATAATAAAAAATAATTGTGAGTTTCAGCTCTGATTTCATTTATGAAATCAAATATTAAATGTAATTTGACTCAAATTCCTGAATTACAAATGGTGAAACATTCACCATTTTCTCCCCTCGCCAGCATCACATCCATGGATACAGCATGCACATGGGCACCAGAGTGGCACATTTTAAAAGGGTGTGGTTTGATTTCTCCCTGCTCAGACAGGATGAAATCAGCCATGCCGCACACACACACACACACACACACACACACACACACACACACACAAACATACCCAGTGTCGTAAAATACACACACATGCGCCACTCCCCTCCTGGCGGGGGGGCTGGCTGATTTTGTGATGGGCCTGTCTCTGACACACTGACTGTGCTATGTTACAACATCAGAGACCGCCCTCCCTCCCTCCCTTCTGCCTCCCTCCCTCTCGGCCCCCCCTTGTATCCATGCAGTTTTTTTAGCAGAGAAGCCCTTGCCCCCCCCTGCCACTACTCCCCCTTCCTACTCTGTAGGATGGAAACAAGGGGCAAGAGGAAAAGGACAGGAAGAGGATGTGTGGAGGGCACAGGGAGAAGACATGACCTCACTCAGTTTTGGGGAGCGTGGAGGACATGTTTTTTTCCCACTTGTTTTCAATAATGAATACATTGAACTAACCCTTTTGTTTTAGTTCCACCCATTTGTTTTGTGTTTGTGTGTTTTTCATTTTGCCTCTTACAGTTTTGTTCAAAAAATTGTTTTATTTATTGTAAAAAAAAAACAGTGATTGTTATTGCATCATAAATGTGCTCAGTACTTTACACTTCTTTGAGTATCCAACCAGCATGTGTTGGATTAGCTGAGTGTGTGTGCAATCATCAATAGGATTGCACATAATGAACTTACTGCCCCTTTTATCCCTTGCTGTGTAGGTTTTAATTGTAGTTCCAAATCCTGTTATTGGTTTTACGAGTTCAGGATTTTAGGGTGTCTGTCCAGTTCTGCTGCATGGTCTATGTGCATGATGAAGGGAATGGCACAATGAGGTGCTTATTCTGAACTACCCTTCCTAACAATACACCCACTGAACCCCAGTAAAACTCACGTGAGGGGAAGCCACACTGTGACATTACAACTGAAATCACTCGGGTTCACACGAATGCAATGAAATGGTAGGATCACGCTCACACACTTGCTCTTACTCACCCAAAGTCCTCAGGGTGTTTTAGTGCAGACCACTCCCAAAACAGCCTCCATGCTCATTAAAATTGCACTGTGGCCAGCCCTGTGATGGAAATCTGAGCTATTTCGAAGTCATATCTGCCTTGCTGGAGCCCACAGCGATGACAGACCTTGATGTGTGGGGTTGAAGACGCTGATCTGCCCCCCATCTGTGGTCCCCATCACCGTGATGCCAACAGGGGACATGGTAAAGACAACCAGGACTACATTTTCAAGGACGCACGTGTATGTCATGACATTGTGCGTGATATTTGGGGCACAGCCGAGCTACAGGCAAATAACATCCTCATCAGTTTCTTTGGCCTGAATGTGTTCACGGGAGCTTGCTTGTGATGACGCCATCTTACATGGCTGCTGAATTATTCAAGTACAGTGAGTGAAAGGGAAACACCAGATAGAGGATAGAATATACAGAGGACAGAAAAAAGAAAGGTGCATAAAGAAAGCAGACTTGGCAAACAGAAGGGGGTCATGAATGAAAAAAAAGTGAGAGATAAAAGCTTACAGTCTTAGTAGAGGACTTGGGATTTAGTACAAGCACGTGCACTCACACTGATTCACACACTGAGGTCCTAGCAGCCCATGTGTGTAAAGTAAAGACAGCAGAGTCCCCTGAGAGTATATCTTCCAAGATGATTTACAGCCCCTGTCAGATACAATGAAATAAAACTGGGTCAGCATGATGAAATATACCATAACTACACACTTGATGAATCAAAAAACTGTGTGAAAGAACATAGGGAATATCATCAATGAAAGTCATAGAATATGCTCTTATGTAATATTCATAGCGTGGCAATAATGAACATCTACACTCATCTACTAACATCATGTCGTGATTTAGTATGTTGAGGAAGAAATGGTTCAGTCAATGAAACACTTGTGTGTGTGAGACTCAACAATTAGTACTTTGCCGATATTGGACTGGAAATTACTGCATACTAAATGCCTGGCATTCCAGTAATATAATAGATGAATTCATACAGCTCTCACCACCACCCTCATGATGCTTGTTTTAGCTGCACAGACAAGTGGAAGTCACTGTGTGGGTAAGAGCATGTGAGCACGTGTGTGTGTGTGTGTGTGTGTGTGTGTGTGTGTGTGTGTGTGTGTGTGTGTGTGTGTGTGTGTGTGTGTGTGTGTGTGTGTGTGTGTGTGTGTGTGTGTGTGTGTGTGTGCGTGTGTGTGCGTGTGTGTGTGTGTGTGTACTTGTTTAGAAATATCTGTGGTATTGTTATATTATGTGCTGAGGTGTCGTTACCTAACAGAGTTGGCAAGGGGGGGGGGGGGGGCATGTGGGGTGCTGACGGGTGTTTGTGGTTGTGGTGAAGGTGGAGGTAGCTGGGTGAATGAATAAATGTGTGTGGATGTGTTGTTTACTGGCCCACTAATCATTTGATTACAACCAGATTAAGCCATTACTCTTACAAATGTCTTGTAAATATTTAACCTGCTTGTTTAAGCTCAGCATTGAAGCAAGCATTACCCGACTGACAGACCAGCTTTATGTATTAATCTTGCAATTACTTACTCTCATAAAGTGCTGAAATTTGAAATTAACTGATTTGTTGATCAACAGAAAATGAACCAATAGCATTTGATAATCATTTAAACCATTTATTTAGCAAAAATACCAAACTTTTCTGGTTCTAGCTTTTTAATTTGGAGGATTACAAATGGACATACTGTAACTACACATAGCCATATTCTACTGCTCTTCATACTATTCATCCTGCACATATTCTCACTACGCTTACTATGTTACTGTTTCTGCACTGCAATGGTACTGTTAACTGCACATAGCTGTACATACTGTACATATCTGTCTATATGGTTCATACTAAATATCCATATTTATTCTGTTTTTCTTATAATAATACACTGCATATATTTATATTATTTTTACTACTATTATGTTACTGCTGCTACATTGCACATATCTGTACATGTTGTTCATACATTGTTCATATTACATAGCCATATTTATTCTGCTCTTATAAAGTAACTGCTGATACACTGCACACATTTATATTTACCGTCTGTCAATCAACTGTACACTACTGCCTACACTGCACTATATTTCTTGTCCTGTCTATACTTTGTATATCACATTGCACTTTTCTGCTCTTTTTGCACTTCTGGTTGGACGCGAACAGCATTTCGGTGTATTTGTACTTGTACTTGTACTCTGCACAATGACAATAAAGTTGAATCTAATCTAATCTAAAATTTGCGAGAGATCATTGTAAATTGCATATTTTCTGGATATGAAGACACCACTAAGGCTACAACTAACGATTACTTTCATTATTAATGAATCTACTATTTATTTTCTTGGCTAATCGAATAATCGTGTGGTCTATAGAATGTCAGCAAATAGCAAAAAATGCCCATAACAAGTTCCCAGAGCACATGGTGATGTCTTCAAATGTATTGTTTTGTCCAATCAACAGTCCTTAATCCTCTGTTCTTTCCTTTTTTGCTTAAAAAATTACTTTAAAATTACAATTCATCTATTATCAAAACAGTTGTTGATTAATCTTTGGTTGATTGACTAAACAATTAATGAACCAGTTGTTTCAGCTTAGATGTCACCTTGGCCCTGAAAAATTGTGATGGAAGTTTTTCACAAATTTCTAACATAGTGTAGACTGGAAAAGAATTAACAGATTAATTGATCAATAAGCAAAAACAGCAGCCCTATGGTTGCAGCCCTATTCTACTTCACACTATATATATAACCCTTAGCCTCATTCCTTCGTGTGTTTTGATTCTGCCCATTCACCTGTGAAAGGTCACAGAGTGAACTGGGTTCAACGAGTTTCAAAGAGGCTTATGGTGGAGGAAAAGCTTAAAATCAGCATTGGGAAAAAACAAACAATGAAAGTTTCTCCTATTATTCTGTGGTGTTAATGAGAGGTTTCTTTTAAACTACCAAATATCCTCCCATGCCAAACTGGAGGACTGCAAACCATTTAAAAGCTCAATCTGATTATTCATATAAATCTGGCTGGAGTGTGCATGTAAACATGGATGTAAACAGTGAGTAAGTGGGTGATTGATGTGAGTGAGTAAGGGGTTGATGATGGGGATGTGCTGTTCAGAAGAAGTTATTGAATGTAGCAATACTGAATGGTTGAAGCCTTGATGTCTGGCAAACTAATATACTGTGCAAATAGTTTATCCCGACACTAAACACGTTAGTAAGTGAAAGCATAGATGTGGATGGTTGTAGGGGGGGGGCGGGGGGGGGGGGTGGAGCCTCAGGCTCACTACTGCATTCATGCTCACACTACTACAACTGCACCCAGTTGACCCACATCATGCAAAGACAGAGACGAATGAGGGGGTAGGCTATATGGCCCACAAAGGAATTAAACAGAGATCACCTGATAATGTCATGTTTTTAATAGGGGTGTTTTTAGGACAAGTCTGTTATTAGTTGGGCAATAGCTAGGCAATGTTTCACTAGACTGAGTAGTCACAAGAGCAGATCAGTGATAAGTTGTACTTGTATCATGTTAACAAAGTCCTGAGCTATAGGGAAATGTAAGGTAATCAAACCCATATTGTGAACAGTTTGCTTCAGTTACTCAGTTAACTTCCTGGTTTATAGGTTTATTTAATGCACTTAATATCAAACAACTATATGTTTGCTGACAACTTTTACAGAAGAAGGATGAACATGATATGTAGTTAATAATTACAACAAATATTTACCACATTTACTCTTAATCTAAATTTTGTAATTTAACATGACCAACTTTGGCTGGCTTATTTAAACACTTTCATAAATGAGCCCAAGCTGCATGGAAAGTGGAAGACCCATCATAAATACAAAAATGTGAATCTAATCTCAATGCACAAACACATATCAGTTATAGGCAATTATAAATATAAACATATTTACCTAGATCTGTCATAACGTGTAACAATGACACTGTTTAACATGTTCTATTGTACCTTTTTAATTATTATTTTTGATGAAATACAAACTTTCAAAGATAGTTGACTTATCTAAAAACACGACTTTTCATCACAATTTTCAAAGTGATTCCTTGATGCCTTGAAGGACAAACGGGACACTTCTCCTCGCGTGCGGCTAGGTGGAAGCAACGAACATTTGACCGACTCGAGTGCGCGCAAATGGTCACGAAGAAGAAACAGCGTCCATTTCCTCTTCCGGTCTTGGATCAAAAACGTCGTGTGAACGGCGCCACTAAACAGAAAGTTTTTACAGAAAACTTAGCAGTTTGAGTGTTTTTCGCTTCTTAAACTTGATCGTTTCTGTTTGACTTGTATTAAGTAAGTCGGATAAAGGATAAAGACAGAATCGAAAGGTTCGTACGTTTAATTAAGGCGGTTATTCGCTGATGTTGGTAGCTTGCAGACAGCAATGTGCTAACGTTAACTAGCAGGTAACAGTTAGCCGGGGAGTTTTGGCGGATGTAATTGATTTTAGCTTGTATGTTTCTTCTGGTTAGCGAATTTGTCAGCCAGTCAGTTTACAAACAAAAGCAAGTTTTGGACTAACTGTGTGAATATAATATATGTGAGTAAATAACAGGACGTTTGTCGGTATGAGTGAGACAGCGGAGGGGGGTTGTGCTCATGTAGCTAGCCCTGTTTGGGACGGTCAGGATGGTGTGGCACAGCTTACGTTACATGGTGTGAATTATATGATGTTCTGCAGGATTGGGATATGTCTCTTCCTAAACGGGAGGTGGAGGAACTAAGGCCATGGGTGGAGCGGACTGTGAAGAAGGTGCTGGGTTTCTCAGAGCCCACAGTGGTTACTGCTGCTTTGCACTGTGTTGGAAAGGGACTGGACAAAAGGAAGACCATAGGTAACTGTATTGACCATTTGAGACTGCTGTGTTTTATCCAGATGCATGTAGATTCACTAAGACAAAATGTCCTTTTCACTTACCACAAGAAATCCAGGGTCTCATGTAACCACTTGTGATCAGCAAACGTCACAACCATACCTCATTTAATCTATATGGAAGATGCCGCCATGGTTTAAACAGAAAAAGGACAACATGTTTGTTTTTGGCTGTAGAGCCAAAGAGAAGGATTGCAGTGATGGTTAACGTCACTGTCCAAATGATTTGGGTAAACCATGTGTTGGGGATGATTGTCAAGCTGCAGTCTCACCACAGAGTTTATTAAATAGCCTTTCAATTAGATGAGGGACATTTACACTTGTTTGTTGTTGCACTACACACGCAGGCCTAAAATACACACATGCAAACACAGGACCCATAAACATGCGGGAGAGGTGTCAGAGCGAATGGGCCGCCACATAGTCAGCGCTCCAAGCAATGGAACCTCTCCAGCTACCAGTCCACACTCCGTACTTTGGTCCATACTGGGACCCTCTGGTCCGGTAATAGAGACTACAGGTACCAAATACTCTGTAAATTGATCCATGTGAAAAATGCTATGCCGAAAACGTCCCCGTTGTCCTTATTTTATTTGGCAGGACAGAGAAGGTAACTGGCTGTAGTGTACTTCACATCCTTCTAGACTCAACTGTCCGGCACTTCCTAAATTGAGACAATGATCAAAGGAGTCCTGCTAATTGCTATTGCTAATTGTTTGACACTCATTTCCACCTCAGACCAGCTGCGTCCCTTCCTCGATGACTCTGCGGGAGGTTTTGTGGAGCGTCTTTTTGAAGCTTTGGAGGAAAGCCGCAGTGCGCGTGGCAACAAAGGAGGAGGAGACAAGCACCGCAAGAGAGACCTAAAGGTAAGCAAACACCCTCGCAAACTTGAACTAGCCACCGCTGTATTATCATGACATACCTAAACGCATTTACATGCACTATTATGAAAGTGGGGAAGTCAGAAAGAGGCTTGGACTGCTGCTTTGTCACTTTTTTTTTATTTACTTAAAAGAAAAGGAAAAAAATAAACTGATTGTATTAATTGGTCAAAATTCTTATTATCGCTTAATAGTTATTTATTAACATCCCTAGCCTGTATACATACTAAGTGTGATTACTCTAAACCCCTAGTTCCACTGTGTGGACATTATTGACAAAAGATAGTCATATTAGATAATTATATATTTAATCATATTATAATAATTGTAAACACAGTCATGTTTGGCTTAATGATGACGTGTTATACTGGTGTTTCTGTTTTGGCTGGTTGGTCACAGGATGTGTTTGGTGATGAGCCTGAAACAGGCGCAGTGCGAGAAATTCAAGAGGCAGGAGATGGGACAGCACCGAAGAGGAAACGGGTCCCTCGCTTCGAGGAGGTGGAGGAGCCTGAGGTCATACCTGGACCTCCATCTGAGAGCCCTGGCATGCTGACCAAAATGCAGGTAAGAGATTTTGTCCTCCGTGCAGTTAAGATAGTTCCGAAATAAGTTGTTTTGAGATTTTATGATAAACTTTCTGCTTACTAACATCTTCTCTGTTTTATTAGATAAAACAGATGATGGAAGCAGCCACGAAACAGATTGAAGAGAGGAAGAAACAACTGAGCTTTTCCTCTTCAGTCCCTACTGCACCAGTAAAGAAATCACTTGTTTGACTTCAAGACTTACTGTAACATACTGAAAAAAAAGTATCAGTAATTCCAGGCAATGCATTCAGTATGACACCATTTTTGTTTTCGCTGACTTTAACGATTGCCCCTTCCCACACCACCGTCACAGCTGGAAACCCCTCCAGTCTCACGGCTTCTTGGCACATCCGCTGCTGCAGCTGCAGGTGGTGGCTCATCTATCGCCCCCTCCCAGGCTGCCAGCTTCATGAATGATGCTATCGAGAAGGCCCGCAAGGCTGCTGAGCTACAGGCCCGCATCCAGTCCCAGTTAGCCATGAAACCTGGTATCCTCGGAGCCTTGGGGAACACTGGGCCTCACAACCTAGTGGCACTAGCTAATCTACACGCTATGGGAATTGCCCCACCGTGAGTAATGTCACAGTATTTAGGATTTTAATATCTAAAGATGACGTGGCAGTGGAAAAATAAACTTGCTTTCTCTGTGTCCATTTTATTTATAGAAAAGTAGAAATCAAGGAGGTGAACAAGCCAACACCTCTTATTCTGGATGACAAGGGAAGAACTGTGGATGCCAGTGGCAAAGAGGTTGAACTCACACACCGCATGCCAACACTGAAAGGTAGGTGTACACAGTGGTCCAATACACACACACACACACACACACACACACACACACACACACACACACACACACACACTCACTCACTTCTTGCCTTGTTCCTCAATTAATTTCCCTCTGTCTGTGTAGCAAACATTCGAGCAGTAAAGAGGGAGCAGTTTCGTCAGCAGCTGAAGGAGAAGCCTGGAGAGGACTTGGAGTCCACGTCCTACTTTGACCAACGTGTGACGATTACCCCGGCTCAGCGCCCTCGCAGAGGCTTCAAGTTCCATGACCAGGGTCGCTTTGAGAAGATTGCTCAGAGAATCAGAACTAAGGTTGGTTTTAGCTCTTACACTGTCACCTGTCAGCAGTTGTCTCGCGCTGGTTATTTGGATTAGACATAAAAGTAAATAATGGTTCAAAAAAACTTGTCTTTTTCCCTCCTTGTTTGATTTTGACCTAAATCAGGCCCAGTTGGAAAGGTTGCAGAATGAGATTGCCCAGGCAGCAAAGAAGACAGGAATCCAGGCATCCACCAAACTGGCACTGATTGCCCCTAGGAAAGAGATTGGAGAAGGGGAGGTGCCCAACATTGAGTGGTGGGACTCCTACATCCTGCCCTACAACATAGACATGTAAGAAACTACAACTAACCCAGGAACTTAAGCACTTATTTTGATGTTAAGGGTTACATGTTAAAGCTGTCCTTTGTCTCATTGTCACTGCCATGGTGAAGCTGTAGCATAAATAATAATGCAGCCTGTGCTGTTAACTTACTGTAGTTAACTGACATGTTTTCCCTCTTATGAAGAACACCCGACACAAAATTTGAAGAGTTGGAGCTCTTTGGTGTGACCAACCTGGTAGAACATCCTGCCCAAATTAGCCCTCCAGGTCAGTGTATGGAAGGTAAAAAGTCTGCACACTGTTAACGGTGCTCCCAAAGGATGTGTGTTAAAAAGATGAACATTTCTGTCCCATAAAGATCCCCATTATGAGGTAGAAGTGCACTCATAGAGAAATACCAATTTGCGTTGAAATTAACATGACCCTGGTGAGTTAATTAGTAGTTAATTATATGAACATTTTAAATGAAGTCAGACTACATAAAGAGTAAAAAAAAAAAAAAAAATACAAATTTGAAAATAGACAATGTATCATGAACATAACTGTTCCAACGATTCAGAAATGTGGTTAGATGATGGATTTTCATTCCAACTTGTTTTTGTCACCCACATCTTGATCCCTGGTTTTAACAGCCAAAACGGATTATTTTACATTTTTGCAGTACCTTTTAACAATGTGCAGATGTAACATACTTATAGATTTTGATGCTCGGTCTGTCCCTGAGCAGTATGTTGTATGTGCATGCTCTAATTTATGAAAGCAATTATACATCTTTACACTGTCTACAAGCCCTTACACATCCTATAATTTAAGTCCTATCTGGAATTATTTCATAACTACCATAATTTTCTGGAATTGTTACAATATATATGGTGTTTTTTACTCAGTTGACGCAGATAAGCCGGTAACGCTGGGCGTATACCTGACAAAGAAAGAACAGAAGAAGCTGAGAAGACAGACACGACGGGAGGGGCAAAAAGAAGTCCAAGAGAAGGTTCGCCTGGGACTGATGCCTCCCCCAGAACCCAAAGGTACCCACATACAAATTACTATTATTACAAACCACTACAATAAAGACTTAAAGATTAAAGAATGTAACTGATGTTTGGTTTCATTTTCTCAGTACGCATCTCTAACCTGATGAGAGTGCTGGGGACGGAGGCGGTTCAAGACCCCACCAAGGTGGAGGCCCACGTCAGAGCGCAGATGGCCAAGAGACAGAAGTTAGTAACACAGTTCACCTCCACATTGCTACCCCTCTCTCATTTCTTGCACTATTTTGATATTTCCATTTAACATTGCATGATAACCCATCATCCGTAATCTCCCTCTTTGCAGGGCTCATGAGGAGGCAAATGCAGCACGCAAGCTCACAGCGGAGCAGAGGAAAGAGAAGAAGGTCAAGAAGTTAAAAGAAGACCTCAGTAATGGTGTTCACATTGCAGTGTACAGGTGTGCATTTGTAGCAAGAGAGCACATACTGTCGTTCAAATGTATAGTGCAGAGTGGGTTGCAACATAGAAGTGTGTCTAATTTAAGCACCTTACCTTCCCTGTACAGGATCCGTAACCTGCAAAATCCTGCTAAGAAGTTTAAAGTGGAGGCCAATGCCAACCAGCTGTACCTGACCGGCACAGTAGTTCTGCACAGAGATGTCAACCTTGTTGTGGTGGAGGGAGGTAAGGGTTACTTGGTACTTTTCATGAAATGTGATTTGCAATAATCTGTAAATTGCTTTGAGGGAAAAATGTCTGTGGTACGACATTTGATACATCGTCATCATTAAATGTATGTGGGATTTTCCTTGAAAACTAATCCCTCTCAATCATCACTTATGTGTGGCGGTGTATGTATCTGCAGTGACCCTGCCCTCTGTTTGTATTTTCTCTATATATTTTCTCTGTATTTTTGTGAGTGCGGAAAGTTTTTGGAGCATCAGCAAAGAGCCTTTGGACCCCGCGTGGGTGTGTGACCTAAACCAATAACGGCGTGTAGGTTGTGCAGCCTATTCTCATTCTCAACCGCCACTTTGCCCCCTCAGCGAGACGCACAAAATGAACTGCCACAAAAACAGACAGGATGAAGCTCTGCATTCTTGCTCTCCTATCTGCTATCCCTTTAACAAGATTTTTGTTGGATTTGTTGGATTATCAAAGTCAAACTTAAAATCTAAATTTTTCTCCTTTTTTTTTTTTTTTTAGGCCCCAAGTCCCAGAAAAAGTTCAAGAGGATGATGTTGCACAGAATCAAATGGGAGGAACACAACAGTAAAAGAGATGGTAGGAGGGGCTTGACTTTTGAGTCTTTTGTGCTAGTTGCCATGCCTTTGCTTATTTCAGGGATACTTAACTCTTTACCATTGATTCTTAATTAGATCCAGATGGTGATGATGATACAAAGAGGAACAACAAGTGCTGGCTGATTTGGGAAGTGAGTGTTCATGCGTCCTGGGTTACTAAATATATTTAAATTGAATGTTTTTGTTTGTGAATTCATTCAAGCTAATGATTCCTATGGTTCTCCAGGGCACAGCTAAAGAGCGTAGTTTTGGGGAGATGAAGTTCAAGCAGTGCCCCACAGAGAACATGGCCAGAGAACACTTCAAGAAACACGGCACAGAACACTACTGGGATCTAGCTCTCAGCCAGAGTGTGTTGGACGGCACAGATGACTGAAACCTCAATCAACGTCCCCTTCTACAAGCCCAACAGCCTCACAGTCAGTTGGGCCTCACTGTTGACTGGCTGCCTTCAACGGAGGAAAGACGAACTTAATCAAGAGACTTGAACATAGAAAAGGAGGAACAATAAACTGTGTGGATCTTTTTGCAAGAATGTGTGACAGATGAGGGTGTGTATGTGTTTGTGTGTATGCCTGCATCAGTGTTCATCTCTTTGTCGGTAGGCTATTCTGTCAGATGTTGTGTTGTCTATTATTGAATAAAATCTGACAGATTGCTCTGTGATGTAAATCACTTACCCAAAGCTTTTTGTGATGATGAGAAATATTGTCAGATTATGTTATGGCATTTGTGCTAAAATCCCCATGTACACAAATAATCCATGAGTCAAAGCAGTTTATAAAAAAACACCCCATTACTGAATTACTGCGCTGCTATTGTGCTAACACGTTTAGAGTAAACCTGGGCAATGTTACAACATTGTTATATGACTTATTGTGGTCATTACAGGTGCATTTAAAAAAAAAAAAAAAAAAAAATGATGTTCCCAAATCTGTTTTTTTTTTTTTTGGAAAAACGAGCAAATCTTTGATTAGCCTGTAGCAATATTTCTCTCTAACGTTACAGTCACAGCCTTAAATAAACATCAAAATTCAAATCACTTGTGTTCGTTTTTCCGTCAATTGTAATTGAGTCCGCTCATTTTTGCTTTAACATTAGGCATCGACTATTTTTTTAAATTGTGTTTTGTACTATGACTTGCACATAGTTATGCGCTTACCTCTATTATATATGTTCTCAACCGTCTCTGATTAAAGTAAAAACATGGGGGCGTGTTTCTAGTCCTCGCTCCTTCATGCGCATCAGCAACGAGCAACGAGCGATCGGCAAACACAGACAGAGCTGGAAAGATGGCGGCCGGTTCAGGGGCTGCAAGCGGGCACGGAGCCCGCAGCTCCAACGCTGGTCTAGAAGCGTCTTTGGACCGACGGTTTCAAGGAGTATCCAACACTATGGAGTCAATACAAGGACTTTCAAACTGGTGCATTGAAAACAAAAAGCACCACGGCCTTATCGTTCGTCACTGGATGAAGTGGCTTAAGAAATGTGAGTAGCTCGCCACTCAGCCTAATTTAGCTTACTTAGCTAAGCTAACGTTAATTCAAATGCATGTCTGCGTTGACCGTGATCAGCTTGTCAAATTCAGCTTCTTGTGATAGCTTTGAGTGAAGTGAACGGTCATTCAATGCATCACACAACAATGAATAAAAAGTAAATTGCACATGTTTAATTGACTGCGTGTTTGAAATGCTGGCGTTGTAATCACCCCTTAACATTAGCCGCTAATGGTAGCTAAGCTAACGCTAGCATGACGGTCTCACCGCTAGCACTGTTTACAGGCCTCCTGGTCTAGATTAGACAGAGAGATTAGACCGATGCTGCTTTTCACGAAGAAATAGCATGCACTCCACTGCTTATCTCAAAGAATGAACTCTCGAGACAAAGATGACCACAAGGTGCTTCGTTAGATTTAGTTATTTCAGCTTTAGTAGTTTTTTTTTTTGGAGCTTAATCTGTGTGCAAGTTCAGCTCTGGCTGACGGTTAGTAGTCCAAGACGCATTGTTGATGTGATGCGGTGGATAATAAGGGAAACACTACTCAAATTATTTCGTCCATTTTCTGTTGAGTATGCCAAAAGTAGAACGAGGTGCAAGGAGTAACAACACACGGAGTTAAAAGCGATCCACAGTTAAATGTCATGTTGTGAATTATTGATGCAGCAGCACCCTAAAAAATATTTCCTCCAACTTTGCCCACTAAATTGTTATTGCTTTTAATGGAAGTCCATTTCCGTCAGCGTGATCAAAAAGATCCTGTAAATCATTATAATGTGTATCTCAGTATCTCAAAATAATGACTTGACTTTAGTAGAAAGTGTCTCATTATTTTGAGATACTAACTAATTATTCTGAGAACGTTTCTCGTCAGGCTATAATGACTTCCAGGATCTTTTTTTCCCATCACATTGGCTGAAATGGGCGTCCAAAGATTTGTTTCTTACCAACCTGTACGTTTGATAAATGTCCCTAATCAGCGAAGCATCACAAGTAGTGTCCCCTTTACAAACTAGTGTTAGGGTGCGTTCATACCAGGTGAAGGGGATCCGGCGATATTCCGCAGGGTTGTGTTGCGGTGCGAGTATCACTGAAACGGCCCATTTGTGTGACGTCATGTTGGTTTCTTTAACCCTCAAGTAGATTTTATATTTCACTGTTTTCCGTCAGATCGTTTATAGATCCAGACATTTCTAATCGCAATTGAAGGCAGCGTCAATACATGGAGAACGAAAAGAGATGGAACGACTGCGCTTTGTTTTTGCAGTAAACTGTCTGCTTTATGTTTGAAATCTGTATCGTAGTTGCTGCTGTGTTTTTATATACATTACAACACAGCACTCTGACCCCATCCTACAGCGAATGTCAACAAAAGTCGCTTCATAGCTCTGTCTTATGAGGTATTATGGGTCATGCATGCAGCATTTGAAATGCTGCCATGGAGATAGGAGATCCACTTTTAGTTTTGAAATTAGATCTAATCCCAAGACTACATTCCACAATCTAAACAACACCTGTGCAGCATCTAACTTCATTATTATGAAAGTAGGCATACCCATGATAGTCTTTGTCAAATATGGGGTCTTTTGAAGAGTTTAATTAAATTGAGGTAACAAGGTGCCAGCCACTGAACTGCTCTCACTTCTTTAGCTCATGCTCAACTACAGTGTCATCAGTGAAGTGGAAATGTTTACACTTGGTTGTTTTGGTGAGATCACAAGTCATTTTGTCTGTTGCTCTGGTGATCTAGCCTGGATGCCAGCCGAATTTAGCCCCGCCCACAACATTCGAGGTCGGAAGTTCATATTCTGACTAGAATCTGAGTATGACGACATCAGACTACTGGTGATCGCCAGCCCTCTAAGAATCCCTCTAATTATATCAAAAATTCAGAATAGCAGCATCATAAATTATTTTATTACAACTACAGTGTGCATTTAGCTGTTTTTTAGCAGAAATGTGCATGGTCTCTAACCTAACACCATTCTAAAGAAATCAACAATCATGAACATTTGTAAAGGAATTATTGTGCTATATGCTGACTGGTTTTTTAAAACTTGGAGTAATTATTCAGTCAGACATATTTTATCAGCTTGTCAGCTGAGTCTGGGCAGAACAAGGCAGCAGAGTACCCCATATATGTTGTGCTTGGGCCATAGATGTTAGTGAATGCAGGAATGAATATATTGCAACTGCTTGATGAAGGCATAATTAGGGGTCCAAGCCCGAGGCTGCGAGAATCGGCGGTAGCGAAGCTACGCCGTTCGCACAGCAGGGCTGTGGAACCCTATTGGAATTGTAAGGTTTCTTATTATTCTTCCGCCGATAAAACTGATACTGCAGCCTAAACCATAAATGGTGGGAGGTTGCCGTTTTCAGGTCTGGTCCAGAACCCTGCAGGGACCTCGGACAAAAAAATTCAGCCACTAGGTGGCGCTATACCAGAAGATACGCGTTTGGCCTTATAACTCCCAAACCGTACATCGCACATGAAAAATACACACATCCACGCGTTCCCTGAATCCAGCTGAATCTCGTGATGTAGGCCACGCCCATTTCCGCCCCGACTTTTTTGCGTGAAAAATCGCGATTTATGGTAAACCTACTTTTTCATACTCCTCCTAGACCGTACAACCGATTTGCATAAAACTTGGTAGGTAGCATCTCTAGACCGACCTGAGAAAAAGTTATCAAAAGATTTTTTTTCTGATTAAAATTGTGTTGATTACGCTCAAACAAATTTGTGTAGCTAGCAACGAAGACACACACGTTGCCATATCTCGACCAAAATAAATGATATCATCGCGAGTCTTTAGATTCTTGTTTGACATGACCCTGTAAGGCTCGCTAATCAATTTTACAAAATTTGGCCATTAGGGGGCGCCACAAATACAAAAAGTTTATATCTCAAGAACGGCTCATCCGATTTTTACGAAATTTGGAGTTTGCTATCTAGACCCACTCCTGAGGCCACGCCTACAGTGGGGTACTGATTCGTCAAAGTGGGCGTGGCCTATGGAATCCAGGTTTAGATTCATCACTTGCCCTACTGTGAATAACTTAAAATTTACAGTGTAGATGGACAATGTATTGCAGATCTTACATACCAAATATTACTTACATGGACCACTAGGTGGCGCTATAATGACGTAAAACGTGTTTTCACCGATAACTCCCACAGTCTACCTCACAAATGAAAAATTCTTACATCCTTGTGTTCCTTGAATCCATCTGAATCTGGAAATAGAGGCCCCGCCTATTTAGACTAAAACGTTTTTTCGCAAAATCGCGCAATGTGAAAAAAAATGTTTTCGAACTCGTCCTAGGGCGCGTAACCGATGTGCACGAAACTTGGTAGATACCATCGGTATATGGAGTTGACAAAAAGTTATCAAAGGAATTTTGCTACATTACACCGTTCGCACTTTACAAGCAAACTAATTTGTTGTAGCTATCCACAAAACACGAACATTGGCATATCTCGGCCAAATTAATAGTTATCAGAATGAATCTTGGTGGGCTTCTTCAACATTCCATTCCTAATCCCCTTACCAAATTTGGTGAAAATAGGCCGTCGGGGGGCGCTATAATTGACGTAGAGGCTTTTCGGCAAATAAGTCAATGCATTTGAATGGGAATATTTGCATTGTAAATATCTCTGTATCATTAAATGCTATCATCACAAACCCTGGGAGTATTTTGTTCGGCATACAACTCTGTGGCTTTCCACCAAATGTGGTGAAAATTGGCCGTTAGGGGGCGCTGTAATTAACGTAGAGACCTTCTGGTAAATAAGTCAATGCATTTAAACGTGTTTTTGCCTATAACTCCGAAAGGCTACATCGAAGACCGGATATTTATAGATCCACTTGTTCCTTGTATGGACTTGAATCTAAAGATATAGGACAGGTTCATATATACTAAAACGTTTTTTCGCAAAATCGCGTAATGCAAAAACAAATGTTATTGTACTCGTCCTAGGCCGTGTGATCGATGTGCACAAAACTTGGTAGATTTCTTCTCTATATAGAGTTGACCAAAAGTTATCAAAAGAATTTTGCTACGTTACACCGTTCGCACTTTACAAGCAAACAAATTTGTCGTAGCTAGCCACAAAACATGAACGTTGGCCTATCTCGGCCAAATTATTAGATATCAGAGCAAATCTTGGTAGAGATCTTTGACATGCCATTCCTAGCCTAGATACCAAATGTGGTCGAAATCGGCCGTCAGGGGGCGCTATAATTAACGTAGAGGCCTTTCGGTAAATAAGTCAATGCATTTAAATGGGAATAATTTGCAATGTAAATATCTCTGCAGCATTAAATGCTATCATCACAAACCCTGGGTGTATTTTGTTCAGCATGCCACTCTGCGGCTTCCCACAAAATTTGGTGAAAATCTGCTGTTAGGGGGCGCTACAATTAACGTAGATGCCTTTCGGCAAATGAGTCAATGCATTTAAATGGGAATAATTTGCAATGTAAATATCTATGCAGCAGTAAATGCCATCATCACGAAACTTGAGAGTGTTGTTGGTCATGCCACTCTGCGGCTCCCCACCGGATTTGGCGACGATCGCCCTTTAGGGGGCGCTACAATCAAAGTAGAAGCGTTCGGGCCTTTTACGCAACGAAGAGCAAATTTGCGATTGCGTTTCATTACGGACTTTAGAGCTCGCGCTCGGTCAAATTTCCCAACTTTCGCCTCGCCGCGGCGGCGCTTCGGGTTCTACTTTCGCGGGCTCCATTTTCGCGGGCTCTCGGCGTCGCCGGGGGCGGCTCGCGCCGGGGGGGACCGGCGCACGAGGCTTGGACCCCGTTCATAACTGAGAATAATTTAGGCGGTATCCACACGGAAACGTATTTCAATGCAAACGCACATCTTTTGCATCGTTTGGGCCGACTGTCCACATGAATCCTGTAAACGCACTGCCTGTAAACGCACTTTTTTGAAACCTGGTCCCAGGGTGAATAAAAAAAAAAGCCAGCTCACGTTTGGCTTCATATGGACGGCGAAACCGCATATGTGCGTATCGATGATGTCATCACCACACACCTCGGACTCAAAGCTCCGCCTTCAACCCAGCTGACAGCGCTAGCAGGGACGCAACGCTGCTAGCTTGCTAATCTGTCTGCTTATCAACTCCTTGAACGGATTATAGTAACTTTTAGCACCGCTTATTGTAGAAAGGCTACCGCAAGAAAAACGTGTAGCTAGATTATCAAAAAGACATCGGATCATTGATGTTTGTGTGACTGCCGATGTTGATGTTAGCTAGCGTTAGCGCGCTAGCTAGCGTTAGTAAATATCTAGAAGCTGATATATACCTTATGTTTACCTTTATGTTACTTAGTTTGTTTGAAGCAGGATTTAAAAGATTACCTTATGTTACCTAGGTTGTTTGAAGCAGGATTTAAAAGATTAATTGGATTGCATTTGCTTGACTTTATTTTTATTTTATTTTTTTTACATAATGGTAATTTGATTATCTAGATGTACGGAAGCCAATTTGTGTAAAAACATTGATTATAACATATCATGGGAGCATTTACGTGAATGCTAGATGCAAGGAACTATGTTGATTCAAAAATAGTTTTTAATCTTAACCTGTATTAAATATATTAATTATGAAATGTGTAAAGAAATAAGTACAAATGTTGAAGGCCAAAAAATTAATCCGCATTATGAAATAGTCTTAAAAGTGGAGTTTCTAGAACAGTGTCTTGCAAAATTGGCTGTTGGAACAACAGCCACATTTTGATTGCATGTGTGAAAAACGTTGTGCTGCAGATCTTTAATAGATACCTCAGCCCTAAAATGTGGAGCTATTTAGTTATCCATTAGGGGGTTTCTAGATAAATCGCCAGTGTCTCAGTGAAATCATTATCTAGGCATTTCTTATCCCTGCGCATCACTGCCCACAAATCAATGCATGATAAAAGCTAATGCTGACAACACACGACAAACTGCTGTGCGCTGGCTGGGCCTTTGTTGTCTGATGGAAAGCAGTACCAACTCACCAAGAGTCAATCTACCGATCGTCATCCGTTGCTCGCTGTAGGCTATGACGTATTTGGTTTAATCTCAAAAAAGTCTATGCATGTCTAAAAAGTGGATGCATTTTAAAGTAGAGTAAAGACAATCCATGCCAACCAGTTTCCAAAGCAGACAACAGATTTCTTTCAAAACAGTGCAGAGATCCATTAGTTTGCATTATTTTTAGTATGGTATGTCATCTTTTCATTCTTTTTCGAATGGTAATGTAGATTAGAACAGAGACCGAAAAACTCTTCTCTGATGAAAAAAGCTTTTCAGATGTGTCGGAAATGATCTAAATGCCAGCACCACTGCCAACATGCCGTTTCTTTGATATTTGTATATTTGTAGCATAAGTCCTGTTGTTTTGCATACTACAGTCTAAACTGTACTATCAGTATTGGTGCATGGTAATAATAAGATAATAAACATGTTCCAGTGTTAGTTGAGAAGTGTTACTTTCAGTGAGGATGATAAAAAGTGAGGATGCAAACATAATAAGGTACAGTTATAGTTTCATGTGAACTGTGTGTTAGGATAGGATAAACAGAATTGACCATACATTCATGTATGACATTTACTCACAACTACAAAAGTGATCAATATAATTACTACCCAAATCAATTCTTGGCATTAGATGATTCTTGCAATGTAGTTTGGTTGTGATGGATCTGAATCAAATTGGGTGTATACAATATACAAAGAGAGCTAAACGGTACTTTTGAAATAGGGAAATATTGTTGTTTGTGAAAAAGTCAGTTTGTTTGTTAATTTTATTGCTTCAATACTACGTTTGGAATGTATGCCATATATTTGATATTCAACTTGATTAAATCTTGTATTGATTTAGTCTTTGAAAGTATTGGATAAAAGCTATATTTAGGGAAATCCCTTTTTTTTAATTAGTATTCAATGCAGAAAATGCACAACAAATTATTTTGAGTAGTGAATTTTGTACTGGTGTAGAACATTATTAAATGGATTAACTGTTATTTGTTCCTTTTTTTGGTGTTAAAGGAAACATACATTGAATATAGTCTCTCAGTTTGTTGTTACAAAAGTAGTTTATATTAAATAAAGCCTTCAGTTTTCTGCCCAAATAGGCACTTACTTTACTTTGGCATGATGGTTTCACCTTGTATAATAGCTATAATAATATAATAATATGTAATATAATAATAATAATAATAATAATAATAATAATGCAACGCCAACACTCAGAACATGGTTGAAGGGGGGTTCGTCCGTTTTTATTTAATTTTTTTATTATTCAATTATCAGAATCATTTGTCATGTCATACATTATTCTGATGACTGAATATTTAAAAAATATATATATTTAAATTCTTTTTTTTATCGGCATTATAAATGCCGATACCGATAGTTTGGAAAATGCCTAATATCGGCCGATAATATCAGCCCGCCGATATATTGGTCGGGCTCTACTAATGACTACTTTGATACATCTGTTGATTATTACTTTGATCAATCAGTTATTACTCGGATAAACAAGACTTTTATTATTATTCCTAGCTAAACAGATGACAGGAATTTCTGTCTATGACATTTGTTTTTAAAATGAACCCCTTAATTGTGCATTTGTCCGTCTAAACGGACAGAAATCTGCAGGAGACGACAGATTTAGCCTACGCTTATCAGCTGAAATGAGTTGGAGAGACACAAGTATAACGTGTATGATGCCCTGCATCATAACATGGACCCAATTAATCCATTTTGACATTTTTTGGCAACTATTTTTGAATCAAGTTTAATTGATTTAATCAATTAGTTTTTGCAGCCCTAATAATAATGACAAAACCCGCTTTTTAGATATGTTTCCACCATGTATTGTTTCAGCAGTCTTAGCAAATGATATGTTAACTTTTGGCACGTATTATACCCTTTTTGGCATAAATAATACTTAAGTTGTCATTTTTATGTTTCATAGTGTTTGACATACAAATGCTAAGACCTAAATGACGTTGTCTAAATGGCTCATTCAAGTCACAATGTGTGTCACAAATCTTCACTGCTTCGATGTTTTCCGTTGTGCTTCTTATGTCATTTAGAAGCTTTTTAAGTGACATTTGCAAACTGTTTCAGAGTTGGATGGTGGAGTAGCATTAGATTCAAGTACATAGTATGTTGTTATTTGAGAAATTTACTGTTTGGGTGTCATAACTGTCTGTTTTTCGAGTAATTAATGCACACACACACACACACACACACACACACACACACACACACACACACACACACACACACACACACACACACACACACACACACACACACACACACACACACACAGCTGTATGTGCTAGTCATGTCACCCTGATCAGGATCTACTAATTGTTACCCCTTATTGTGATTTTAAAGACATCCTGATGTTTTCTTTTAAAATATTTGTTTTAAAAGCCTCAGTCTTTTTTGGTGTGTGTTGTGAACAGTCAAGAGCATATACTGTAGTTTGCATATTGTCCGCATGAGCTGATTTGATATATGTGAATATTAACCTCCTTAGATAATTGTAGGGCCCTAGTTTTTCCTGCAG
This sequence comes from Gymnocephalus cernua, assembly GCA_023631565.1. Taxonomy (NCBI): domain Eukaryota; kingdom Metazoa; phylum Chordata; class Actinopteri; order Perciformes; family Percidae; genus Gymnocephalus; species Gymnocephalus cernua. The sequence goes on from CM042429.1 coordinate 29,605,731, forward strand.
TTTCTTTTTTCCTTTTTGTATACTTTCCTTCTTGTTTTTTGACTTTTCCTTTTTTCTTCATCTCGCAGAGTTGACTATTAGATTAAGTTAACATAGGCTACAGTTTCTTTGCATAGACTCTTAGACTATCAGTGATGATTTGCTGATTGAACTGAGGTATACATCTTGTGTCTTTCAGACTAAGATGCTAACCTCTGCTAAAATGTAACAGAATGTGAAATAGTAGTCAGATGTTTGGTTTTTTTTCTGCCAAAATGTTTTATTTCTTTTGGAAATGTGTGACTGATACTAAAGTGAGGTAACTATGGAAACAGATTTCTGGATCTATGACTAAACTAACCATAACAAGAGACGTAGGCACAGTCTTCAGCCTTCTGTTTAATCGTAGCTGTTCTATT